>VXBQ01004678.1:23235-35239 GCA_013400175.1 Phainopepla nitens
CTGTGGTCCCTCTGGACCACACTGACCTTCTCCTTCTGAAGACCAGCTATAGGATACATGGAAATAGACTTGAAGCTGCATCAGAGGAAGTCAGATTGAACAATAGGAAACAGTTCTTCACACAGGGGGTGGCTGGGCACCGGAAAACTGGTTCCCTGTGGAAGTGGTCACAGCACCAGCCTGACAGAGTTCGAGGAGCATCTGCACCACAAGTTAATCATATGGTTTAGTGTTAGGTGGTCCTGCAAGGAGCAGGGAGTTGCACTTGATAGTCCTTAAGGGTCTCTTCCAACTCAAGATATTCTGTGATTCCTGACCAAGTACTTTGGTAGGAGGAACAAACATGACATTGGAAAAAAAAAAAAGAGAGAGTATATGCATCTGAATTAAGCAGAGAATGCAGTTAAATTAGAAACTTAAGTTGCAGTTAAAGAAAACCATGCCCTGCAGGTACTGAAGGAAAAGGAGGGTATGCTTCGTTTGGTATGAAAGTAACCAAAAGTATATAGTTTAAATAGTGCAAACTGGACACTCAGAATGAAGGGAATATCACTGATTTTAGGGACAGGGAACCAGGGACAATTTTCTGTCATGTAGCATTCTCAGATTAAAACCAAATGTCATTCAGACGTGAGTTGTAGCTCAGCAACACAGAGCTGGGAGCAACCACAGAGAGAAATTCAGCATATGTTATGGAGCTGGTTAACACAAATGATCATTAATGACATGTTGGACATGAAAACTCATTCACCAGATCTGGACCCACACAGATACTTCCACTGGGTTTCATCAATCCTACTTATCATATCATCAGCCCGGATTTCTTCAAATCTTTCTATAGCTTGACTCCCATTTTACACTTTACCTTTTACGGTAGAAGAAGTTACTAAAGCAAAGGTTCTCCTTGTTGAGAGAACTTCCTAGCATAAAAAAAATATTGTACAGACATTTTTATGTGCCGTAAGTCCTTGACCTTTTGGGGAAAGTTCAAAGAAGACCACAGTCCTTTTAACCCTTTACATTACACAGAATTTGTTGCTAAACAAACCTTACCTTTGATTCATCAGTTTAAGTTTGTATATCAATGTGTAACTTGTTGTTGTTTAAATTAAAAAAGGATATTTGTTGCCTAGTTTTCTGGCATCTGTCTTGAGAGAGAACGGGGGGTGAAAAACCCCACTAAAACTCAAAGAATTATTTCTCTGTTTATATAACCCCACACAAATAATGCAATCCTAGCTGTCTTCCAGACCCTTTGTGCTGCTCTGACAATAGGAAGAGACAGAAAATCCTTGTAACTGGTTACCTGGCACCCTCATTCATGGGAAGAAATGCTCCAGACTGGATGACAGATGCTTTTCCTACTCTAAACTGCACAGTAGTCGTGGGTAGACTACATATGATTGAGCTTTATGGTCTGGTAACTGTCTGGCTCATAATTATCCAGATTTTATTTAGTAGCCATGGACAAGATTGTGGGATGCTTGGTGTCCTTTTCACCTTGGACTTCACTACCAAGCTTCATGTCTAGGGACAGGGTTCAAGGAAGAAAGGAGGTACTGGAAGTCAATGAGGAGCTCTAACATCTCTGGAGCAATCCTGTCCCCTATATGTGCATAGGACCTGAAAGGCCACATCGACAGATGCTCAGCCAGCTGGCTGACACTATGGCACAGCCACACCCTAACAGCTTGACAGGTCATGATGACAGAAAGGCAAATGTAGTACCTATGCCTTACAAACATTTATTGGGTTTTTTTACGAAGAAAAGAACAGTGATCTAATGAACTACAAGCCAATTAGCATCTCAGTTTCTGGGAAATTCATGTAGCCAATGCCCTTGGAAATTTCTTCCAGGCATCTGAAGGTGGTGGCTGTGGCAAGTAGCATCATGCAAGAGTAAAAGTGGGAGCAGTGAATGTCATTTACTGCAGCCTTAGCAACCAACAGATTCTGCCACGGTATTTCCATATTTGGGCTGTCATATATTCTCTGTCATTCTCTGTCCATATTCTCTGTCAAAAACATTGACAGACTGGTGAGAGTTGAGGTCCCCAGGACAGGACAGGTCCAGAGAAGGCCATGAAAATGGTCAAAAATATGAAGCTCCGCTCCTATGAAGACAATATGAGAGAGTTGATGTTATTTTGCCTGGAGGAGATCGCATTGCAACCTTCCCGTAACTAAAGGGGGCTTATTTGAAAGACAGAGAAAGATACTTTACCAGGTCCTATAGTGACAAGAGGTAATGGTTTTGAACTGAAAAACAGTACGATTACATTTTAGGAATAAATTATTTATTGAATGTAAGGGTAGTGAGGCAGTGGAAGAGGTTGCCTGGAGAAGTTGTAGATGCCCCATTCTTGGAGGTGTTCAAGGCCAAGTTGGATGGAGCTCTGAGCAATCTAGTCTGGTGGAAGGTGTCCCTGGCCAAGGCCAGGTTCCTGGTTGGAACCAGGTAATTTTTAGCAGTCTCTTCCATCAGAAACTAGTCTATGATTCTATTATATAGTATGTGCATTATTAAACACATAAGAAGAAAAATTATCATTAGTCTAAAATCCAGTGCCAACCAACTACATTTGGACTGTAAGGCAGTATATCAAAACTGTTGAAAAGGCTCCTTTAAAATTACTTCCATTTCCTGAGAATACAGGGAGATCTGTACCAGCTTTGGTCCTTGGATAAAAACTACTTATCCAGGAAGAAGAAAAGCGTATTCTTAATGGAACAGTTACATAAGGCTTGTAAGAGTGTGCCTGGACGGTTAAAGCTACATTTAGTTTACTTGAACACTCAGTTCCTGGGAACGGGCCAACACAAAGAGCTTCCCAAAGAATCTGGCAAAAGCCCAATGGGACTTGCAAGGAGAAACCACAGAGTTGGACCAGACAATCTCTGAAGGTCTCTTCTATCCTCAAAAATTTTGTGAAGCAGAGTCAATCTTGCTTTCCTTGCTTTAAATCCTTTTGAAGAAGAAACCGTAAATCCAGGATTGATTTAGGCCACCAAAGGTTCTCAGATGTTTAATGCATCACATTCTCATGGGAAGAGCTTGAGCCTTGATGTTTTATTGTAAGAGTCACTATCTTTAGAATGTGAATCAGGACAGAAAGATGTGGCATTGATGGAGAGAGAACAACTCTTTTTCCCCCTCTTCCTCCCCACCTGTCCTCCTGCAAATATTAATCTGTAACCACAAAAGACTAAAGGATAAAAAAAATTAATCTGAGCAACCAGCATCATGGTTAACTGTGAACGTAATTAAACTCAAACCAAGGCACTGCAGAATTCTGTTCCACAGCTGCAAGACAGTAGCAAGTGCCTATTGCAGCAACCTATCCTCATAGCTGTGACAATGCAGAGAAAGGGGTGTTTAGCACAGAAAACTCCCATCAAATAAGTCAAAAAAGACACTTAAATAAGTTTTTACATAGGTTGTGAGCAGATGTCTGAGGGAGCTTAAGCAAAAGATGGTTGAAAACTAATTGAGCACCTTAATCACTATGTTCCTTTATACACAGGCTGAGATTCACACATTTCTACAATAACAATAAAAGCATTTCTGTGCTGCCCTGATTGCAGTGGACCAAAAGATCATCAGGTCACATCTTGATCTTAGACATGTCGACTTTCACATAAGCTTATTGCTTATTCATCCAGTTACTTACTACACACTCTGCTAACAAAACCTGACACTAGTAAAAGCAGTATTAACTTTTTCTTACATGCAAGACAATTTTTGAGAGTAAACATTTCAGAGGCTTATACTTGTTGGACAAAAGTAGAAAATAACAACAACAAAGGAATCACCTTATTTCACTTTTGTCTTATGACCTTCTTAGAGAAACAGCCACAAAGAAACCTAACCAGGTGCCTAGCAAGCGCAGAACTTAAAGCTGGGGACTAACAAAGTTGTAAAAAAAGAATTAAAACATTTAGCTGCATAGGCAAAGTGAAAATGTGGCTGCTCATAAAAGTTGAAAGAAAACTGCTTCATCTTGGATAGCCTGGGTGGTACTGGGTGAGCACATATGAATGCTTCTCTGCACCACTCAGAAACTAAGCCCTCCCGCGGCATTTTGCACCATTTTCTGGACCACCCACTCAGATGAGGATACACAAGCCACATGTGCTAGGAATGTCTGCACTATCAGCATTACGACCTTATTCCTCCCACAGCCAGGATTTTAACACAAACTAGCTTGTACTTTCAATTCCTTTGATTCTTTAATGGTTTGTATGTAGTCACTGGCTATTAGATGCTTAATGATTTGAAAGAGGAATGCAATTGTAAGAAAATCCCAGCATTATCAGACTAGAAGTATTTTAAGCAAATATTTCCTGTCCTTTTCCTCCCCAAAAGAGATAGGCTTTATTTCTAGGTCTTACTAAAAAGCTGTATCTGACACCTTCACAAACCTACTCTTTCCTAAACAGGACTCAGACATTGCATTCTGTCTCTCAGTGAGCAGTGATAAAAACTAATAATTTATTCCTTGTTGTGATGAGAAGGGTGAAGTTTACTAACAGAAATTGCAGCTTTATAGCATCAGTTCCCTAAAGGAACACATGAAAATGCATAATCCATTTGATGGAAGGTTTGGGAAATGGTTACTTCCAGTCAGAATTATACTGAATGATAATAAAAATACATCTGCTGCATTCACAGGCCTACATTTGACTTCACTCAAATTTAAAGACTGGAAAAATTAAAGTAAATGAAAAATGCAAGATTATCACTTTGCAGTACAATCAGCTTGGCTGAGGTAAAATACAGAATGTAAGTCAGATGCAACTGAAACAAATATGAAACAGACATTAGCACCCCAAACAACAAAACACCTTATTTTTATGTTGCTGCAATCTCCATCTCTCTCTGTCTCTACTCACCAACTGCAGATTTTACAGTAGCACACCAACGCAGTTTTATTACTGCATCTCTTCTTTACACCTTTTCTTCTTTCTCCCCACTCCACACCACACCCCAGGGCTTTGTTCTCACTGTGATAATACTTCTCTTTCCTGCCTAGTCACAGTGGCATTTCTTGCTGCTCAATCAAATGCAAGGCCCTTAGAGTGAGTGTGCTTTGATGTTAATTTATCTGTCCAGACACGGAGCTAGGCTTGTAAACGTCATTGGTTTAGCATTAATGCACTGATTAACTCCCAAGCATGCACAAAAGCACTGCAGATATATGTGCTTTAGTCCCTGTCATCTGTTAGTAAGGCTTTTATGCTGAGCAGTAAGGCTTTGTACAGGGTACAGAGTAGCTTCCTGGTGTACACTACATTCCACTGTACACTGCTTGACAATTAAGAAAACTACCGAGGCTCATAAAAACACATGCCTCACACTTGTTAAACTTTGGAACATCTCTTATTTCACTGCTTATTTTTGTAGTTCCTCCTAGCTCCTGCTGCGGCTGAAAACCTGACAAAATTTTCATTGTGACGCCTAATTTCCACAAACCAAGATCAGTGAGTAAAAACAAAACAGACTCTGTAGACTGAAATAAGAGTTTACTAAAAGATAGCTTGTCATCAAACTGCAAGTGGTGAAAGATGGGATATGGTGGATATGAACAAATCAAACATCCTACTGCCAGAACAGTGTCTGGAGTAAGATAATGCATACAAGAAAACCAAATTAACGAGGCAGTTTTCACTTCAGACAATTCTACAGCTTTCCCATCAATTTTGCAAACTAAGTGACAGGTCTTGAAATCAATGGGTCATTCAAGAGATCTCAAAACACTGGTATAGCTTCTAGGAAAGGAAGATTATACCAAGTAAGGACCAAGGACTCAAACTACATTATGAAAGTACTTTATTTCACTGTTATAATGGGAAAGAAGAACAGTGGGTCAGGCAAAACCCAAGAACTTGTAAATGTCCTTCCTAGAGACTAAAAGAACCTTTAATAGAAATATACTGGACTCTCCAAATGCACTGCACTGTGTGCATTTTGCTTCTGAAATTGAAAGCATAGACATTTCCTAAAAATCACCAAACCAATGAAAGACAGAGAGAAATGATCAACCATTTCTTACAGTCCAAAGGCTGAAGACCGAGCACGAATTTAGTTTTACCTTGGAAGACTCTCTTCACTTCAGTATATGAGAAGAGGGAAGGAGGCCCCTTCCTCTTTTCTAGCTCTTTTTCTTTAGCACGGACTAAGATGGCCTTCAAATTTAAATGATACTGAAAGTTTTGTAAAGCCTCTTAGCTGACTAGAATTTAAAATTAAAAAAAAAATTAAATTAAAAAAACTTAAAAAAAACCCTTGTCTTCCCAATCGGACATCCACTTTCTGAGGAGGAAAGTTACTAGTGAGAAAACTGCCTCTGCTACTGGATACAACTACTGCTCTAGTAACAGTGACTCATGCTCAGAATTACTCTAGATACTGGAATTTACTGCTAATCTTTGTCTGTCTGGTCCAAATTATCTCATATTACTGTTATAAACAGCTTTATGTTCAAAACATTAGTTACCAAAACACTCTAACCCATCCCAAAGATCAATGCTCATAGATGTCAAAGACTTGGAAAGATATCTTCTTTCAGATATTTTTCCTTTAAGAGAAATATGAATGTCTGAAACTAAGTGAACACAGATTTATTTTGTTTCCATATACAAAATTAGATGAAAATATCTAACTTCAAAATTTAAACCAAAACTTAGTCAGTCTATTTCTATCAGTGTTTTGTGAAAAAGTCAACACACACATTGACACCAACAGTCTATTTTCTCTCTCTCATTGAATTAGAAAATTTAAGAGTTTAAGGATCATCCACAGTCTGCATGAAATTCACCACTGATTTGATAGTGTAATTGATGTCATCTCCCTTTTATGTCTATTCACCTAGTCTCTCTTTTCCTCCACCCCTGTTCTCAGTGTACAATAAAGCTTATATGGTATTTTAAGGGTAAAATGATTCATTTCACCATTTCTAAAAAAAACAGTGCAATAGTCGTACTAGAAGTATCCCCTTCTGAAACTCAAAGAGTCTTTATCACAAGACTTAGTTAGAAAAGTCTAAATGGACAAATTTCCATATACATCTGGTATAACTAAAAGACAGGAAAGTTGAACACACATTTGTAGACCAAAGATCAAGATTGCTTTTAGATTACCAAACATTTTTATATAAAACAATCAATAAAAATTGAAGTTTATCCCCTTTACATGCACCCCTTTTCCCTTCCCCCTCATCATCTGCCTTCTGTCAATAGTAAAGTTAACATTACACTCCCACTCCTCCATCCCCTCCCCAATTGCACATTAAGACATGGACTTAAAAGAACAACATAACGCTTCAAGTATGCTTCATGCCAATCATCAATAAGAGTCATAACATTACTGAAAAAGTACACTTATTCTTCAGAAGCCAAAGGAGGACTTCCTGCGGAGTATGATCAAACAACATTTTAAATAAGAAAAAAGCCCCCCCAACCCAATAAGTATCGTGCCCTTTCAAAAAGAGTAAAGTGTAAAATTTTCTTTGGACTTAAAGAAAGTATTAAGATTTACCATCTGAATAAGAAATAACCCCAATAGTTTTTCAGTGCTGCACAAACTGTGCACATGAAACAGTAAGTCATAAAGATACTACTGTTTAGCTCTACACATAGAGACTACATGTGGCATATAAGCATACACATGACATACTGGCCTGTCTAGCAACAAGATACATTTTTTTCATCTGGTAAACCTGAATAAACCTTTGCATCCAGAAGTATTTTTAGAATTATTATTTTCTTTTTGCATTTAGGAGTTTGGATTTTTAATATAAAGGTAATGATTTCATCAAGAAACCATCAGCATTATGAGAGCATGAAGCATTGATGTGAAACCAAGTACACATCCTCTCATTTGATCTTGCATAAACAAGGATCCTGATTTTAAGAAATAACGGATGGTATGAAAAAATACTCATTTTTATAGACGAGAAATTCTTCTGGAAACACAATAAGGTTATCAAACAGATACCAAAATCTGGAAAGTCTAAAAAGCATATTTGCATGTATGTGTGTGTGTATATATAGATATATATATATATGTACAGGTGTGGTATATGAGTATATATAAACACACACATACAGATTATATCATACATGTATTTATTCCATGTATTTATTTAACTGTATAACAACATCTTTTTTTTCTTTTCAAATAAAAGGTTTTAATTTAGCAGTTGTAAAAAAACTAAATCAGAAAAAAATCCCCAAAACAAACTAAGCAGATCATATACTGTATAACAAACAAAAATGTTATGCAAAAAGTCTTATGGTAGAAGTGAGTCAGACACTGGCAGCAGAAGAGTGTTGAAACTCAAAGTAATAAATAGCTCCAAATTAAGAATTTTCTACAACATTTTCTTTAAAGACAGGACCAGTACTTTTTCTTTTATCATGAGCTCCTGCAGAACACCTTCACTCTAATATATATTTAATTTTGCAACATTTAAATGAACACAAGAATGCAGACTGCAAGAATTGCCAGATTCAGGACAGTATACATAACATTTTTTTGTTAAAAGTCTTATTGGTTTATTCACTGAGGCTAGACAGCAAGTCATATGAACTTATTTGGTGCACTTTTTAACCATGGTCAATATCAGTAAGCGGACAGAATCGAGGACCTGCAGTCCAACTTGCTGTGGTCCAACCTACTGTGGTAGACAGGAAATGAAGTATAGGACCACTGCTTGGTTGCCAAGTTTGTATCTTGTTTCCTGGAACTGCAGAGGTGGAATCAAGACTGTAGTGTTTTAATTGACTAAAGAAAGATAGCAAGAAGTGGCATTTTAAGGTTACTAGGCTTGTGAAAGTACTGCATCAAAAGAGCATACAAGCGACCCCACTACTTGCAATATCTGGTAGTGTCACTCAGTGACTCATTGACTTTAGGATACATGTATGCAATAATAAATAGATCAGTTACATAGTAAGGCAGTGTGCTGAACATACATTCATCTTGTGGACTTGAACACCACAGAGAGAGATGCATGATATCATACACATTCATTACGAACAAGTATTTTTGTTTGTTTTTCTCTGTTTGTTTTTCAAGGCTATCCAGGCAAACTCTTCCAGAGCATTTTGTTCTTGAGAAGAGTGGTCCTCTGAGTCTGGTCACTTTTCCTCTCCCTTATCAAGAGACTGGCTTTAAAGAAAAATAAAAGCTGAAGAGGTTTTTGGTTTTTTCCCCCTCCATTTTGGTCGCATCATTCTGCATAAATCATTTAAAGAACAGTTTCTGATGCAGTCATATGCTGAATCCTCAGGAGATTCCAGATGTTTCCAGATAACTCTGTAGTTTACGGACTGTGGTTTTGTCCAGTGAACAAAGATCAAAGTCAAAGGTTGTATTTGTGATATGAAAGTGTCCAGTTTCTTCTATAAGATTTACTATCTGAAAAAAAAGAAAAGATGCAGTTGGAAATTCCAGAAGTTTTACATGCCCTCTGTAAATATAAACAATACACCATATGAAAGGTTGCAAACTTGAGCCAAATTGCCCTAATACTTGCAGGTTTAACCATTATCCTTATAATCCACTTCCTTTCTGACGTGCATTATTTCCAGATTACAGTACCTTGGGTTTTGGTTTTCTTTTTTTAGATCATCATCAGCCATAATGTCAGCATACCCATCTGCTGTCCCAGCAAACATTAGCATTGACAATATAGTTTTCAAATGTTCAAAGAAAATCTGCTTATTTTCTAATTCAGCAAAAAAATGAGGGAGGAGGGGGCAATATTACACCCCTAAGCTCGAATAAATAATTTTAAAAAATCCCAGGCAGATCTCTCGAATACTTATTATGTGCATAGCTGCTAAGCAGGTTACATTACGTAATAAATGGCATAAGGCTTTTGGCAAGCAAGGAAAATAAATAAATCCTTAGAGAGTCCAGTCCACATTAAAAAAAAAAAAATACAAGAGCTCTTACACGAACTGTTAGTTCACACCCTAGCAGTCACTTTTTGAGTAACAGAGTTAAATTTTTTTTTTTTTTTTAAGCCATGTCAACCATGGAAGGACTTCCAGCAAGGCCATAACATCACTTAGGTTGCGGGGTCTTCATCCTTGGAGATATTCCAAAGTCATGTGACATAGTCCCAAGCAACTGGCTCTACATGTCCCTGTGACCTCCAGAGATTCCTTCTAACCTTAACCATCCCATGATTCTGTGAAATCAACAGTAGATACCTCACTTGTGCCTTTCAGCAATTGTGACATTTTTAGTCTTTAAACTGTAGTCTGTATTTCTGAAGAGCAGTCAACACAGAATTGCTGTAAAAATAACTCCAGGTATGTTAAATTCCAGAACACACACCTACCTCAAAAAAACCACTGAACATCTTGAAAAGCCAAAGCATTATTTGTCAAAGAGGGCTAACACAGTGCCTACACACGGTTGCTGTAAATCTCTTACGTGCTGTTTCATTCCAAGAACAGACATGCCGAGAGCACACAGAAAGGCACTCCACCCTGAAGTAGCCTCTGGGTAGCTCATAGACTGAGAGAACAACACTGCTCCTCTCAGTCCTTCCAACCACCCCTCATGCAGCTACACTCCAAATCCTGTCTGCAACCTCCACTTTGAAACCCATTTAGTTCTGGGGCTTCCACATACACCTCCACTGAAACACTACTGCGATATATTCCTCGATTGTTTTGAGCTTTATTACTCTGACCACAATTACTTTTCCACAGCTGGAGGAGATACAGATACATGCACACCTGGGTTGCAGAACGTACCTTAAAAAGACAAATCTAGTAGGAATAACCAGCTTCAAAAGAACAATGAATTTAAATGAAATATTTTGTAGATTTCTACTCTCTATGTCATTATATAAACAGATTTTTTTTCCTCAGACCACAGAAGTAAAGACTATGTTGATGATAAATGAAATACGAAATGTGTATTGTCAGGCATGGAATGCCACAGCCCAGGACAGATTAAATAGAATGGATACAAGATAAAATAATAAAAGGGAAATGCTTGTTACACAAAAATCCCCCTTTTCTATCACCCTTTATTTTCAAAGGTGGGAAAAAATAAAAATAAGATCTGTTCAATTTGGTTTGCAGCTGCACAAAATTCTGAAAATACCTGGAAAAAAATCTGGCTTTTATTAACACATCATTTAAATCTTTACCTCTTGTTTTCAATTTCTTTTCCATATAGGAATTTTTAATCTAAAATGACTAACTTAATTTGTCCGCTTGCTGATTTCGAAGATTCTTGTAACACTTTTCCATCCCCTACTGTTCTGCAATTGACATGAAGTAAAAAATAATGCAGTGGGAAAAAAATGATTGATAACAGAAGCAAACTTTGATATAAATTATTTATTCTCATTTTGGCATTCTCTTGAGCCTCATCTAAGAGAGAAGCAAAGGTAAGTAGTCAATCCAGCCTCCTTTTGTAAAGTTTGGAATCTAATCTTGAGCTTGCTATCTGAATATCCACTGTGAGAAAAATAAATGGCTGCACAAGAAGTTTACAGAAGCAGAGGCCTTTCAGGAAAATGCACCTACATTGAACAACTCTCTCTATTGCTTCCTTGTGTTACTGTGGAGGAATATCACCCCTAGTAACCCCCACTGCAATACACTTGATTTTAGAAACAAAGATTATGTGAAAGTGTTAACACATGTATTTTTAAACAGCGCTACATATTTTAAGAAATGGATAAGGACTTATATTGATCAAGTTCTGCTTGGGGCTTTTAAGCTTTGGGTCAAGGGAAACATAAACATTTTAAACATATCCCTCATCCAGCCCCCAAGAGATACAGTCACTATGTCTGGGCACCTGGCAAATGACTGAAATGAACCCCAAAGGCTTTAATGGATGTACAAAAATGTATCAAGATAAACCCAGACAGCTCAATGAAAAACACCTGCCCATGTGCCAGTCAATTGGGAATTCATGACTTACAATATTAGCATATGCATCCTTGTGCTATTCAGAAATTCTTCAAAA
>VXBQ01004678.1:35977-51217 GCA_013400175.1 Phainopepla nitens
AAAAAAAAAAAAAGCAGCCTCGTCACTGTAAATTCCAATCTCTTTCCTTATAGTGAAACATGTGGTAGAGGAATTTGTAAATGTAATTTCAGACCAATTTCTGTCTCGCCATGGTCCAATATTCATATAAAAACTACTCACAGGACTAATTTCTTGGTCAAATGTTCTTCACATGTGTTCTCCCTCTCGGGCAATTTTTGTATGTTTGTAAGTACCACCTAACATCAGAATTATTTCACTATGTATCTGGCTGGGCACTTGCAGTGCAGTATAACGCCTCTCCTGTCTTCTCTATTTCTCAGCTTCCTTTAACAAAGTGTCTCAAGAGAATGCCTCTCTTGGGAAAGAGCCACATTCACAAAGATACATCTTCCTCATTTCCAATTTGGCTTCATTCCTGTTTGCTGTCATGCCTATGGACTTGGTAACAACTGAGATTGGCAAAAAAAACTGAAAATCCTTTTCATGTCCCTCAGTGTAAGTTTAAAAAGCCTGTGCTTTTACACTATATCAATGTCTTCATTGTTCTTTTTCAAGTCCCTTCTCTGAAAATTTCCTCAAAGTCTCTGTACAAGAGACTTACCTGCCCTAACATAAACTAACAAGATGACAGCTGCCATTCAGGAAAACACAACTCCATCACCATTCCACTTCAACACCAACACTCTTAAACTCTTGCAGCTGTCTACAATTTTCTGTTGCATATTTTTGCATTTGATCTCTCTTCTCATGCAGTAACCACAATCCCATTATGCAGCTCTGCACCTTGCTTCCTCACCTTTGTGCTTCCTACAATCCATATGTATTTCTTAGTCTAGAGAATGTATTTCTATTTTACATTAACTACATAACTGCAAAGTAGTAAGGACGTTTAAGATAAGGTTATTTTTAACACAGGGAAGCACTGATTCTCTGCAAGTTATCCATTCAGTACTGGGAAGGTATTTCTGTAAATGGATAAAATCATATGAATTAATGAGTTGCAGAATATTAAGAGACTAAAGGTTTTAAAACTAATCTGTGTTTTATTCTACAGCAGCACAGACCATTCACTAGAGCAGACAGGCTAACAGGTAAGTAACTTGGCTCTTCCACTTGACTTCTGGTAGACTCTGTAGCCAGTATTACGCTGTTCCCACTGAACCACTGTCCCAGCCTGCACAGCCTGGCCATAAATCCAGCTTTCGCTGGGGCTGTACCAACAGCTTGCAAATGCTTTGAAACATAGGAAACAATCTGCAAGAACAATTTTCCCCAGGAAGGCAACACCAGCTCTACATCAACCAAACTCTGATAATGTAAATAATAATGTATAAGTAATCATGGATTACACCATTAAAATGCCTCACTCCTAATGCAAGCTGTGAGGCAAAGCTCGTGAATGAATGCTTTTTCTGGTTTGATAAATTGTCTCAAGAGAAAAAAAAAAGTCTAGTTTAAAATGCACAAGAATATACTGCTCTTTTTCATTTACTCAGAATAGTATACTCTAAATTTCCAGCTCAGGTATACTTCTTTTCACATGATTTTTTCTTGCATTAGTAACTTACCACAAAGCTTACTTTAACAGTACTCCAATATTAGAATGAACACAACTTACTGGACAAATCCATTATTTTTCTAACAAAAACAAATACTTCTTCATCACCAAATAAATACTGCCAGTGAGAAAGAGAATGAGGGGTTCAACTTGAAGTACTTTACTTACTTTAAAAATATTTATTAAGATGGCCAAATAATTCCAATTGGAAAGGATTATGCTAGTTCCAGCCCCTGTTCAGAGCAGGTTCAGTTGTGGAGATCTGGCTACTCCAGGCTTATCCTGTCAGGATTTCAAAAGCTCTAGACCACCATCACGGGGAAAAAAAGAGAAGGTTTCTTGCTTGTTCTTATATTTGCTCTGCACAGAATGTTTTGAAGTCGATTTTCTTTTTTGAAATTCCACAGGAAGCTACATAAGCCCTATGGTCTGCAGGCTGTCAAAAGAGCCCCAGTGAAAGCTGAGTTCATGGCCTGACTGCCCAGGCCGGGAGAGTGGCTCAGCTCTGCACTGGTAACAGCAGCACTGGCCACTGACGTGTACCAGAAGCAATACTGCTGGGGAGATAGGCCTCGGATAACTGGGGAGGTGAGTCCTCTGGAAGAAAGACAGGGTGGGAATTTACAACACTGCGGCTTTTCCAGATTCAATTTGATTGTGAACTCTTTGAGAATCAATGAATAACATGAAGAGGACAGGGTGTTGCAATTCCTATGTTTTGGCCTCCTGCAAAATAATTTCCCTTTGTAGGTAAAAATTTGGCTCTGCCACCATTCTGAAAGCATGCTTTGGTTTGCTTTGTAGGAAAAATAAACGTGGGAGGCAACAGGACACTAAATATGAAGGGTAACCAATATGCATAATGTTTAACATAGGATGAATTCTGACAAAGGTACCAGAATTAATCTTTAATTAAGAATATCCTTAACCAAGACTTCCCTTTTCAATGACCTCTCAATAGTTTTCTCATCTTTACTTGCAATATGAAACCTGGACTAAGAAAGTGGTTAATGCTGGAGCTTGCAAAATACTGTTAACACCTTTAGTTGAGAAACTTGACAAATTATTGCAATCATTTAGAAGCGGCAAAAATTTTCCTCTTTACAACATCTCTAAAACTGAGACATAATTGTGCTAAACATAATAAATCCCTCTGTGCTACAACTGTACCTACTTTGTTGGCAGTGCTTACTGTTTAATCTTCACAATTTGCAATCCAATAGTACTTGACAATACCACCCAAAACCAAGAATACTTTCTTTGCTCTTACTATTACATAACCTTTCAATAAATTTGGAGCCTTTTTGGTTTGGATACTTTCGTATTTTAGTCATTCTATGACTTCAGAAGATTCAACAAATATATTATGTTTTTCTTCAAAGTGGGCTTTGTGTTGAATTCTATGTTTTCACAGAATTCACAGAATGACTAGGTTGGAAGAGACCTTCAAGATTTTCTGCTTGCCATACGGAAAAACCCACTTCAGCTGTTTCTGAGACAAGGCTGGTCCTTTTCAGGAAAGAAGCAACAGAATTTTTATCAAGTCACAGTGCACAGCTATATCCGTTCTCCCATCCTGCTTTCATAATTACTGATACAGCATGTTAAGAAATATAACAACAAACTGAAAAATTTATCTCAGGCTTTTTTTTTTTTTTTTAATTTTTCATTTAGAGAGACAACACAGATGCACACTTTATTAAGTGCAAAAAATTCCTCAAGCTTGGGACAACGGACTTCTATGGACTACTCAGGCTTGAAGACTAATTGATACCAGAGTTTTTAATCGATAACTGATTACAGAGTTTTAAATGAAAATAGATATGACTTCAGAACTTCAATGAGCACACTCTGATAGTGCATGAGAATACTTCTCACCTGCTGCAGTACATGTCTCTCTCTCAATGTCATTAATCTTCTGTGGAGCTCTACTAGTTCATCAAGATATGCCTAGAAACAAATTCCCCCCCATAAACAGCTTGTTAGTTAAGTTGCAGCAATGCAATCCATAAACTTCAGATATCTTCAAGATCAGGACAAATAGCAATCTTATTTTAAATCTTGGAATCATATAATATCCTGAGCTGGAAGAGACATAGAGGGGCTACTGAGTCCAGCTCCTGGCTCTGCACAGGACAATGCCAAGGATCAGAGGATGTGCCTGAAAGCATTCTCCATTCTCTGAGCTTCTTGAACTCTGTCAGAGTGGTGCTGTGACTACTTTGCTGGGAAGCCCATTCCAGGGCCTGGTCACCCCTGGGTGAAGAACCTTTTTTTAATATCCAACCTCTCCTGACTCAGCCTCGGGCCATTTCCTCAGGTCCTGTGACTGGACACTAGGGAGAAGAGATCAGTGCCCGCCCCTCCTCTTCCTCTCAGGAGGTTTTCCCTCAGTCAATGAGTTCTCCCCCTGCAGTCTCTCTTCTCCAGGCTGGACAGACCAAGTGACCTCAGCGGTCCCTTGTAAACTTCTCCTCTAGGTCCTTCCCCATCTTTGCACCCCCCTTTGGATGCTCACTAATAGCTTTAAATCCTTCTTAGAGTACAGCATCCAAAACTGCATACAGGACTTTGAGGTGTATTTTTTTATTAATAGTCTGGCATTCTCTGGCTTACTAAAATAAAAATATAAATTTTTGTGGTTAAGATACTTCATGCTGACAGAAATCGTCATAGGTGGTCATTTTTTGTAGAAGATAATCTGTTTCTCAACTGTGCCAAAAAGCATCAAAAGACTGGGGATGCCAAAACAGCATCTTTAGAAAACAAATCCCATCTTTCTACATAAGAACCAAATCCAAAGACTCAAAAATCAAATCAATCTTTTTCTCTAGAGGTATGTAATTATTTTTTTTTGTGTCAACAGGGAGGTATAGGGAAAGAAAGACTAAGCAAGATAAATCCAGAGGTAAATTCCTGTGCTTCTTCCCCGGGATGTCAAACATGACCCACCTCTCCACCTTATTATCAACTTTCTCCTTCAGCCTGAGCCATCAAAAATGTGGTGGTTTTTTTTTTTTTTCCTCGCTTGTGAGTGGAAAGAGATCCTAAGCAATCAAAATGCAAACCAAAATATCAGAGCACTAAAAATCTTGGCACTGCAGATAAAAATCTAAGCATAAAAAACTAGATGCTGCAACTTCCATCTTTTGCCTCATGTTATCACAAAATTAATAGCCAGCAAGATACAAGCTTTCAGAGAAACTTGTCCATAGTGGGCAATTCTGCTATGTTCACTCACGGAAGGATTGAGAGCTCTTGCCCACAACCAGTAGACAGATTTTAAATCAAACTATCTCAGGGTTAAATGGTGACAGTTGCTTCATAGCATTTTAGTTAACATGCTAAATCACACTGCCACTTCCTAGTGCACAGCCTTCAGAAAGGATTCTGGAAAACAGATGATTTTTTTTTTACCCCCTAAATGACTGATTTGCAGGCTAGGAATACATCTGTGAATTCTCATCTACATCTCATTCCTCTGTGAAACACAATACAAACTCATGGTGGACAGTAGATAAAATAAATAGATGAAAGATTCCCAACTGGTGAAATTTGCCAAATCATCAGACTGAAAAAAAGGAAACAAAATTCAAAATATGAGACAAGATAAAAGAATTACAGAAAGAAAACAGAGAAAGATCTGCACCTGAAGGAATCCAAAGTAAAGATGCAGTAAGACCTTCATTCTGTAACAAAGGTTGGCATTTGGTAAGCACATTTGTATTGTGTTCTGGAGTAGTTTCTTGTTACCCCATTGTTATTTACCTTATCACAATCCCCATTCTTCATTTGTTTATCTGTTTTATTTTGCTTTATTGGACTTTTCACTTCTAAAATCTGGAAAAGAAAAAAATCTGTAAAAATTAAATGCATCACTAGATACAACTACACATGGAAAATTCAGCTGTACATAATACGAACTCAAAACTGAGCTTTTCATTCCTTAATCCATATAACTTATTTTTCAGAACAAAAGGTAACTTACAGCAGAAAATGCTGAGGTACTGGAATGAGGTGATAATGAGATTTTTAATCCTTAAAAGAAGGCATTTTATGTCATTTAAAGCCTTCTCAATACTTTTTCCCCCCCTATCTTTCACATGCTGGTAGGCTAAGAGGTGATTTGGCAGATACAAAATGATGCTGGAGGGTCTCTGCAGTGCCTTTGAAACATCACATTATCACTGTACTTTTCCTGTTCTTTTTTTTTCCCCTCAGTAGTATCACTTTTCTTCAAAAATGGAGTAAATAGAATTTTCCCCCAAGTCCTCTCTTATTCCTCCTTCCTTGGTATAAATGATTAAATTGCATATGTCCTCCCTAGGCTTACCAGCATCTTAAGAACACACCTGGCAGACAGCTACTTCCCTATCTAGGCAGGGTGACTGCAGATCTGAGTTAACCTTACCTGATTTACTTAGCCAAGACTGATGCATCAAATTGAATGATCTGATCAGAATCAAAACATATATTTTTGAAGAATAATTCTAGTACTTCTGTTCAAAACCCTCTAGGGTTACTGCTGTGCAGGCCAGCAGCAGAAAAGTTTTGTCTTGAAAAAAAACCCCACCCAACCCTACAGAACACCAGACCTTTAATCATGGATTCAGTACCTTTTAGAAAATTCTTGGTTTCAAATAGAACCTTACCAAGAGCACAGTATATTTGAAAAAGCAGCTTTCTTACAGTTCTCTTCATATGCAGTTAAAATTTAACATCTTTAGCACTCTGTAGATGAGATACAGCACTAATCATGTTTGAGGAAGCTAATACAAATATAAACTCTGTCTTAGCTCTTTAGGTCTATAAAGGAACTTAGTTAACACAAACCTGATTTCAATAGTAAAAGGTATCATCCTGTACTGTGCAGCACTAAGCTACCAAGAAGAGATTTCAAATGTGGCTATAGTACACACATTTTGAATTTTGACAATGCTTCCCAAAATTCCCAATCTGCAGCTCAATTATAAAACTTAGTTCAATTAAAGAAATGGAAGAAGGTACGTGAAGGTATTTAGCTGACACACAGCTATGGTTTGGAGTGTCTAAATGTGGAGGAAGACCTTCCACTACAACACCAACAGGCAAAGGAATACAAAAGATGTAACTGAGTAGGCTGTTGATATTCAGACTTAGAATTACTTAACAATTGCATTGGCTCTTTAGAAACCAGTCTTCATTAAACAATAAGCCATAGACAGATTTTTTTTATTTTTTCTTGTGCTTATGTGGTCAGTAAATGCAATATTCTTCAACCCTACAGACAGCTTTTTAACCTCAAGACTATATCTCTTAAAAACTTTTAACTTTTGTATAGAAAATTTAAAAGAGCCTACAATGGTAGAAAATAAGAATATTTTCTGGACATGAAATTATCTTCCCTCTGTGCATGAAGCACTTCCTAGTTTATGGGGTTTTTTTTTTTCCCCCACAGTGTATCTGAACTTAGCTAACATGAATAGTAATATTTGGAGTTTGTACTATAGCTTGTATTGGAAATCTTAACAGAAAAAGAAGGGCACGTAAATAATATCTGCCAGATAATTGAAGCAATTATAGAGAAGAGATATAGAAAAGACCCACCCATGAAACTCATCCTCTAAACCACGAACTTGTGTTAGTGCATGTAGACACTATTTTAAGTATATCATAACTGTAAGTAGCCATTTATTGCCAGTTTGTGTCCTAACAGCTTTGTGTATGATACAACTGGCAGTGGGAATGAATCACGCCTCCTTAAAATTACTGACAAATGGTGTACTTTATTTTGTAAAGAATCTAATTAATTTTATATTTAGAGAGTCTTACTTACTGGGGGTGAGGTACTGCCCTAACAGCTAATTCTCATTTGTCCCTGGAGTATTTTGTGACTCTAGGTAATTTACTTTCTTTTCTTCGAAAAACCAAACTATCCTATCTTGCTCCCTCAGAAATAACAACCATCTTACAAATCTGGAATAGTTACTCTGATGCAAATTAAAAACTGTATCTTCTGCAGTAAAAAAATACTGTATCTTTCTATGTAAATACTGGTAGGGGAGAGGAGAAGAGATGCATCAATAAACTCTTTGAGTTTGATGTAACTGTGTCTACTGCTAATAGGAAGTCACACTGCCTTTTTGGTTACCTGGCTGCTGTTGCTGGTTTTCAGTACAGGCGGTGCTGGATCATGGCGCAGTGGTGAGGAAGCTGAGCTGCTATCACTATCGCTGCCATCACTCAGACTAACCCTGAGGGAAAAGAGAGCCACAGCATTACACCTGCAGACAAAGAGCTGTCAGATGGGGTGAGCCAACCTTGGACTTTGAGGTAAGGACTCACAATGAGCAATCCCTTGCTAAGGAGGCTACTGTTAATCAAGGTCACATGGAAGAGAGGCATCTGAGCAGGGCTGCACTCTGGAAAAAACTCTCTGTAGCACAAAGAAGGAGGCCGCCTGCCTGCACTTTGTCTCAGCCAAGTGTCCAGTGAACAGCAGCTAACGTCACAGAAATGGTTAAACATCTACAAATTTGAACTGCTCCTCCCTATCTCAGTTCCCAGCTACGTCAAAGAAGGAAATTGGTCTTTAGGGATACTTTTCTGCTCTTCTAAAAGCTTTCCAAACAGCTGTACTTCCCACCTGAATACGTGTTTTATTGAAAAGTTCCTTGTTTATTGTCAAAAGGAACACACTTTTTCCTGATTAAAATTTAAAAACTTAGCATCTCAGGAGAGGTCCCATAAAAAAGCCCAGCTCCTAGTCAGTTTCACCCTTCATTTACTTACGCACAACAGGGAATATTTTTTTGTTGGGAAAAAACCTATTAGTTATTAGGGATAAAAAAGTAGAGAAACAACAGCCCTGAAGTTCCATTAAAAAACTGAAACAAAATCTCCACACCTGGGGACAAGCTGAGCTTGAAACAGTCCTTTACACAATCACTGACACCAGAAAGTTCTCAAACAGCTAATCATCCTGGTCTTTTTCTCCTTGATTCCAGTTGCTGAAGTACACTGGGCAAGCAGCTGACCTTCACTGAAGTTTTCCTATTATCTTCCCATTCAAGCAGTAGCTGACACTGGCACTCAGGTGCTGTGCACTAACAGGAAAACCCTTTGAATTACATAAAGTATCTAATGTGAAGAATGCTTGAGAGAGGAAGTTTCAGGTCTTCCATAACCTTGAACACCATTTGGATGGAGCTTCACGCTGCCTGAACACCAGATGAATTTTGGGATGCCTTTTGAAGGTTACAGCAAGGATGCAAAAGCTTCTTGTAAAAATTTCTGTGACAGATGCTTGCTTTAACTTCCGATGCACTTTTATGCATTATCTATTACATGCAGCACAGAATTTACTCAAAATTCATATTTCATTGATTTGGATTCCATTTAGCAACTTAATCTAAAACTAGTAAGCAAAGAGGTCTTGTAACTATGTATAGAATAGCTTATTCAACGGTTGAAGGACAATTTTCTCTGATTTAGGCCAGGGAATAACTATAACTCCTCCTCTCAAGTCACAATGGCATGAAATCAAATAAAGTCAAACAAATGAGGATTATCATACTTGTATTGATTAGTACAGGAAGAGTTTGTATCAGGAATGGCTAGTTGTGTTAGTGATTAAAAGGGGCTCTTTTATGTGCAGATGCTTTAGAAAAAGAGAATTTTCTGCCCATTTGCTATTAAGCACTCTGAGAACATCAGACTTCACCTTGTTGCTAACGAGCGCTACATGTCTTGGTCAGCAGGCCACTTGCAAACATGAGACACTCACCTGCGACTCCTGCTTCCTCCTCGTGTATTTACAGGCTGTTCCAACTCAGAATCATTGTCCTTCTCATCTGCTTCATCTGATTCATCTTCATTATCATCTGAATGCAGATCTTTCATTATAGTCCTCAAGGGACCTGAAACAACAGTAAAATACAATGAAGTTTACTTCCCAATTTTGGGCAATCTACCCAGCTTTAAAAACTATCTATCTATTTTCCCCACAGAGTGTTGAGAGAGGACAGTCTTAAAAATTAAATGAAGTAATGCACTGGGGGATTGTACTGCAGTGACCTGTCCATGTATTTGTCAATCTTTGCTCATATGAGCAACTCAGTCAGCTGCAACAGACTTACTCATGACAATGAAGTGACTCGCATGTTCACGTGTTAGAACAATTTGCACCCTGGACCATAGCTGAAGTAAGTAAAGTACTGTCATGACAGGAGAAATTGACATGAAATGTATGCTTATTAAAAGTATACGTCTTCTGTATTGGTGAGGTTTAGTATTTTTTTGCTTTCTCATTATATGTGAGTAAAGATCTAAAAGGACATATTGATCAGTATTAGTAAATTTGTTAGGTTAATCCATGTGTGAGAAGTTGGTTCTAACAAATCACTCTGACTAAACTGTACTGTACAAGGCAGTCGTTTTGTCTTGGTTGTTATGTATTTTAATTTCAGCTGTTTCCATTATTTCAGGGTCAATATTAAGTGGAGTAACTACCACGTTGATAAGTACAAAGTGCACTCAATACCACCCAACACCATATTATCACTTCTCCTGAATTAACAAGAAGATATGAAGCTTGACTTGCTCATAAAACTGCATTAAACTCAGTTCAGGTTTTGATTTTCACTCTTTTTGCCCTAAGAGAGAGGTACAGAAAGAAGAATATGTTTAATAGATCTGGGAAGAGTAATACTACAGCTACTTGAAATAAGAATGGGCAAAAGCAGATTAGAAGAGGAAAGAAAGTAAAATGTCCTGGTGCCACAGGACATTTAACGATGAAGTACAGCCCAACTAAGACATGAAGCAGCAACTGAAAGCACCAGTGACGGCTGCAGGAACAGAAATTACTATTATGGCTGTAATTCCTTCAGCCCAAGAAACACAGTACTAACATGAACAGAGTGCGGCTGAGATGAAGCTTTCAACTCTCTACTGGGGAAACTGAGTCAAGGAGTGTGCTCCTGGTCACTGCCAGCAGAGAAGGTAGACATCTGTCAGTCAGTGCCATACTCATGACAGGGTTATGAGTATGACAGTGCTCCCTTCATGGGGGGAAGAGTTTTATGGACTGTTCCAGACACAGCAAAGTTCAGGCCATAGGCATTTTGACTAGTTTTGTGCAAGTGACTTCAAAGCTGCTGTTTGGAATGATTTATCACTAAGGTTGTCCTAGAACTTTTGTAAATTGGCACAGTTTGGACAGGTTCAGAGATATGACCCTTCTCTCTGTTTTCACATTCTAGGAAAAAAAAACCAGATGGTGCTGATGGGCAAATTCCTGGTTGACCAGACATTTGTATAGGTGACGGCATGGAAGTGCTTCTTGTCCATGCACCCACAGCTGATATGTAGAAGCAGCTGAGCTGTGCTCCATTTCCTGTCTCTGTTTGGGTCTCAAGCAGACAATGCTCAGTTGTGAATGACAACTTGTAGTCTGACTGAATAACTTATCATTTGACCCTTGAAGGAGGGAAAGGGCTTTTATAGGAGCAGTAATAAAAAGAATCTTGGACTCCTCAGATACATCCATCACTGGCAACCTCATAAGCATTGAATAACCTGTCATTCAAACAAGCTCTCACTTAGTGTAGGAGCATGTCTGGGAGTCTGAAAAGCACATTGCTAGCTAACTTTTCAGCAGACTTTTCTACCAATCAGCAAAGCATTTATTTTTAGGTCTGTTGTTTTTTTCTAGCATGGATAGCAATTTTCTGTTCCTTGGTAACACTCACTCTAAAATTCCAACACAATCTTTTTAAAGGTTTGAGAAGTAGTTACCTCCTAAGGTATCAGAATAGTTAAGGAGAAACTGAAAATTAGGTGTTGCCCATAAGCAAGTTTTTTGGTAAGGAAAGAGATAAATATCAAAGTAAGCCCTAAGGACAGAGGAATTTGAGGAACCTCAGGTTAACCCACTGCTTATGCAAAAAGAGGTGAAAAAAGTTTGTGCTGCATTTTTTTTGACACCTGAGTGAGCACTGGAATCAAAACGCAACCAAAAAATAGCAACAGACCTGGCAAGCAACTTCCAGTTAAGGAAAAAAGCATGGCTTGTGACCAGAGCACAACATACAGCATGAACATCCCATGATATGCCTAGTGCTCCTACCTTTGATATACAAATTCACGGCCTGGGCAATGAGCACACTTAGTTAATTGGGGTTTCTGGATCTCCCAGAAAGAAGCAGGAACCACTACTTACTTGGCAAAAAAAAAGAGAAGATGTATATACCATTTGCACTTCAGAGCTGTTCATATCAGAGGACAAATTTCCCATCTGCTCTATAGAAGGCATAAAGAACTGAAAGAATCTGTGATACATCTTATATATGATCCAGAAAAGATGGATGGGATTAGTTTGCTCAGAAGAAACTACTAAGTCAAGAAGTTTTTTCCCACAAAAGATAACAGATGCAGAAGTGAGTATCCAAGCCTTTCGGCTTGTAATGGACAGTTCACACCACTAAGGTTTTTGTGAGAACAAAAATGTGGGTTCAGCAGGAAGTGTATCTGTTTATGTTTAAGTAATATCAACTGCCTGAAGCCAGTCATTACCACATTTCACTTCAGCTCTTGCCTTCTTTCACATGGAGTAACACTGCCAGAAAACATCAGAAAATCAGTACCAGTCACCTACAGAAAGGCAGTAGGATATGCAACATGTGACAACCTATTTAAAATCACTGTGCCTGAGGCACTAATATATTGTCATAACCTTAAATCAAGTCTACCACTGAGGAATATAAATGGCTAAAACAAACAATTTTGTTTAGTCAAACACTGCTTTTTTAATGCTCCTTATCCAAAGAATAAAACAAAAGTTCATTAAGAATGTATCGGTTGTACAATCTTATAAACCAGGGAAAGAAGCCAACCAGGAACTAAGTAGTTTAATAGATCATGGAGAATGAATATCAACTTATTTACAGAAAACATGTCTTTGCAAAGCCTCCAGGAAGAAAAATGCATTCTTTATTGAGTTTCAAGTAAACTGAAATCATTAGCCAGAAAATCAAAATGCAAACTTAAAGTCTAACCACCATCCTTTGCTGCCATGTACTTGAAACAAATACTGTGTGCTCTAAATACTCCCCAGGAGTATGGGACGATCACAGCCTTTGAAAGGGCCTACATAAAGACATTTGTGGGTTTCTGTTGGCTGCCCATGGGAATCCACACTCTTCCAGGGCTTCAGATGGAGCCAGGTGCCATGCTACCTAACTCTGCATAAGGAAAACTCAGACACAGAAGCTCTTTTGCGTTTAGCCTCTGTTAAGTGATTGGCATGTATTTAGTGCTTCAAAACAACCAATATTCACACCCTCTTCTCAGAGCCATGGTTTCTTTCTCTCCTCTATTTTTGCCCTTACATCTGAAAACAACCTGTAGAAAAATCTCTAAATCAAAACTGTGGCCAGTTCAGGCAGTGAAACACAGAAGAAAATAGGCAACGAGATGCCACGAGTTCTGTTTTTATTGGCCCCTTCATTTCATACATTCCTTTCAATTTCTTTTCCTGTACTGGTACCTTGTTGTCTGTTGTTTTGAGATGGTGTAAAACTGGAACTGGAACTGGAGCTGGAACTGGCAGGACTGGGCTGTTCAGACTTAAAAGAAAAAAAAAAGAAAATAAATAACATTTTAATAGACATTTTTTTGCCTAGAAAAGCTCTTATTGTTAGTTACTGCCTAAAGCATTCTGTCAAGAAAAGAATAAAACAAAACTCTGGAGCCAAATAATACTCAAAGACTTTAATTTCAGGTGTCAGTGAGGCAAACATTGTGGAAATTACTATTGCACTCACCATACGCACACACTACTACATCATGTCTAGATCTTTGCTAAAGCCTAACAAGAAGTTTCCAGTGCCTTGTCTGAAAGATTATACACCATGAGAGCCTAAACGAGTTTATAATGGACCCAAGGTGTCTCTGCCATTGTCATACTGGAGATGCAACATTCTTCAAATTAGCACTGACATTGTGGAATTGAGAAACAAAAGACCTGAGCAGATCACACTTAATGCCAGAAAATCTCAGACAGTTTTCTTTTATCTCCCTTAGAAAATAAGTCTTAATATAGGGATTCAAATTAAACTTTTTTGCTGTTACTGAAATTCTGCTAATCCTAACACTTTCCAAATATATCAAAACTCTGCAGACCGTAAATGTGATCGAACCAGAAGGTATACTTGGTTACAAAGAGAAATTATCTAGAATTTACCAATTGCAAAAGTGAACTGAATTTTTAAAAAGGGTTATTAAAATCAGTGTACATTATTTAACAAACAGTTCTATACATTTTTTCCCTACTATTGTTTAAAATGTGTACATTTCCCTTTAATTTAATGAGGAAGTCCTATTACTTCAATGAAGAATTCTGTATATTTTGCTCTGTACTACTTTGCTCTTCAGTACCGAAGAGTCTTGCCTCCTGCTGCCAGGTTGCATGTCTCTGTATACTTTTTGGCTGATTCAGTGGTACATCCTTGCACACTCATCTGTGTATATGAGACAGAGTATGAATCTGGTATGTGAGCAGAGGGGATGCTAACAGAGAACACAAAACAAGAAGGTGGCCATACAGAAGGAAATCAGATTAGGAAATAACGGTCTACTACTGAAAAGAAAACCTGCTTATGCTTTATATTTTATGCAACTGTGTTATCATAATGTGTTATCCAAGCTAACAAACATTTTCTGACTCTTCTTGCCTCATGATTAAGACAAAACGAAATTGTTCTCAAAAATGACAGCAGCAACATCCAGTCTGTAAAACTCAGTTTTCATGCACACAGGCTACCTAAGCCTAACAGTTGCTTTCTCTCCATAAATCAACCTATTGTTGCCCTTCATAATAGAGTAGGCAGATTTACTGCCTTTTGTTGCCTTTTCTCACGATGAGAGATGCCTATTTGGGCAACAGAATGCTTGAGAAAAATACCATTAACATCTGCTCTCCTTAAATCAACACCAGCTCCAGTTCTCACAGACACACAGTCAAAATACAAACTCTGTACCTGACTGTGTGGGTGTATGCCACTCATATACAACTGAATCAATCCTGTGCAACAAAACCCGACCCAATCAACAACACAACCCACTTCAGAGTACCAAGAGAGATTCTCACATGGTCCACAGCATCAGACCTTTTTGAAACACACTGCAGCACCACTTGACACTGCTCCCAAAATCCAGCATTTTTGAAAAAAAAATTTTTTTACTTCCTGACTTTCTGTAAAACCTTACAAGATTTTTAGCTGTAAAATAATGATGATAATATGAAACAGGCTGCAGTGATGAAGCACAAGTGTCCATGCAAACTTTAAAGACATGAGCAAACTAAGTTCCGTTGTCTAGCTGCAGGCTATGCTTAAACATCTGGTTTATCCATCAGTCTGCTTCTTGCAGCAAAATTAATAGCTGAGAACTGGTTTCTGCAGATTTCCATTAACTGCACTTTTCCTTTATTAATTTCAACATAAACTTTAACTTACCTGAAGTCCATTCCCTCAAAAAATAGCAAACACTAAGAGACAGTCATATTTGGCTTTCAAGCACTAAAAGACTAAAACGAGAAAAATCACACAGCCACAGAGACTATTTCACTATTAAAAGCTCACTACTTTTTCAACAACCTTGCTTGAAATGAAAAAAAGGGGGAAAGGCCTAGTCTCATTCTCATTATAAGACATGAAAAT
>VXBQ01004678.1:51292-70439 GCA_013400175.1 Phainopepla nitens
TAATTGGGTCAATATCACAAGAACAAATTAATATAAATACATTCAAAGTTGTATATTTTCCTGGTAAAAATTTTGCTCTGCTTTAGCAAGATCATTTTGAAAATTCTAACCACAGAAAATCCTTATGAAACACCTATGATCATCCATAGATATTTAAAAAGGGTTCCTAATAACTTTTGAAACTATTTACGATATTTCCTTAAACAGCCATATCTGAAAACTTATTCCAAGAAATACAGATTAGCATAAATACTAAAACTGTTAACTATTGGAATTAAAACCTTCATTTTTTGACTGAGAAATCTGGGTGAGAGTACACCCAGAAGAAAGAGTTGTTAGTAACCTAAAAATGAATGTTATTAACAGAAAAGATTTGCCTTTTCAGAAGGAACTAAAAATATGCCTTCCACATATGAATATGGATTAGTGCCAACAGCACCCATGCTTCTAGTTAACAGAGGATGTCTTTTGTCACTTAAGCAATGGTTTTTGACAGTTTTACAGGTTCTTATCCCAAGGACTTAGGTATTTATGGCTTTATGCACTTGGGCTTTCTGCTCTTGTTCACTGGTTCTAATAACAAAATATTTATTTTTTTAATGGGTCTAAAATTAGCTAAAGTGTATTTTTCAGCTACAGAAATTTAAGGCAGTATCAAGCAAAGAGCTTCTCTCATATGGCCTTTTCCTGTTCCACCAGTTTTTTGTTTCTACAGACAAGCTAATGAGAGTTTGGGCCCAAACTGTTCATTAGTGCAATGACCTCATATGATTTATTGCATTCTTAGATAGTCTACTTCGTTTTAGTGCTCTCATAGTGATGCACAGGAGATACTGACTTCTTTATTAGGCCTGATTGAGGGATTCTGTGCTTTGAAACTGTTCAGCAAAAAAAGGCAATTTTCTTCAGCCCAAATTTTCTGTGAAAAGGTACCTTTTTTTACCAGTGATTTTTCTAAATCATCTGGCTTCTGCCATTTCCAAATTCCTGTCTGTTTTGACAAGTAGTTCACTCTCGAGCTGCAAACAACTTTCAGGCAAACCCACCTGCTTGTGACAAAGGATATAATAGAGCTGTTTCTGAAATATTTCATGGTTGTCCCAATTTGTATAACTTCTTGGGGCTGTCTGGTCCAGGGCCAGGAGCTGGATTTAGATGATTCTTGTGGGTCCCTTTCAGCTCAGGATACTGTATGATTCTATGATCTAAAAACAACCCCCATAATTTCAAGCTCATTATTAATTCTTATATTAAGAAATAGAAGATATCTGTATGTGGGTGATAGTGGTTTTTCTTGCCTTTCCCTGAATCATTGGTGAAGGAAGCTTACAAATTGCTTCTTGAAGTAAACATAAAGTGGTATAGCAGTATCACATTTCATATGAGTCAGTCTACGTATCTCTTATTTTTTATGCATGATAGTCCAGAGACATGCTTCTCAGCGCTACACATACTGATAAGTCTATACACTTGAAACTACTTAAACAGCTGAGCACTGCTTCCACTTTCACTCTGTGCAAATTTAGAATTTCAGGGAGGAGGAATATGCTCCTGAAGGACAAGCCTTTTTCTCTAACAGGGCTCCTGCATTTATAACTTCTGCTTGCCACTTAAGTGCCCTGTCAGTGACCTCAGCTTTCAGTAGAATAATTCAGCCTATCTGCAGCTCTCACAGGGGGTTCCCACTGAACATCAGCGAACAGCTTTGCCCTGCGAAGGTAACCAGCCATGGGCACAGGCTGGCCAGGGTGATTTTGGCATCTCCCTCCCTAACAGATATTGAAAAAACTGTCTAGATAGGGTCCTGGCCACCCAGCTCAAGGTGGTTGAAGAGGGCAGGCAGACCAGATGACTGTCAGAGGTACCCTACAACCTCAACGAGCCTGTGATTCTTTGAATTTGAAACACAGCCTTCATTTAAAAAGTAGCATACTGATCAGACCTTAATCAAAGCTTTGCAATTGTTTCCTCTGAACAACTGCATTGAATCAAGCAGGATTTGCATTTCCTTAGAGACTGTCCTACTGAAACATGCTATCTATTTTCAAAAGAAAATCCTTTTCCTTCTGTATTGATGAACAGATTTAATTTTGCCTTTATAAATCAAAAGTAAATTTGCAACAATGCTAGTATAAAAACTCACAAATAGTCGAGATTTAGAGAAGATTCATGAACATGAGACTAAGGAAAAAACGCAGATAAAAATTCTTTTGCGGAACACTGTACAATAAAATTGAAAGATGAAGCACTAGTGAAGATTGTTCTGTAACCTGTAGGATATTTTTTGCTCAAAATACCTTACCGGAAAGAGTGGTTGACACATAGTAAAGCAAGCAAAAAAGTACAGGAGGGAAGATCAAGGTTTGCCTTGAAGGGCAGATGAATACTACAGTTTCCATGGATTTCAGGACTTCAAGATAAAGAGTAAACTAAGGATAAAATAAACTAAAAATTTATAAAAGGATAAATAAAGGATAAATAAGGATAAAATAAACTAAAATTACGTATGGTTACAGGAGTATGAACACGGTCCTTAAAAACAAGAGGCAAACTGATGGAAGTTCTCATCAGATAAGCCTTACCAAGAAGGATAAAGACTGTCCTGAATATCTAGGTAATGCTGGTGAGGACAGGGTTATATGAAGGCTTTTCAAAACTGGCACTAAACACTATGTTATTTAGACTATCTTTCCCCAAAAGTGTGTGAAAAGACACCAAAATTTGTGAAGAATTGATAAAGTATGAGCAGCGCAACATGGGAAATTTAACAGGTCTGTATTCCATACAAAGTCTGAACTATATGAGGCCAAATGATGTAAGATATACATGTTTGGAAAACACTGATCATTTTATATGCTTAGTGGCATGAAAGCCCTGTGATGAGAGGATGGAGACTGTCTCTCTGCACTCCTTTAACTGTGGAAAGGCCAAATGAAGCTGACAAGCAATACTCAGATATTGATTTTCTGAGAGTTTGACTTAACTCTCCCTTTGACAATTTCCACATATTCTATACACAGAGCTGTCTTATGCCAATAAACAAAATGTGTTTTGGAAAAAAAGTAACTTCAATTTTAGTACTAAATATAAACCAGAAAATTCAGTCTAGGTATTAAAGCCAAGCTGAGAGCTTCATTCAACTATTCTACATTTTCTGCTCTAATGGGATTAATAATGATAGAAGATAGGTGGTAGTAGTTCTCACCAGCTCCTTCAGCTGCAGTGCTGGAAGCCAAGACCTCCCAACTCCTTCCCCTTGCTCCATTTTACCTACAGTGCCCTATGTTATCTGTCACCACTGAGAAGGCCAGACATTGATGCATTCACAGCTCATAGTTTGGGAAATCAAACACACAGTTTGCTGTCACTTTTGGGGCAGCAGGAAGGTGGTTCACCTATATTCTCCCAGATCTGAGGTTCTAATGTTAGTTCATACACTCCTATTAACAAAAGAAGCAACTGCAGAACCATCGACATGAAAAACTGCTTTTATGGGTATAATTATGTAGTATGGTACCTTTCTCCACATTAGAAATTTGGTCTTCTCAGCAGGTATGCAGAGACTGCAAATTCACCACAGTTCTCCTCTATTCTTATGCAGCTCAAACTCTGTAGAACACTCCCAACAAGACTCCACACTAAAATTCTACTATGTGGAAAGCTTGTTGAGGTCATACAAAGCAAGTAAATCAGAGACCTAAATATATGAAAAGCAAGAGTTGTGTTTTTTTTTTTTTCCCTGAAGTCCTGCTGCACAGGCTCTTGAACTCATGTCCCAGAAAACTAAATTGTTCAAAATTTAACTATAAATTACAGAGAGATCAAGTGCAGATCTCTGCTAGCCCTGTCAGTTTTACAGTAAGCCTCATTGTGTTTACTCTTCCCTCAAACTTAACTTCTGGAATTTAAATGATTATCTGAAAACCTCACCTTCCATTTATTGTACTTTTCACAGTTTCAGTGAAAAGCTGTAGAGAGAAAAATACAAAAACATATGCTGTATCCTAAAAAATTCTCGAGTCTCTAAAGCAAAACAGAACTCCTCCAACTATTTTTCAAAATATCAAAAATTTTTACCAGTTTTATGATACTGTAAACAGAACAATGATTTTTAGGTATCGTGTTTGGCAACAATATGCTCTATACATGTTTTTCTCTACAGATCTGAAACATCTGATAAGATGGTTCCTAAGCACTCGCTCTATGATATCATGTGTTTGTCTAGAATTTTTCAGAAAAGATCATCCATATTATATACACACAGACCATACAACGCTGATTCTCTGCGAAAAAACCCATAGAGTAGATTTCTATTGTCTTATTGGTTCTTTACTATTTACAGCTGACACATCTGCTAGCTGTAACTTTGCCTACACAAGTACTTTTATGAAAAGAATACTACAAAAAGTAATCCTTATTTAAAGCTCCTTATCTCTGCTTCTCTGATTTAAAATAAGTTTTTTGATAGTGTGATCTGAGTTTTATATTAATAGAGTTTTGCTTCTGTTTCAAAAGACATAAGACTGTAACATACAACAATCTCTTACAAAAATAAGAAAATGTGGTACTTGTTTATATTTAAATTTCATTTCACTCAAATCGTCATAATGTAGTGTAACCTATTTGAATGCAATTTACCGATTACTTGAATAGTATTGATTACACCTTTACCACTGAAAAAAGTTATTAAAAATACTGGGCTATTATTACATTATTTGAAATACTGTCTAAATAAAGATCTCATGTTGTACAACCCAGATCAATCTTCACTTTTACAGTGTTCAAAGGACCAAAAAGGCTATATATGGCACAAACAAATCAAGTTGAAATATCTCATCTACAAACTGTTTCCTTTAGATTAAATTGTAACATTTAATACGCAAAATTTTATTTACTCTTATTAGTCCTCTCTCAAAGGACTAATTTAGGCCACCAAGAACAGCTTCCTCCTTTGGCCTTTTCCTGCCCTGAACTCCAGTAACTTTCCAACTGAATTGCTGTTGTCCAGAATGCTCAACACCATGACACTTCACTTGATGGTACTTGACTCTTCTTGTGGAAGACACAGTGCAATAAGCACTACCTTGAAACTATGTCTTTTTCACCTACAGAATACAGCTGCATTGTAATAACAAAAATCTACTAAAACAGCACGAGCTATGGAAAATTATCATCTATACACTGTAAGACACTAAAATTGTCACAGCCTATACTTCTTTTCTTGCCACAGTTTAGACTGNTTCTGGTTATCCCCTGATGTGTGAGTCATCTTTCTTCGGGGAGCTCAGGCACAGGTGGAGCTGCCTGTAACCCTCAGCAACAAAACACAGCCCTGCTGCTGACGGGGTACTTATTATCAGTCGCCTCTAAAGTCACCTTTCATGTCACTCTGATATGATGATATAAGTTCCATGGATATGTAAACAGATTCTGTGAGGTGAAAATAGCTCCATTTATCCTTATCTTCTAACTCTGCTGTATGAAATGTTAATTCTTACAACACAGTACATCATTTCTTCACCTTTGCCAGAAGGCCTGCAACAACACNACAGCACGAGCTATGGAAAATTATCATCTATACACTGTAAGACACTAAAATTGTCACAGCCTATACTTCTTTTCTTGCCACAGTTTAGACTGTGGTAATACTTTTGCAGATGATGATTCAAATTATGAAACCGAGGTTACTGCATGTAATCTCCTCCCACTATTTAGGTAATACCTAAAATGATCTCATACAGAGCAGCAAAATCACTTGATTTACTTCTAGACTTAATCAAGACCACTCACCAAGTATGGTATTAAACAGCNCATTTATCCTTATCTTCTAACTCTGCTGTATGAAATGTTAATTCTTACAACACAGTACATCATTTCTTCACCTTTGCCAGAAGGCCTGCAACAACACACTACGTACATAGTAAGAAATGCTCTCGTGTTCAGATAGCCACAGCAAGAACAGGTAACATGTCTCAAGATAGCTCAAAAAGCCCTGCATACAAGTTCTGGACTCAGGCAGCCCCATCTTACTGTGCTACACATGTGCAAAGACTGTAATTTTCACTAGGGCAAAGACAGCAATAATTACCAAATTTCTGGTCCCTCCACAGCCGCACAGTGTTAAATAAAAATAAATAAATCTGATCACCGAATAGATCTGATCATGCATCTACTTGTTTTCAGCCCCAATGGGAATGAATGGCACGAGGCATTGCTGCTCAGAGGGGGGCACTAGAAATGCCACTAACATACCCAATGTGAGAGAAAGCACAAAGTACACATTTCTGTTGGGCAGACAAAGATTTCTATTTTCAAGGGAAGATAAAGCCTGAAAGCTTAGAGGCCTTCAAGAGAAAATGTTAGGTTTTAGTACCAACGGAGCTGGATGTTTTACTCAAAGTTTGTTGGGTTTTGGGTTTTTTGGGTTTGGTTTTGGTAGGAAAAAGCATGAATTAACATGAAACATTAAAAACCATGAATTTTGTAACATCTTTTCCTAACAAAAATGCAAGCTGTAATGACATATTGACTAAGCCAAAACAGTACTACTGAAAAATGACTCAGAGAGCTAACACAAATTCACACCAACATTCTTAAGCTACGTAGCAGTTTTCATGTTGCCAGTGTAGTGATCTCAATGAGTGTTCATTGAACTACCTTCAATGAACACTCAAAATATTATTAAAATTGGTTTCAGGTATGACACTGTCCTTAAACAGCAATGATTGCCTGACAGAAAATGAGTGGACAATGTTGTTGAGAGGGAAAGGCAGCTGCCATATAGAGGGCATGAAAGAAAAACTGCTTGATTACATCTGCTTTCATTCATTTCCTGTACCAGGCTCACATGCACACTTCAATACTGGGAGAACAGAGACACACAGGCAACATCATCCTTGAGTCTGGGGCATGCAAATGTCGTCAATCAGGAGGATCCTGCGCCCATTCCAAGAGGGCCCCCCTGCATTCCTCTGCAGTGCCAAGCATGCAGCACAACCCCAGGGCTCCACAGCACAGGGAGGTGAACAGGGAGTAGTCCCTCCCTCATCAGCAGGCCATGCACAGTGATTCCTTCTGCACAGGCATGAGATAGGGTACACCCTCACTGCAGCAGTAAGCTCAAGCAGTCTTTATCCTGTGTTAGCGAAATTTAAACTTCAAGGGATTACCGAATCTTTTAAATAAAAAAAATTAAATTGTGTACTTACGGTGCGTCCTGGAGAGTTCATGACTGTCATCACCAGAGTACAAGCCTCTGAATGAGAAGTACTACCAAAATTATCTAAAGAAGTTCATGGGGACTCTGGCAGCAAACTTTCAAAAATACATGAGTAAACCATGGCATTTTTGCCACCCCCCCGCCCCCAAAAGCAGTGTAAATGTACTGGTTCCACATTAAAAATAAAAGGCATAAAAGCCTTATCTAGATCTAACTATTGTAGATAAAATACCAGCTGAAAACTGTCACATGTTGGATTTTAAATACGTGCAGCCATTCTTCTGGATCACAACATAATCTATATAAGTAGACAGACAAAGCAACTTCAAAGCAATGAAATCCTTATCAAGAAGATCTCACTACATTATGAAGAAAATAAAAAATCCTGCCTTTAATATTTTATTATTCGACTGCAATCCACCTTGGCCTCTCAAATTTGTCATGACTTTCCCAGACATGAGACGAGGTCCTTTTATGCCACAAACCTCCCCCCCAAACAATTACAGTATTGGCATTGCACATACCCAATTAAAACCCTTACTTTCTGCAGAATAGCAGGTCAACAGTGCTGAAATACAGAAAATATGGCCCCAATTCAAACCTGCATTTATGTAAATATTTGAGTTAATTCACATAAGTAGTCACAATGAAGCAGATGTAGTCAGCACTTGCAAATGAAGTTAAATACGGCAGCCTGTATTAGTAGCTTAATAATGATTAATGTTAATTCTGTGGTCAAGATGTGACATTACCTTAAACTAAAAATAAAAAACAATTCAAACAGACTTTGCCTCAAGAATACAAAATTTCGTAAGATTACTTTGCAACCTGAGCATCATTTGTCTCCACTGACAATTTATTTTTAAATTCTTAACATTTCTGTAAGCCAGTGATTTCCAAACACACACTAGTAACAAAACTGTTCCACTTTAATATTTGAACTTGCTGCCCAGAGGATCTCTACTTGTCTGTCATGCTGCTTCCTCATCCAGCAATAGTAATTTCACTATATACAGAACAGCCTAACATGCACCTAAGCTTTTTTGAGTGAAGACAAAGCATTTTTCGCCTCATAGTAACACCCAATTTAAATAGGCAAAGTATGGCAGCGAAATGGTGCCACACTACAGGAGATGCTGATGGCCACAGAGCGTACCTGCGCCTACTGCCACTTCTCTAAAGAGGTCTGCTTATCTTTGGCTGCTATTTCCCCCTGAGCATATATCTGGAAGGAACCACTTCAGACTGTACAATATTTACCTGTTTGCGGCTACTTGAGTACTATGTATGGCATAGTACTATGCCCAATAATACCACATGAGTGGCTGGCATGGTTTTAAGAGCAGTATTATTTCCTGGACTAGAAGCAGAAAACCTTCATTTAATTATCATACAAAAAGTAAAGGATGTAATAATATGACAGCTGCAAACCCACAGGGTCCAGTCTGCAGTGAAGCTCGTGATCAGTATTAACCCTGTTCTGCTTCATTAATCATCTGCTTCATTGAGAGTCACAGTTTCACAAATAAAATAAAACCTATCTTCTTCTTTTTTTTTTTTTTTTTTGAGTTTTGTAGTTTGGTAACTACAGGAAAACAGCACATGGAGCTCTATCTCACTACTGCTCCTTCTGGCTTTAAAGATCACCTGGAAAAGCTCTGACTTTAGGTCCAAGCCTTGGCAGAAAACAGCCTTTTTCAGCTAACAAGGGCCTGGAGGTTTTACAAGACCATGGAGGTTTTCAAAATATTCTTCCACTTTTGCAATCATCAAATTACTACATCATGTGCCAGATTGAAAGTGCCATTTTATGGATTCCTTTAAAAAGGTCCTCATACTCTAACTTTAAGACTGCTTCAGGACATGTAAGCAGCTAGTTAAGTACAAAGGCATAGCCTGCGTGATCTCCACTGCATTTTCATTGTTCCGTAAAGGTCTTCCTGAGAAGGAGACGGGATTTTTTCCTACAGGCAAGAAATCCTCTAATGTACTCTGCTCTTAATAACTGAAACTTCTTATCCCTGAGCTGTCACATTTTGCCAGCACGCATTTCTGCTCAGATTGTATTTCCATAGGCTCTGACATGCCAAAAGGCTGCTACCATTACTAATGCAGTGACGTACACAGGCAGAAAGGGAAAAAAACAATACATACCACAAGCAAAATAATCACACCAGAAGAAATGCATTCATCAGAGACACATGGACTCCCTAAAAAATCCACCAAACCATTGTCATGCATGGCAGACTTTATTAGAGATTGTTATTCAGTTCTCTAAAACTGGAGATACACAGAGAATATTTAGTACCTGAATAGGTATGCATCATCTGCCTTCTCTCCTTTGTGCTTTCCTGCTGCAGCAGCTTCACCAAGAGCCATATAACACTTTCTCCTTCCTACCCAGTCACGCAAAAACAGCAGTAATCAAACGAGAACTATCTGAGCATCCCTTCTGAAATGGCTCCACAGCTCAAAAGGGGCAGCTCCAGCCACAGAAAAAGTCTCACTCAGATCCAAAATTCTGTATTTCTCCATCTCATACAACAGCTTGCAGCTCACACAAATATTAGAATAATATCACCATATTCAGCCTGGCAGCAAAATCAAGGTCAAGTCCTCTGTTCTTTATCATGTTGCTGCACTGTCCCACACAGGAAGCAAAGAGGTGGAGTTTTCATGAACTAAAACATCCTGTAATTAAATTTAAAAGTGAAATCTTTAGAATTTTGAAGTGAACTGTGTTAACATGCCTATGCCTCAATAAAACCATAAATCTTGCCTTAATAAAACCATAAAATCATAAATCCAATATGCTCTCACTCTATATTTTATTTCTCATGTTTCATATCAAAGCCAGTAAAATAGTTTTTCAGCCTTTATGTGGGACTTCCAGATGAACTCAAAAAAGACCCCACACTCTTCTGAACACCATGTTGACCACTAACATCAAAGTCCAACACACTTTAATTCACAAATGTATTTGAAAAGTAACACTTAACAAAGCAACATGAAGAGAAATGCAGACACTTGTTTCACCTGCCAACAGCTCAAAGCCAACAGAAAAACAAAATTAAAACAATACTGAAGTGCACCACACTACAATGTATGCTAAACAGACCACAGAGGAATGACCATACCTGGTCTTGGTCTAAGTCACACACAGAAAGACTACTAAACAAGGACAGAGAGTCTATCACTAAGCAAGGGTGTGATTCCCTGTATTTCCCACTGAATTTTACAGAGACATTTGAAGTTCAAAGAAGAGACTGACTACAGGACATCAAAGGACAGTGTCCAGCTTCCTGAAACACCGACGAGACAACAGCTTGCTAACCTGTCTGGATTCCGAAAGGTGAATTTCAAGGGATAGCTCCAAGGGGAGATAAACCATCAGCAGACACATTTAATGATCTGAAAAAGAATGCACCCCTCTCAGGGGGTGCTGTAACTCTACATCCTCTACTTCATGAAGGCAAAGACCACGTTTCATGTCTGAATGCCTGTAAATAGGTAGCGTATGATGCCTGTACTGTGAAGGGTTGAGCACACTCTATTGTCTGAAATTCAAGCCCATTGATTGATATCATACACTCCACCCCAATTCACTGAACTCGAGCTGTATCCAAAGAAATCAGGGGAGCAGCAGCACTGCCATCCTGTAGCACCTTCTGAGTGAAACAACATCTCTGTTGCATCATGACTGTAAGATTCCTTTATCACAGGGACTTTTCAGAATATCATCCTTACTTTAAAATCCCAAACCCAGACTTCACAACTGAGAACTGATAATGGACTATATCTAATTCTGAGAACAATTCTATGTGTGATCAGCAATAAAAGAAACTTATTTCTGCAGTACATTCTACATCCTACATTGCATCTTTTATTACAAATTTATCATGTTTTATATGTGCAGTTAGGCACATGAGTATATGCATATACAATACCAGTAAAGAGAACAGTCACCATTTTGGAACACGTGTGTTTGAGAATGAGACCATCTCTTACTTCCTGCAGTGAAGAAACTTCAAAATTCTTAGCAAAGTTATTAATAATTTCATTATATACAATGGATGAACATTACATTCATGCAGTATTATTATGTTTGCATAAATGTCATAAATAAAACTTGAACTAGACAAAATGCATCTGACTCAAAGTTAGTATTTTTGGAATATTCTAACAATTTCCTTTTCTTTTAGATTTGTAACGTATTTGTTATATCTAACTTAAATTTGCTGAATTGGGTACAGTGGTTTTGCTTTCTTGAAGACTTAGGAATAAATCTGGATACTACCAAATATACTCCCAAATAATGATACATGCTTTGTTCATCAGGGCTATGACACCCACTGCTGTAACTGTACCAGAGTATGAAATAACAATTGACTTAATTTTACAGCATATTATTATGCCAGGATATGACACTAAAGAAGCATCTTCCCAGCTTTGGGCAACTATGTTTGTTAGCATCACAAAGCCTTGACAGATCTGAAATTACTGTCATTGTATAGAAAAAGCATTGTTGTATTTTCACTTCCATTACTCTCTATGTAACACTGCAACTTCTCACTTTTTTATTTCCCTTAATATGATTATGTTTATAGGATATTCTCTTTATGGATGTAGCTGTCAAACCTTCTGAAACACTTAGAAGCTTACCAATACAAAAAAAGTCCAAACTATTTCTTCCAACATACAGAATTGTCTTTATTACACTGCTTGGTCATCTCTCACCCTGGTTCAAAGTGGTAAAATGCAGAAGGAACATTTCCTTGTGAAATTCTGCAGACATTCAACAAACAGGCTGCCCAGCTCTTTCTCCCACAGCACTTGCCAATTGTGTGACTCAGGTACCTCAGGGGATTATTCTGTGTTTCATATATAGTTTTTCTTTAGGTGAGTATATTACTGTCTTTCTAAAAATTATCCTATCACTGACTGGAGCCATACTCAGCCTGATTCATTAAGGACCACAGTCCAAAAGGGGCAGATATCCTTTTCACCCATTAAGATAGGGACCACACTGCCCCCATAATAGAAGACCCATGCATTCGATGATCCAGTATGTCATTGTTAAAATACACAAGAGCCTAAAACAGTGGGATTTACTTCTCTTGGAGTGGACTTCAGCAGTTTGTCCTCTCAGCAACAGTGACTAACAGACTTAGAAAAACATGAATCTGCTTTTTAGCTTTAGTACAGAATTAAGGAACTCCTTAGGTCCTACAAGTTAACTGCAGATGGATGATGAACTTGTGGAAGTGAACTTGCGTCAGCCTATTAAAAATACAGAGGTGTTCCCATTATACCATTGGTAGTGGGCAAGAGACTGCAAGACAACAAAGAGGGAAACACCTATCAGCAACTAAAAAGGATTACTTTTAGCTACCATCCATATATCTTTCACACATCAGTTATTTTCAAATTGCTACACAGCATACACCTCTGCAGAGCCATTTGTAAAATTCCAGTTACATTGGATTTGCTTGTCTCAATTCTTCTGTCTTTGAAAAAAAAAATGGAGAACTGCTGCAGCCAGTAAAAGTGTATGTGCTCCTACATGGCATCCAAAGATCTGCTCTAATTAGCCTGCTCTACTCTACTGAGGGTAGATAGCATGTCTTATGGCTAGTGACAAACTAAAAGAGCATATTCAGCTTTTTGAAAACATGAAGAAATAATTCCCACCAAGGGTGACAATACATACATTTTCAGGTTTGAAGATAAACTGGTTCAGTTCCAAGCCAAAATGAGAATGCCACCCCAACCACAGAGTATCCCCTGCATCATGCTGTAAAGCAGCGCCTGTCCTATTGTACACCTTCTAAATTTTATAGCCCTTGCATGCCCTAAGGGACCAGTCATTAAAAGGTCACTTCAGAAGTAAATTACCTTCTCCCCTGTGGGAAGTTTCTACAAAGTAAAAACCTAATGCTGACACCTCCCCACAGCAGGGCATTTATTGTCTGTTCCAGAGAGGGCAAGCAGGGTTATGAATGTGATGGCAATAACAGAGACAAATCAGAAAACAGAAAAGGCGAGAACTGAACAGGCAAGGCCGGGAAGACTTCCTCTGTACCACGCACATTTCACCTCCAGCCATGAGCACAAGTAACGGCACCAAACAAGGCTCCTCCTGCTATGCCTTTCCTTCTCTAGATGTCTCTATGGAAGATGCTTCTGAAAACCAAAGGTGGCTAGGAGAATGATTAAAATCCTGATTTTAATCATAAAATTAAAAGAAAATCATACTTGAAACACATGAGAAGGCAGAGTGGACAAATATTTTCAGGAAACAAATTTCCATTAAAATGTCTTTCTTCTTGGTAAGCCTACTACTTGGGAATACATTCTCCCCATCAGAGTGAGATTCCTCCACAAAACTGGTATCATTGACAGAACTGCCTCTTTTAGGAAAAAAAAGTATCTCTCTGATATATATCTGATATATCTCTGATATATCTCCTTTCCCCAGATTTACTGAATTCTCTAATACCTGAAAACAAAGATTAAGAGTGTGAAATACAAGTATTTAAACCCATTTCCTTTTCTCTCAGAAGAAACATGAATTTCTAAAGAACATCAAAAGAGCAAAATGTGTATAATATTGTTCACCAATATCTCCCATATGCTCATTATCATTATGTTACATTTAGTAATTGAGTAGATTTGAATAGGAAATACCATTCAACTAGAACACACGTAAGTTTGAACACAGCTTTCAACATCTTTCAGTTTGGACAATCTACCACTAGACAGGAAAAAAGAAAGGGGAGAACACAAATCTGGTGCACAGTCCCACAGACTAGGAGTACTCAATACAGCACTGAGTAAAGTATTAAGCAAAACCAAACAAGTACTTACGTCAGATTTGGAGGACACGTTTTCCTCCATGTCAGAATCACTGGGATCTACAATATCAGCAAAAGGTGGCAGAGTAGGTGTCTTCCTTTCCAGTGCATCATTTTCAATTTTGACTCTCCCCATCTTGAGTTGAGATTTATCTTTTGTCTGTTTTTTGTCAGCTGAACAAGTAAGAATCAGTGGTGGGCCACTAGGAAAACTTTTAAATAATGAATCTGAGCTGGGTTTTTTTCTTTTCCTTGCAGAAGTTTCATCAGTGTCCAGCACAGAGGGCCTTTTTGTGAGAGTCTTTTTTTCTTGCTGCTGCCCACACATTATGGTAAGGATGGGAGTGTTTTCAGATTTTGGTTCCTTGGACATGGGTTTGGGTTCCTTGAAGGCCATCTTAGGAACCATTTTTTCATCTTTTAGTGGTTTGTTTTCTTTGGGTTTCTTGGAGGATTCTTTGGAAGATTTGTTATGTTCCCTGGAAGGTTCTTTGAAGGCACTTTTTTGTTCTTTTGAGTCTTTAGAAATTTTTTCTTTGTGCTCCTTTGTTAACTTCTGGGTTTTTGAAAAACTGTTACTACTGCTGCTGCTATTTATGTTCAGAATCCTAGCTGGGTCCTGCAAAGAGGAAATGTAAAATTTTACTTAAAAAAAAAATAGAACCCTTAAATCCTCAAAAGGCAGTCACAATACGGACATAGGATTCATATTAAAAATTTGGAATTGCAGGCAAGTAACCAGGAGTAGAAATAACCATATAAGAACAGATAGAAAGCCCAACATTTGGTCAAAGCATCTATTACAAACTGGCAGAACATGACCAGTTATCACTGCTTATCAAAAAGTTACAACAAAAGCTGGTTTTTATCCTAGGCCTGTCTTTTTAAAAAACTTTGTAAGGTTAGCTTAAAGGCAGTTTAGGAAATCTTTATCCTCACCATTACCTATGAGAAAATAAAAATCACAAAGAAAAATGAAGATATGAACCATATGATGTCAACAGAATCACTACAGGATCAGAGGAAACTATGACATTTCAGGCAAAATTTGACGTCTCTTCTGTGATCGTCCAGCTTTTGCCTGATCTTTTTCCTCATAAACAATAACAACCCTGGGTCCAGCCTGGCTACAGAAAAATTCACTGGACAGACAATAGTCACTGCCTTATCATGAAAAACCTCCTAAAGCTGAAAAAGCTTCCTTCCATGAATATACTGAAATCTATGCTGCGTCTTTAATTTATTTTTGGTTTAATTTAACTGTATTAAGTGAGAAGTGTTTCTCTGAAGGTAGTGACTCAGAGGTCCTACAGGAGAGGCAAAACCAGAAACAGCAGAGTAGTATCATTCCTCAATCAGTTGAATCTGAAAAGTTGAAGTGGCAAGGCAAGAGGCCATCTGCAGCTAGAACTGGCAATAAAGGAGCCATCCAGAATGGGTCATACAGGATCCTTTCTTCTGAGAAATAACACCCGGGAATATTTAAAAGACAAGAACAGATCTAGCACTGCCCACTTTCATGGAAACTGCAAGCAGTGGGCTCTCAATAACACCCAGTAGACTAACTGCACTTTTTAAAATACTAAACATGTGTCACATATATATATGTATACAAGACAGGGTCCATTTTCATACTTGAAATCTGCAAAGTGACATTTCAATCTACAGGAAGCCATAGTCAAGAAGTTTACACTGCTTACTTTCTTCCAGGAAAGTAAGCATGTATGTTGCCCAGGAAGTGAGAAACTTTTAGAAAGAAAGACATTCATGTGTATTGCATACACCCACTGATTTCCCTTACCTAGAAGAGGTGTGTACATAAATGAGGTGCATCTAGCTGTCTAAAACTGCCACAGACTTGCAGAACTGTAGAGAGGCAAGCATACACATAGCTTATCTTCCACCTTCACTTGATCACCCTTTTACGTGCAACACAGACAGAACTGCAGCAGTGCAGTGGAATGTAAAGGACCAAAGCAGGACACGGCCACGCTCATCCCCCACAGGGACTGACTAATTTTTATAAGTGCACACAGTACAACTGCTCTGAAAAAAAAAACTATCAAAGAAAACAACGCAGAATTTATGTCAACAGAATGTTAGAGAAGTTGTGTCAATTAGAGGAGAAAGAAAGACTAGGACTACATCCACTGATCTGCTTCCTGTTCACAGATAACTACTTATAACTTGTCCAATTTGGAGGTGTTAAGTCAGTGTTTAATACTTTAGGACCTGAAAGGTCTACAAAAAACATGTGCAGAAACTGCAGTATCTTCCTCCTCCTCTGTAACAATAGGCAGAAACAATTAACTAAAAATAATTACTTAGAAATTATTATTATTATTATTATTACATTATTATTCCCTTCCCTTTTCATTATCTTACTTTGTGAAACACTGAGTCACAGTGCTGCATAAATTATTCAGCTGCATGTTTTTATAAGCTGCTTCTTGGTCTTTGTACTGCAAAGTAAAAATTAACAACATATTTATATAACATATATATATATATCAACATTAACATTGGCCAGAAGCATCAACAATGAACAATACTATAATGACATCTGAATGTCTAAACATAAGGCACTTCCTGAATTCCCAGGCCAGCAATTAAAAAATAAAAACAAAACAGCACTTAGCACTTCTTGACGTTTTACTTGAGTCATAACATTTTCCTGGTGTTCTTCTTTAAGATTAAAAAAAAAAGTTTACTATTTCCTTTGATGCAAGATCAGCACCAAAAGTTGACTTATAAACTAATTATTAATGTTTCTAGTATCACATCATGTTCTACCATGCCAGAGAGGTGTTGCCCTGGGGAGGAATAAAATGTGTGCAATTACTAAACTAGATAGAGAAATTCTCTCTCTTACTGGTCTCCTCATAGCAATTATTTTACATATAGCATATATATTTTACATTTCAGAAGGAAAGACTCATTTTAGAGGTTTTCCAACAGATGAGATCTGTGAAAATGGTTCTGGGGCACAATAGTAATACAGTCAAAAGAAACTTGAGATCTGTCTTTTTTTTTCTATTTTAAAACCAGACTTTTTTCATCTTCCTACAACATGGAAGCTGATATTTTAATAGAAATCATAGTACAAATATGTGACATACTTATGAGACTTATTTATACACCCCTCTCGCATGCTCTTAGAAATACCCATTCTTAAAGGCAGCCAACCCATTGCTTTTATATCTGCATTCATTTTGTAACTAAAAAGAGTATCTTATTGCCTTAATTTCTGCAATGACCCAAAAAGAAGCCAACAATGACACAGATAAGACAGCAACAGGAACATAAAATCTCTAAGACAGAAAAAAGTCAAATTATATCCACCAATAAGTTATATCAAACCTCATGATGAACATGGGATGCTGGTGGGGATGAAAAGTTGCTGAATATTCATATCATGTACAGCATAGATCCTAATAAAAATCAGAATGTACTTGCAAACCATTTTCTTATTTATTGAAATCTGACAGTGTGTTTAAATATTTCTTTCCACCTTAATAAGTGCTGCAAGAATTAAGAGCAAATTCAGTAAAATAAAACACTCTTCTCAAGTTCATGTGAAAAACTGGGATCGTGGGGTTTTGACAGGTAATATATCTGCACACTGTAGCCTACATTTGTGTATTCATCAAATATTGAAGCAACTCAAGTCAACGTTAGCCTTTGATATGTTGCATAACAAACAGTATGCAAAAGAATAATACAGGTACATAGGCATGTCAAAATCCCTGCAGATGTCATCTCAACCCAAGTAACAATATATACATACAGCGCCTCAAAACACATAGTACTGCTCTACGAAAGACACTAACGTATCTTTCAAAATATACATTTTAGAAAGCACATTAAAAATCTAAAATTTTATCAGCTAATAAAACCTGTTGTACTCAACTCCTGCTCACATTTTGGCCAACATAGCTCATGCTAAGGCCTGAGATGCATTCTGGGTGCAGACAGAGCTTATTGTAGGCAGGACAGGTCACCAGAAAAGCTTAAGGGCCATCATGCTGCCATGATGACCTGGAAATTGCTGTCTCCTGCAGCCATCATCTTTGGCAGTTTCATCACCACCTTCTAACTTACAGAATTACATAAACCATACCTCCAATCTAAAAGGCACAAAACATCAGCTTACCAAAAAAGAGCCCAACTTTTGAAGCTGATTCCCTACCAGATGCACTACTCAAGTTTTCACGCTTCCCACTGCGAAACAGGGTATGCCCACATTGTGACAAAGCAGGAAGGATAAGCACCCTCACGCACAGCTAGGTAACTTTATTTTTTTATGGATCCTAAGTGCATAGATTAAGAGTTACAGGTTATAAATTAAGAAACTTTGCGATTTTGGGAGGTGAATTCACTTTATAGACTAATCTGAGCAACAGGAACCAAACATTTGGGGTTTTTTGTATTTCTTAATGATCTCATGACATTAAGTTTAAATCACAGTACATTGTCTTGTAAATTTGAGAGACACAAATGGACTGTGATAGCTGCTCAATAGGGAATTTGCAGATTAAAACACTTCTGTAACTACAGGGCAAAAAAAAAGATGCTGAACTATATATCTTACAGAGTTGGGTTCTAACTTCTCACCACAAAACGTAATTCCCAATTTGTTCTAATGTGAGATTGAATAAGCAGTAACTTCTGGAAATCATTGCAAACCTCAACTGCTGACAGACATTAGTAACCAAACTAAGAAATGGAATACTCAGGAGTTGTGGGGGAAGCAGAGGTGTAGGGGCAGTTATATAATATTTTATGAAGTCATGAAATTGAGCACATTGGCATGGCCTTGTCTGTGCTGTACTCTGTGTTTATACTACAAATTTAGTACTAGTGATCATGCAAATGTGCATTGTTTTCAATTCTAACTAAAAAACGTTCTGCCTATTGAAATAATTTGTCCATATTAAACCAATGGACTAGAATTAGTCTCAAATATGCCTATTGCTCTCAAGAGGAAAAGAGGTGAAAGATATCTAAAAGTAATTCCTTCATCAAGCAAATTCAGATTTCTGTTGCATACAGACTTGTTTATTATTGAATAAGA
>VXBQ01004678.1:70484-80948 GCA_013400175.1 Phainopepla nitens
GGGTGCAAAAAACCCAAAGAAAATTGCAACATTTTGAGAGCCTCCAAAAATACTCTGGAGTAGGAGACAAATTTACCTGCTTCCCATAAAAATTTGAAAAACTTTCCACACTTCAATTTTGCCCAGCCCACCAAACTGTTACGATCAACGGCATCAGAAGAATCAGAAGCAGACAGAGAATTACAAAGCTCACTGTTTTATCAGTGAAGGCTAACTGGGGGAGCATCAAACAACTTATGTTTTTTCTGATCACACACAAGAATAAAAGGTTTTTTTTGCTTTGCATATAAAATAAATCTTACTTCTCTACAGCTGATATTACAGTTCAGGCAAAAGACAATCATCCCCCCGAAAAACCTAACTAAGCTGCTTCTCTATCCTGTGCATGTAACATTTATATAATACGAACAGGCATAGCAATAGCACTGACTTAAATCAACACAAGTACCTGCAGCTAGCCTGCAGCTAATCTTGCATTCTGAAAAAATGCATAAAGTAAAAGTTTTCATACATTTCTGCCTGACACCTCTACTTTGAAGATTAAAGCTTTGTTCTGGAATCAAAATACTGGGGCTCACTAATACCATCTCCATTAAATTAAATGAAAAAAAAAATCACTTTAGAAATACAAACATCTCTATTTAACACACATTTCAGAAGAGAATGTGACAGAAAGCAAACTGACAGTTGTCTCTTACATACTGTACTGTATTTTTTGTAAGTGAATGCTAAACCAAGAATAACATTTGTTTCACCGGTTTTATTGTTGTTACTTAAATTCTTATCTAACCATAAAGTTTATGTGGTAATTTGCAATGGCAAACAGATAAGCATAACATTCTGGTTTTTCCACACTCAAAGTTTAAAACTGACCTCAAAGTTAACTGTGGTATTCACAGACAAAACCAAAACTAGGCCAAGCACATCAAAGGCCTATTGCTGTAGCAGAAAAATCCCAAAGTCACCCAATACAGATCTGGAGTACTTTGTTGGGACAAGCAACTTATGCTCAAGAACTTTTGAGACTTTTCTGCAACTCTTAATCTAGAGGTATATTTAAATGAAATCTGGACATTGAAGTTGTTCCATCACTAGGGTTACTCCAAATGACAAAACCAACTATCTATTTGTACATTGGCTGGAACTTTCCAACATTCCAACCAGACCAAAACACTAAAGACCAAAATCCAAGGCTTTTCAACTCCAAGAACTTGTCACAAAACCCTCAAACTTTACTGTTAGACTAAATCTTGTATTTCCATTTCTCAAGAATAGCTTATGCTTCTCAGTAAGGCAGATAGTCACAAGTCTTTCTTTAGGAGATAAAAGAACAACTGTTCCTAAGTTCCAAGTTGGACAGGGTGAAGCAGTGACTGCTTGGGGAAGAGGAAAAATCAAATAGCCACAAGGACTGACAAAAGACAGTGTATTGATAAAACATTTCTCCCCACTACTAAAAATTCTAGAGGTGAAATCCTGAGATGTGATGCACGTCTAACCTCCTCAGATTAGACTTACCTAGCTGCATGGTATGGGCCAAACACTCCCCAGATGTTTGAATAGCAAAAACTGAAAGATTTCAAGAAAGATTTCAAGAACTAGTTTATATGGATGAGTGCAGCAAATACACACTTCACCCTGCTTCACTCCATCACACTCCACACTTGCTGATTTTCCACATCAGACGGAAGTTCACTGTCTAAACACAGCTTGGAAAATTACTTCCCAGGTTTACACTTGCTTACAAAAAACCAAGATTGAAGACTTACCATGGTGTACAGTTACTAGGCAGAGAATTAGTACAGGACTCAGTATCCTATCAGTACCTCTTTGAAGTCCTCCTAGAGGTGTTTGGGTTGCATATGAACCCAAGCTTCAGCGTACCTGCTTTGGCATGCAAAGCAAGGCATAGATGAATCAACATTACAGCCAACTCTTTAGAAGTGACTGGAAAATGAATTCCAGAGAGCTACCTACCAACATCACAAGAACTCCTATTAGAGATGGTCAAGTGTCAGAGTAACTCATGTTTGAAGACGCATCCTAGTCTAACCAGCAGCACCCTGCTTCAGCACCTGGTGCAGACAGCTGCTTTCCTTTGAGGCATTAGGCACTCATTTTAGCATGCCAAGTAAGCAACTTCAGTTTAATCCTCAGATTATACCTCAGCTTCACATTAGGAAGATAACCACACTTCCATATAGTCTTTAAATGTTGCAAGACCACCTGCATTAGAGATTGTGAGGCACTGATGTACAATGCACACCAGGCAGAGACATGCCAAAGAACTTTTTTTGCCCGTCCTTGCTTATTATGTATCCCTGCTATCTTTTCTCAGGCATACCCTTAATTCATAACCTGACAATTCTTGCAAGACACGAGATTTGGCACAGATAGTGAACACAAAAGTTATTAATAAAAATGGGTATTTCCCCTTTAAGTACATGCACTGCAAGATTAAATAATATACTTCAAATCTACAAGACACTCCAAAAGAAAATGAAAAGACAAATAATTTAATAGAATGGAGAAAAGGCTTGGACTGCATTTCTTGTGTGAATTAAACAACATGCTCCTTATTTTCTCATCCTATTAGTACATTTTGTCAAGAAATTATCTTCTGTTTCAGAAAGGTCCATCTTCATTACTCAAGAGGTTCCTTGGACTGTACCTTTTTACTACATTTTAAGTTGGGGTTTCAGAATTTGATGTCCTAGAGACCAATGACACATTGGTTTCTTTGAAACATCTAGGAAAGAATTAACTTTTTGAATTTAAACAAAATTAAAAATCCTGAAGAACACAGCTTGAAGTTTCATTCTACACAATTATCCTTAAAAATGCATACCAAATGACTTTATTATTGTTATTATAGTATTATCTCATATTCTTTACATTTCCATAGATCACACTTCCATCACTGTAATCCTCTAATACTACAAGATACTATTACAATTCCTTCTGGAATAGGAGGAAAACAATTGTTCCAGTGTGAAAACCAGAGAACCTTCACCGGCACCTGTTCTCACAGCCATCCTTGTACTGCAGTATTTCACACGGCAAATAGTAAATAGAGAGCAAAGAAAAGTCAAACATGCTATCACTGGCCTTGTCAATTAAAACATGGCAAAAAACACCTAGAATTTTTTTTAAAATTAATTTAGTTACCAGGAAAAGCACTTCTGGCTCAACTACCTTCTAGTAAAATAAATCTCACCTTTGGCCCATGAGATGATTTCTTCTTCACTTCAGAAAAAGACAGAGAGTTACTGGGTAGGCTGGGGAGATGAAGGCTCTGCCCTGAAGAAAACGATGTGCCGTCTGACATTACCATCATCTGTCATAAGAAGGAAAGCATGTCAGTAAAACATTACCAAGAACAGCAGATTCTCACCTGCCTAGCAAACCAAAGCAAATTCTGGTAGGAGAATAAAAGTCCAACACACAATATTAATGTTTCTTCTCTAGAGGGGATAGTTTAATGAAACCACATTGATAACTAATTTATTTTCCTCAAGCAGAGTCTGTTTTTCCCATGACATTAACTGGCAAGCAATCTCCCTGCCTGTATCCTGACCCACGAGCCTTCCCACCCTATCCTCTCTCCTTCCCCTGAGAGGCAGAGGAGGCAGAGTGAGTGACCAAGCATTTTAGCCAAGGTTAACCCACCACAAAGATACACTGTAAAAACAGACTGAGGTTTTAAAGTAAAAACAGTATGTCTTTAATTTCAGCTTCTAACTTCAGGCTTCTGTGTTATCTGGAGTAGACTGAGTGGCTGGTAAGCAAGCAGCCAGTTTGCTTCTAAGAGGGTCTAGCTTCCTTTCTTCATTTTAAAGACTGACATACAAACAGATCATTTCCAGAAAAGACACGTAAATCAGCTATTACTGAGCAGTTATCTGACAAGTAAAGATTATTCCTTCCATCAGTGGGAAACTCAGCTAAGATCTTGTCTTCTGCTCCAGTGTTCCTGTGTATAGATTTTATGATTCCTACCACAACCATTCATTTATCTATTGTATTGAAGCTCCAAATTCCAGAGAGAGCTTACCTGTCTGACAAGCCCTGCAGAGCTGGAAAGATGATGCAGAGCTCTGCACCTGCAAGGAAACATGTCTCTCTTCCCACAGGTTTCCATGCACAAAGCAACACTAGTTTTGTGGATACCCTTGCCTCTTCATATGACCAAACATCCTCTGACTCAGGGGACAGGAATGAGCTGACCCACCACATGCCACATTACATTAAAAGTACAGGGAAATAAGGACGTAGATATGTATATTCCAATGTTACCTCTCCAAGACAGGATGACATTTTATTGCCTACAGCTTCCTGAAGACAGGCTTGCAATTAAAAAAAAAAATCCTAAAATTATTTAAATACTGCTCCAAATGAATCTTGTTGCAGACCACTTTGCTCAAAAGATACATGGTAGCTTGGGGAATACTAAGAGGCATGTCTAGGTAATAAAAATTATTTTTTATCAGTCTGTTTTCAACACTGTAGCTAGATGCCAAAGGCAGAGGAAGAAGGCAATTAAGCTGTTCTAAACATGCGAAAAGACAAAACTCTGAAAAATCATCTGTCCAAAAGCAATGACATTCTTCTTGCAATCATGGCATTGTTGATTGTACTTAGCTATTGTGAATCACAGTAAGTGATCCTTTAGCAAGAGAAATACTTTTTTATTTCAATTTGCCAAGGCCTTTGATTGCATTAAACTCAGCTGAATAAAAGAGAAGGCAAAGCTAACGAAGAAAAATCAGTGAGAAGGAAAATCTATAGCCATATGCGCATACCATAAACCTGGGCAACAGGTAGAGAAAATGCATGTATTTAGCATTATTTTCTCTCACAGAGGATGTCAACTGGGTGTGAAATAGTATCGTTAAGTCAAACTCTGTTGTATTTTTTAAAGCCACAAATTTAATGGAACCTATCGTTTACATAAAATCAAAGTCATTCAGGAAAAGCAAAGTTAGCCATTAATTACAGAGTTTAAGCAGATATTTGACTGCCCAAAGTAGTTTTGTTCATACATTCATATGACAGAAAGATGCATATCCATGTGGAAGAAAAATTTAGTCAGGAGGATCAGGGTTTACTCTACCCTGAAATTAAAACCAAAGAATTTTTGGCAAAGTTTTTTGTTTCTTTCTCCCAGTGTTGGAAGCTGGTATTTTCTCCCTGAAGCACAGAATTCTGATTCAGTTAAATAAACTCACTGAGGTTTAACCACTGCATAAATTTTGTTTTTAAAACTCAAACATTTCAGTTTAGAAATGTTCCTATATTCATATACTCACGATTGTACACAGGCATTCTTAGAAAGCCTGTGTACACACATGTTTTTTAAAGTGTATGGACTTCTAAGATATCTCAATTTCTGGAAAGTATTTGGATCATTAACAGTCTCCATATTACAGACTGTTTCAAAACAGGATGACAGTCTACAGAAAGATTTACAGGGATGGGATGAACAGCATTAATACCATGTGAGGTCTGATTCAGCAAATCTAGTTACACACAGGGGAAGATAAATCCTGTAGTGGTTTCAGAAAACAAAATCTGGACATACCAAACCATGAACCCTAAAAATTTCAGTGTATTGAGTCCTGCAGCCTTTTATTTCATCATAAACCCTATAAAAAAATAGCAAATATAAATGAAAAATTTTAATGTGATTATCAGTGCATGCAGTTAAGACAGACTACAGACTACACCATCTTTAAAGCTGACAAAAAGATGACAAGAGACCAAAAAGCCTAATGTAAAATTGATTCTTTGGCCCCTATGATAAAAAACACACACTCCTCTTCCAAATGGATCTCTGACAGAAGAAGTATATGCTCCTCATTTAAGTCCATTATACCATAAAAAAAAAAATTACTTCAGCCTCTCACAGAAAGAAGTCAATATTAGCACTAATTAACATCCAATATGTTTCTTTTCTTTGTTAAGATCATCTATGTGGAAAACCCCTATATTACCAACACTTTTTAAATTAATACACAGTTCCATTTCGGCTAAATTTAGCAAAGTGACAACTTTACATCGAGGTTAAGTTTACTGGAAGATGTCAGCTGACAGAATTACAGCAATTTCTGTGGCGGGTAGCTACCCTTTGTCCCTGCACTAATCAAACACAGAATCTCAGGCTGGCAGATGTAATTCCACCAGCTTTCAGAGTAAGTCCCTATTTTCACATTGCTTTTACCACACTAGCAACACAGACTGCTTGACTGTGGGCATGTCTGTGTCTATTAAACCAAGGCTACAGCAAAGATGGAAAAGGTGGGAATGAGCATATCACAGCAAGACGCTACTGCTGTAGCCAGAATGCCAGGTCACTGACAGCATAGCAATAACTCTCCAGCACAGCTTATATGCACTTTTTTTACTTTTTTACTCCTTCCTGCATTGCAAGTTTCCTGTTGTCTTACAGCTGCCTAAAGATAGAACTCAAGAGAGGGGGGACATGCTGGAGCCAGGCAGCCAAGGACACCTGCAGTTGGTACTCATCTACGTCCACAATGAATCACTTCAGTGACAAAACCCAGGAACATGACTAATTCTTCTTCTCTGTCTCTTCTAAAGTCAACAGCTAAGTGGGATCAGCCAGGCTGGTGGAATAAGACACCAACCAGTGTCAATGAAGCAAGGTGAGACAACAGTAGTCTTTAAACAAGTCAGTTTAACCACACTCTGAATTCACAAATATGCAAAAAAAAATTAAGTTCTAGTTACAGATCTGGTGTTCCCTCAAAGACTTTGCTTGACTATACTTAACAGAGCAGAGATCTAGCTAATCTTAAAGCTTGTCTTTCATGGGGCAAACGGTGACAGTAATACAATGTGTAAAAGTAGGGTGTTAGTTGGGCTTGTTCACAAATATTTTAAGTGCTTTTGAAAAGTGTGCATTAGGATACCTGGTATGGGATAAGCACTAGAAAGATGGCCAGTGGAGAACAGTTAGTTTCACAGTTTAACACCAGGGTACAAATAATAGAGGAACAGCAGAATAGGCTGTTCCTATTGAGAAACACGGAGAAACATGTCAAGGGAGGTTATTGTCCCACTCTAGTCTGCCCTGGTGTGGCCTCACCCTGAGTCCAGCGTGCAGCTGTGGCATCTCACCACAAGAAGGACATCATCAGACTACCGAAGTGTGTACAGAGGAGGGCAACCAAAGGGGTGAAAGGCAGCTGACATCCCTTGATTTGTTCAGCTTAAGGGAACAGAAGGCTGAGGGATGACTCCACTGCAGCCCACAACCTCCTCGAGGGGGGGCTGCTGATCCCTCTCACGCAATCTAACTGCTCTGCTGGTAGTGGTATCTTGCCTCTAGTTCACCAAAAAACTCACTTCACTAGCCTTCAGCTGTTGAGCTTGTATCTAAAACCTTTGTCTACCAGTTGCTTTAAATGAAAAACAACTTTGAAAGGGTGAAGGAAAACCTACTGTTTCCCTAAGAACAGTGCACAGAGGAGAACCACTGATATTCACATTATCGGGTAGGAATAATGAACCTGAAGTGACCAGTCTCCATAGTATCTGAGCTGCTGGCATCTTAGAACCATACAATGGTTTGTGTTGGAAGGGACAATAAAAATCCCCTGCGGTGGGCAGGGACACATTTCACTACATCAGGTTGCTCAAACTGCCATCCAAACTCCAAGGAATGGGGCATTCAAAACTTCTCTGGGCAACTTGTTCCAGTGCCTCCCACCCCTACAGTAAATAATTTCTTCCTAATATCTAAACTTACTTTTCCAGTCTGAAGCCATCCTCCCTTATCCTAACAATACCTGCCCCTATACAAAGTTTCTCTCAGGGTATTTCTAAGGACATTCCAATCTGTCACTCAAGACAACTGAATGCTATGGAAACAAAACTGCCATGCATATAACTTAAGTAGTTCCATGCACTCCTGAAAAAAAGGAATGGATCAGGGAACAACTATGCACTACCAATTAACCATAATATAATCAGGAACCCTCCTCCACTACTCCTCTTCCAGCAATTTGGGGAAAATTATAAAATTGCAATACTTTGTGAATTATACTAGCTTGTACTAATCTACTAACAATTGATTCTGAAGTCTCCTTACAAGAAAGAAAAAATTGACATTTTGAAGACAGCATTTATCTACCAACACATGCTTGACAACTTGGAGTATCTGTGTACCCTACAAGAACAACTCACTTTCATGAGTCTTGCTTTTCATGTCCTTATAATATGACGAATGTGGAACAATCTTAAAATATTCCATGAAAACTGGTCTTCTTTTATTGCCCATTTCTACAAATGCATAGAACCCCAAGGTGCTGCACCTGGGCTAGGGCAACCTCTACTACCAATCTAGGCTGTGGGATGAAGAGAGGGAGAACAGCCCTGGTGAGAAGGACTTGGGGGTGCTGGGGGATGAGAGGCTGGACATGACCCAGCCATGGGCACTCCCAGCCCAGAGAGCCAAACGTGTCCTGGGCTGCATCCAGAGCAGCATGGGCAGCAGGGCAGGGAGGGGATTCTGCCCCTCTGCTCTGCTCTGCTGAGACCCCACCTGCAGTGCTGCATCAGCACCCTTCCTATAAGGACAGGTTGAAAGAGTTGGGGCTGTTCGGCATGGAGAAGAGAAGTTCTGGGGAGAGATTTCAGCAGCCTTTCAGTACCTAAAGGAGGTACATGAGAACTGGAGGACAACCTTTTAGCAGACCTTGTTCCAACAGGACTAGGGATAGCAGTTTGAAACTTAAATAGCGTAGATTTAGACTAGCTATAGTCTATATAACTATATAACAATGAAATTTTTTACANACCACCCCGCATATCTACTTACACAGTCAGGAACTGCGTGAGCTGTCACAGGTCCAGACCAACACAATTTCCTTACTAACCCACACTAGAGCTCCTGCAGATGAACGAGCCACTGTCAAAAATCTGTTGTCTGTCTCCTAGTTTTTCATTTTCCTGAATGAAAGGAGGCCATCCATAAAGCTGCAATAATCAGATCCACACCAAGCTACCTGTTGCAGTTTCATTTACAGAGCTGCTCAAAGAACACCATCGTACAGCATATTCAGAACAGGCAATGAGCTGTATCACAGGGTGCTGTAGAAAAATTCCAACAGCACTTCCAGTAAAAAGTACAAGATACCTATTAGAAAATATAGATACCTAATCTGGGAAAAATGAACCATTACTACAACATTTCAGCAGCACTCATCGTGAATTATACTCATCATGCATCAGTAGCAGACAACTGGACCTCTTTGTGTGGCTCTGGGCTGCCACACCCTGTGTCATTTTACAATGATGAACAGGTTCCAACACATCACTTCTTTCAATATCAAAGAGTACATCTGAAATATGCGGTGAAAGTAATTATGATTTTAAATGACCACAACAACACTAATAGCTAAAATCATGATGATGAAAAATCAGTATGGACCCCAGTATGAGCTACTGTATGTGGGTATGTGGACCTATATTTCAAAGTTCCAGAGAATAACACACTGCTAAGAAAAACCTAGCAGTAATACAAGTCCCATTAAGGCTGAAATTCCAAAATATAAATCATTAGCTAAAAAATAGTCATGCTGAACTACTATATTTATATTTAAACTAATATAAAAAATTTTAAGTTACTTACTTGGAAGTAAAGTATTATGTAGTTCAAGAAAATTCAATTACTTAAATATGAAAAGCACTAGATTAAAGATAATCCCTTCCCTAGAGCAGCATTATATCTAAGGCTGATTCTGGGTAGAAGCCAACTATTCCAACTGACACAGAGGAATCTGCCAGGAACCAAGGAGGATGGAGAAAAGAGGGAAATCCCCACACTTTCATCTTCATTACATGGATTATGAACATAGGTTTTAAAACTGGCACTATGCAGACATCTCAACTGACTGAAAAGACATTTCTCAACTGTTAAACAATAAAACCACAAAGATATGAAAAAAACCTCAAACAACAGAATGCAGTGCGTTTTGGCAAAACCTACATTTTCACTTTGTCAATTTTCTTTAAGAATTGCATCCCTCTCAGAATAATTCCTTGTCTCTCTGACTCATTAGCAGATTAACTGTCTTTAAGAAAAGAGCTGTCTTGTTACAGAAGCAGTGCTCTTGTATTCCTTAGTGAATTTTACAGAAAGCAATAATAAAGGACTCATTGCTAAATAGAATCATTACTACTCTAAAAGTGACCTATGTCTTGCATCCTCTAAACATGAAACCTCAAACCATCAAGAGCCCTTTGCATTTGTAACAAAGCAGTGAGATTTACTATTTTTGCCCACAATGTTAACTGCTCTCTAAGAGGCAGAGAAAAGGTTTTTCCTTTTAGGAAAGAAAAGTCAGCTATTAACTTTTGTTTATATACTCCTGGATTATACAAATAATTTTGAGTCTCCTGCCAAAAAGGCTGAAACGTTTAACTGCCAATTAAACTTCC
>VXBQ01004678.1:94831-105571 GCA_013400175.1 Phainopepla nitens
GGTCCAATCTCCCTGCTCAAGCAGAGACTTCCTAGAGCACATGGCACAGGATTGTGTCCAGACAGCTCTTGAGTATCTCCAGCGAGGGAGACTCCACAACCTCTCTGGAACCTCTCCAGCACCTCTGTGTCTCTTGTCCTGAGGAGCCCAGAACTGAATACAGCACTCCTGATCTCACTAAGGCTGAGTAGAGGAGCAGGGTGACCTTCTCCAGCCTGCTGGCAATGTTCTTCCCAATGCACCCCAGGACACCATTGGCCTTCTTGGCCACCAGGACACACTGCTGGCTCAGGGACAGCTTGCTGTCCACCAGGAACCCCAGGTCCTTCTCCACAGAGCTGCTTTCCAGCAGGTCAGTCCCCAGCCCGTGCTGGTGGCTGGAGTTGTTCCTCCCCAGGGGCAGGACCCTGTAATTTCTTTTGCTGAATTTCAGACAGTTCTTTGTTCTTCATATGCAATATACTGGGGGGAAAAAAGTCAATTTTGCTTTTATCGTCTACCTGATTACCTTCCTGAAGCTGCTCAGAGTAGGTATACATAAGATGATGAACACTAGTCTACCTCTCATAATTATTTTAGCAGTTGGAGAGTGGGACTATGAACAGGAAACAAAAAATACCTCTTGAAACACATTTTATCCAAATGGAAAAACAGAAAAAAGTATGTTAACTTAGCAAAACACAGATGTATTAATATGACAGGAGCCTTAATTATCAAAGGGTATTGCTAAGGCTAGAACAGTTATTTATGGTAAACAATCTGTTTACATCAATCTGTCCAGTTTTTCTGGCTGTCACCTAGCATTGTATTGGTTCTGTTGCACAAGTAAAGCTCTGCAATCAAAAATACCCTGAAAGAGAGAGACTTGTAGTTTGTGTGCAAACATGTTTACAATTAATATGATGTAAATGTATGCTTCAGGCATAAACTGAGTTTAAGAGTTGTGTTTGCATACAGGTGATGCAAATGTTGTATATACTGGCATGCACGTAATTATCAGAACAATTACACTGTTAAGCTGTTAGGAATTTTGAGGGAAGAAAACAGTCATGTAAGGATAAGGAAGTGGCATATAAAACTACAACTTTCTTCAATCAGAAATAATTAAAATTGCAATGCTGTTTCTGACCACTGAAGCATGCCTATAGTTTTATTCTTCTGCTTAAGAGAAGCAAAATAAAACAAATTACTTCAATTGCAAGGGACCTACAATAATCTAGTCCAACTGCATGAATACTTCAGGATATAGTTCAACTATGTTGTTAAGGACATTGTCCAAATGCCTCTTAAACACTGACAGCTTGGGATATTAACCACCTTTCTAGTAAGCCTGCTCCAGTATATTTGACCGCTCTTATTTTAAAAATATGCCTCCAAATGTCCAGTCTGAATCTGGCACAGCTTTGAACCATTCACACAAATCCCATCACTGGGTCCCAGGGAGAAGAGATCAGCACCTCCCTCTCCACATCCCCTCCTCAGNCTTCCCCCCATCCTCTTCTCATCTTTGCCAGGGGGTCCCTGATGCTGTTTCTTTGTTGTTAATACCACAGTTACTGTTGTTTTGTGTACCTTATCACATGCACTAGCAAAAAGGACTGCTATTCCTACCCCCGTACCTTGAGAGCCACTTAATTTCAAAATTATAATAATTTGGAGGGAGGTGGTTTCCAAGGGAGGTGCCTGCCTCCCCTAGCAGATACCTGTCTTTCAACCAGAGACAAGAGCCAATAAAAATATCAGGGTGGACTGGAGAAGTAGCACATAGACATAATGTACTGCAGGAAAAAAAATCTTTGTGAAACAATGAATACAGAACACTCATACCAGCAATCCTAATTTTTATTTATCAAACAGGCAGATAGTTTTGACTTTCATCATTCTTAATGAGGTATTTTTCAATACGAGCCCTAGTTAAAACATTTATTAATGACTGAATGTAAGACAGGTACCCTACTGAGAAAAAACCCTTGATAAAAGAGAACTACGTTATGTTCCCGCTGAGCATAATGAAGACAACCAGCTGATTTAACATAACTTCCTACATTTACCAAGTTACTAACAAATAGTAATAAATGTAGAGAGAAACATATAAGAATTTTTAAACACCTTCATTTATACTGTAATTTCATTTTAAGTAACAGTCACTTAACACTATGTCTTCTTTATGTTTTTAAGTAGGTTATCTCAGTAAACTGAATGACTGGCTATTTCAGTTAAATATGTATCTGCTCTTTTGCAGTGTAATGTAATTACTCTGGGTAACAGAATTGCTTTAATACTCATGAGATGTCAACTTAACTCATTGTTTAAAAGACTAGAGATAAAATCACGAAAAGCAAAAAAACTCAAAGGAAGTATTAAAAAGCATAAATTGCAACACCACTGAAAAGAGCTAAACTAAATCTGTGACCCTTTACTCAAGTAACATAAAGTGCATAATCATGTGCTTACAAATGACACACAGCCTCAACATACATATGAAAACTAACTATTTAAGACAGCTAAGACAGTCCCAGACATGCATGTCCTTTCACAAACAGATGAGAATCATTTACCTCAATTTTTAGTCTCAACTCTCATCAAAAGATTCTCACAACACTTCCCAATAAGGACAAACTACTGTGAGTTTGGAAGAGATCAGTTACCTAGACGCTGGACAATATGCACTGGTAAATATTCCCTTGGAACTGCCCATCCTTTAAACCACCTAATCCACTTAATCTCTATTTGCTGTCATAGCTATACACAAACACCTGAGTGTTTAAAACCTGTAATTACTTTAAGAGACCCAGTAAAGCTCATACAAGTATATACAGTAGCTATAGGAAATACAGGAAAGTGCAACGATATGGTAAAGAAAATGCCAGTGGAATTATGCCACTTTCAGAAAGCAAAGTGTTATCAGCGTCAGCATGTAATTTCAGTCCCATCTTAAAAAAAGATGCTTCACAGCAGCAGTCTCACAGAAGTAGCCATCTATGGCACTGAACACACTGCACTGCAGGCTGAATGGACCACATTCAGAGTCCAGAATGGACTCACAGATTTGAACATATAGTGGCAGTAAGCAAGTCTTTTCCTTCACAGGACAACTTTAAAAGCCTGTAGGCAAGAGGTGCATAGCACTTCTGTACTGCTTCTGGCTGGGACGGTTACATTTTTTCAGTGTCTTATATGGGGCTAACATAAGCAGATTCTTGTTACCTAGCCTCAGTTATCATGCTGGAAGTCAAATTTCCTGTGAACCTACAAGCTACAGCTTGTGAAAGTGTTTTAGCTCAAGTCTATATTTTTCCTACAAGAATTATATTTGCTAAGTTAAAATGATCAATCTCCATTGTAACTTTAATGTAAATATAGTAACTATTGAACTACACAATTTTTACCTTTGTACTGATTCTGACTGCTTTTATAGCAGAGAATTTGCCAGGAAACCCCCAAGGTGCATCTGCCAGTGACCTAAGCATGACTTTGGAGTATGGCTTCAACACCATTAATTAAAAGAGTAAGTTCCATGGATAAAAAAATAAAATAAAAAAATAAATAAAAAAAAAAACCTGAGACCTTTCATTAGTATATTGATTTGCACTGAGCACTTTCTTTGGTTTATTTCTACTCTTCTCTTTTGTCATCCTCCAACCATTGTCCTCTCAGGAAAGTAGGTAGGTATATACAAGAATGCATACATCTGCCACTGCCATTTCCTGCATGAACAACCCAAAAAAATACAGCTATGACTGTCCTAGGTGTTCAGATAACCATAATTCTACACTGAACATTTGGCAGCTGCCCAAATATTTCAGCTCTTAAAGTGTACATATTTGTGAAGGCAATGTGATGCCTGTACTGCAATCCAGCAATCCAACCAACTCCTCAAAGGAGACTATATCTGCATTAAGATCTTCAATTAGAGATTAAAAAAAAAACTCTTGGTTTGTCTCTCGTATCTTCTTCCAGCATTCCCCAAAATGCCTGAAGTAATTGTCTTATAAATACATGGTTTTTTGAACACTCTTGGTCCCTCAGCTTGGGGCTAGGAGTTTAAGGGGCATGGAATAACTTCATGCTGACTGTCTTTCCCAGAACAAAGGTAGTGACTAAAAACAGAGTTCTTTGGGAGCATAACATAAAAGCTTCTCTAATATCCCACTTCCTCCCCTGGAAACAATTTCTTTCAGCAAGTAAACGAGGCAGGAGTTGCTTATTACAAATTTCTAAACAAACCTTTTGGAATTTCTTACTTTAATTCTCTGAACTAGGACAGCACATTCATTTCCTATTGTCTGCTTCCAGGAGGCACAAAGAATGATCTTCCTCACCACACTTTAAATGAGAATATGATTTTTAAAAAATGGTGGAGCTGGTTATTGTCTGACACCCATCAAACAACTAGGAAATAATTCAGATTTAAGGGTTATGACTGGGAATCAGTTACCAAATTAACCTTGAATATAATGTTTATAATTAGTTATTCACTTGGAGGAAACATGCGGATATGGAGTCTCTAGCAATTCTTTCTACCTCCCAACTCATTCTCTTTGACTGTGATCGTTCTCACCTTTTGAAGTTCTTGCTTTGTTCACTTCCCTCTAAATATTGTTAATATTGACATATTTTGAACACGCGACACATTCAAGCTGATATTTTCTATAAAGAGTTATTTTACCCTCTCACTCCTATCAAACATTACCAGGCTTCATCAGAAAGCAAAGGCAGACGGACAAACTGTGTGTGTGCTTTTGTTTCCCACTCCTTCTCATCATCCCAAGAGCAGAAATTTAGAATGGGGTTCAGCATTTACTCTTCTGCCTCAGAGAAGGACAGTAAAACGACTAGAGGGAAAGCAGCCTGTTCATAATTCCCTAGATCTGCTAGGGCCCATGCTGAGAAATATAACATTAGAAGAAAGCATGATTTTTCAGAACTTACAGAAAAACAAAAAAGCTACACTCTTAGTCTTGAAAGCTTCACAAAAGGTAACAGACTTGTAATGTTGTTTCCTTCAGCACCTTGTCAGACAGTGGCTACAAAATGGGGACAACAGAAAAAAACAAAAGAACGCATACCATTAAAACTTAAATGGCTCACTACAAGATTTGACTAAGACAGAAAAGCAGTTCTCAGAACACCCCTTATTTCATCCAGATTTTGTATGGGGCGTGGCCTGTGTGCCTTGGGCATCTACATCTCCAAGGCTTCTCTCTAGCCTGTTTTTTAGTTTCTGGGGGAAGCATAAACCTCCCACATTTCTGAGGACTTAGCAAGTGTTGATGCATATCTAGGCTGATGGGTCAGGAAGAGGGACAGTGGAAAAGGCCAGTATCAACCTCTGTGTTTCCTGTCCTACACTGGAGGCACTAACTTGGGTTTGTCCTTCTTTCCACAAGATAGTAATTTTCATAAAATACAGAAAAAGTTAACACCCTGAAGGCTCTTTTTGCTTTCAGACAGATATGTAAAAGAGAAGAAAAAGCCTTGGTTCCTTAAGGAAAGCAGTATACCTTACACGTTTCTTATTGCCAGCCATGCTGGTTAAGACTCATTTATGCAGTGTTTATAGTATAATCTAAGTTTCAATTCTTCCATTCCCACTGAATTTGATTGCCTGCCTCTCTGCTCTTTGCTTACAGTAAAAAAATCCTTCAACAAAGCATTTGTATTTTGATCATCTTGTGAATTACGCTTTTCCCCCCTCAAGTTCTATAAAATACAGTTTTCCCACAAGAGTCCCTAACATGTACCATCTGTATCAGGATGAAACTCCCAGAGGCTAGTAGCTTATTCAACTTGTGAGAGCCTCCCTGGCACCTATACATTTTTCCATGGTTAAGTCAGCTGTTGGAGTAAATTAAGTATTAAGAACACATTTAACCCCCTGGAACTTGAACTTAGGCCACAGCAATTACCAGTACCTTTGACTTTTTAAGAAGTTTACTCATTCAGTTTTTGACATCAGTAACATGACTAACACTCCAAGTCCAGCTAATAGAAGCTTGAAATACAAAGTTATTACTTCAAAAGAAATTAAGAACCTTCTTTAGGGAAAATACATGGAACTATTTCCTCCTCTGGTGAAAATATGCTGCTTTACTGATTTTTTTCCTATTTTCANTCTTAAGTCTACAGTATCGCAGACACTTAATTTTCAACCACTTCAAGACAAATAGAGTATTAACTTAGTTTACATATAAGTGTTTGACCAAGGGAACTAGTATTATTGGCATCAACTTTGAGAGGATTTGGGTGGGGGTAAAGGGATGGGAAGCACCTTGTTTTATGTCATCTACAAAATCAGTGGCAAAATCATGAACAGACACACATTAGGGACTGCTAACTAAAAAGACATGGCTTTACCTATAAAAATCTTCCATTTTGCTAGACTTGAAAATTGAACCTGAACCTGTCCTCACATTCAACAATCACAAAAGGCAGAAAATAAATCAACAAAACCAAGCAGATCTTTCACACACATCTACCCCTAAGCTGTTCTGAAAATAACATGCCCTCTAGGCAGCAATTACCTGACATTTTCTACCACTCCTTTCAAAGTGAGTTTAAAATTCTGAGCTAACACTCGGAGATATTTCACATAACCACATGTGTACATTTTGTCAATCCTAGTACTGCTAAGCATCAGACAAAGCATAATAATTCTGGACTATGTAAAAAAATTTACTCAACTAAAAGACAACAAAACTCTTCTCCCACTAACATCAGGGTTAGTTTAAAAAAAAAAAAAAATCAAAACATCTAAGGGGGAGCTCTTTTAAAATAATAACAAAATGTTTAGAGTACTGGTTCTCGGAAGAGTAAGAATTTCCCTTGCTTCTAAAACAACAAATGAAAGACAATGAAGCATTCAAGAGGTAGACCACTGCAAATATAACATGTGCAAATCGCAGCTCAAGACTTGCAATTACCACCAGACAATCAGTATCAACAAAACTATGTCATCCTCAGGAGAGAGTTAGGTACGTTTATACACACTGGTATGTTTATAACACGTATTGGGTAGGGACCACTTCTCTTTCTCTGAAGTGTGACAGCACTAGAGATTACTAATAGATTCCCTGGTTCATTTGAACAATGCACCAGTCTCTAAGTAAGACTTCTTTACAAGTCTTACATTAGCGCACTTCTAGAAAACTATTTGCTCAAATATTCTTATATGGTTAAATATGTTTTTCTAAAAGCAAAGAAACTTTCCAGCTCTTGATAACTCTTGAAGAAAAAACCAGAATCCTAAGCAATGATGACTACATTTCAGTTACACCCCTTCCTATGAAACCCTCCATTAACAACCTGTAACTCAGCTCACTACAGAAGTAAAAGGTTACTGCAATTGTTCCAACTTCACTACAACCAAAGTAGCTGCAGTACTTCTTGGCTGCCACCAATAGGAGATCCAGATTTTTAAGGAAGAAACTGGATTTTTCATAGTTCTTCTTGCTGGGATGAATTGTATTTGCACAGGATAAAGTCCTACTGACTACATTTTACATTGGTTCTTACTAACAAGTGGTAAAGACATGTCAGTGGAAAAATATTGGGAATCAGACTTTAATCAGGATGTACAAGAAGAAAATTAATATGACTAAATGAAAGCTGAAGTATCAGCTAATAGTTTTTTATTAGCTTCTTTATTTTATGAAGCCACATTCAAGAAGCCTTTTTTTTTTTTTCTTCAAAGTAGTTATTTGGTGCAATTTGCAGAAGTATTATATTCAGTGTTTTATACTTTAGGGGGTTAATGCACGTGTACAAGAGAATGATCCATCGCAAGGCCAGATCAGACTAGTGAGAAGTTTTACATTTGGCCATCTGTATCCATGTTTTATAGCCAACTTGAAAGACAGTTAAGTGGGACAGGATAATTGCTTGTAATAGCCCATATTACAAAGTGCCTAAAACAGGACTACTGAGCTGTGATACTACAAGCAAAAAACAGTCACAAACTGAAAACCATCTCCTTTGGGAAAGGAGGGGGACCAGTCACCATCTTATCAGCTAGGATTACTGCAGCATTCCTCATTTAGGTAATTATAACACGCTTTGAGAAATTACTTGGTTTTCAATTAAGACATCAGCACTGCTAGAGGGATCACACAAGCTACAGCACAAGACAGTAAGGCCAAAGTCCCCTCAGCTCCAGCCTGCAGTAAAGCCCGGAAAAAGAAAGAAGTTGTTTTCTCCTTGCTTTCCATCCTACAGAAGCACTTACATAATTCCAGTTCTTTAGTTTAACTGTTGGAAATTGGCTAGTCTCCATGTGCCATTAATATTATTGCTGTGAATTCACTGCTGGCTCACTTGCGAAAGCATGATCCTGTTTAAGTACCCCTGATTCTTCTTTCCCTCACTTACTCCCATAAATACCGCAAACTTTCACTACCTAATTTCAAGCCTCAATATAAAATCAACGTACAAATGCGGTTTTCAATGCTTTCTCATTTTTTTGCAGTCATACCTGCATGTGCTAATGTCTGCACAGAGAAGGAAAGTGTCTCCATCCTTGTGTCTGCAGAAGTCTAAGTTCTCTCTGCCAGTCATCCTAAAGGCCAGGAATAGCATACGGCCGGGGCAGTAAAGTGGATACAGTTTGATATCGTTTCATGTGCGAGACAAGAAATCCTGCTCAACAGAAAACACTCTGGGAAGGGCTCAGCTGACAGCCAGGTACGAACCAGGTCCTGTAACCAGAGAACAGGTTGCGTGGCTGGCATGTGCTTGCCTGCTGCGTGAGGCAATGGTTGTTTGGGGAGACACATGGTCACCACATGATCAGAGAGCTGACTGGGAAAAAGGACGCAGGAGCGGGGACACTGCAAACACAGGCAGACAGCGCATGCTTGTTTGGGTTAAGTTTAGAACATAAAAGGGTTCAGTTTGTTACAATAAACGTTCTTTTTCAGAGAAAACAAGGAGGTCCGTGTATCTTCGTTTCCCATTACTACAATTTCAGGAATATGCTTAGTCTAACCTTTACATATAAAGGCAACAGGACAAAAAAAATTTCACTGACTTGGTTTTGTCCACCCAAAAGCACTGAGACAAAGGTTTCAAATTTTTCTTCCACCTTTAAAAGGCATGCTTGCCATGCAATGTAGTCCTTGCCTCTTTTACAAAGATGCTAATAGCAATCATCTTTAGATGTATCCAAAGGAAACCATTTTCCTTTTCTAGGGAAGATGGCAGAAAGGTAGCCTCCCAGGGCCATCATTTGGACCTTTTGCACCAAACATTACTCAGTCATATTCCGCACTTCATGACTTATGCTGATGGAGAACATTGCTTTTTCTCACCTCTCTACCTCACCACCTATCAACCTAGCCCCTATGAATATATTGAAATCACAGCTGGTATTCCCTGGGTGCAATAGAATATGGGAATATGGGAGATGTTCATTCATTACATCTGCTCAAAATCTCAGCTATTTTTGCCTAAAATCATCAGCTGATTCTGTCAACCTTTACCTGCAGATTTTGACATTGGACACTAATACAGCTTTGAAATAAATGCTTTCCAAGACAGAACAGTGCTGCCAAAACAGTAAGAAACCACCAGGTACACACTGATATTGACAATAATCAGCTACTAAATTGAAGGTCACTGTGGAGACAACACACTGATGGTAAGAAGTTAGGTCAGATTGATATCAAACCATATTATTTATGCAGTGACAGCCTGTGGAAGCCCCATAATGTCTCTGAAGTCCAAGGCACTCTACAAAAACACAGGAAGGGAAGGTCCCAATTCAATGAGCTTATGTAGGAAAAAAAAAGCTTCCAATAAATTTTGACATTTAGATTCTGGTGACATAAAGTCCAAGCTAATTCACTTATGATTTTACTCAGAAGTTAGAAGAATCAAAACCAGAAACTTGTGAAAAAAATTAAAAATTACTTATCACATAGCCTTTACAAGCCCAGATTTTTTTTTTTTTTTTTGCTCATTCACCTTCATGCAGAATGCTATTACATCTTACCTTTCAACAAAACACTAGTAGTCAATTTGAGCACTTTTGTGTTTAGTCAAAAGTAACTTGTCTGACACAACAATTTCTATCACAAGGTCTGGAAATAAAGAAGAGAATGTCTTCTTCCAGAGATGCAAGAGAACCACACAATAAATTAAAAGAAACTACAAAGGAAGTTATCCTCTGCAAAGTCTACAACTAGCTCAGTTCAAACAAGTTTCTTTGTTTTTCTAATACAAAAACAAAAAAAGATCAGAAACAGAAATATCTATGACAATGGCACTTTGATTTGCTCATGTATACAACTGACAGTGTACAGGTGAGGAGTAAGAGATGTTAATCTGCCAGTCTTGTATCTGTGTGACATTTTCTATTTTTCTTCTGGTTCGTATTGTACTATTTGTTGTATGAACTATTCTATGTCCTGAAAAAGATGCGTATGGCTGACTTAAAGCTTCTTTTGGCTCATTTACAACCACAAGAAGCTGCTAAATGTAATTGTACAGTCTCAGCATCACTAATTTCTCACAGTTACTGTAAAACAGAATTAAATGACGGCACTACAAGAGTTTAACACAGTCTGCTGGTGGATGTTTACACTATGGACAAGATAGCACATGCACACACTCCACTCCTCCCACCCCTTGCACTCTCCCCACAATGAATAAGTCAGCTCCTAGGACAACTACCCACTCTCAAGGCTAAGGCCAGATATCTGGCAAGCAGTCACAGCAGAAAACCGTATGACTGTATGCACTCAG
>VXBQ01004678.1:105594-118406 GCA_013400175.1 Phainopepla nitens
CAGTAATTGGTGACAATGATTTAACTGGTCTCCCCTATACTTCTGCAACTTGAATTCATTTAAAGCTCTATTGTTTCTACATCTCTCTGGCATGATGCTTTCTTCCCAAATTCTCCTCATTGACAAGAGTTTTGAAGTGACTTCACAATACACTCTAGTTCACAGCACCCTGAGACATTCTACATAAATTTATTAAGTAGAAATCAGAAGTTAACTGAGGAACAAGGTGAAACTCATCTATTTTGGAACTGGCTATTTTTATCTGCTTTTACAATTTTAACTACTTACCTAACTCTCACACATAGTAAACAAAATGTTCCAATGACACTAATTTTACGGCAAAACATAACACCTCTCAGTTCAAGACAAAAAGGGTAAACCAGGAACACTCCGCCTTCTACAGTCCACTTTAGTCTTGAATATAAAACAAACAGAAACTGTTTTTATATACTAATGCAAACATTGCTTAATCTATAGCACCTCGCAAAAGGTGATTATACACTTCTGCCTGATCCTCAGTTCTGACTAAAATTTCAATGGTTGTCTCCAAATCATCAACGTGATTATGTCAAAAGACAATGTAAAACTTGAATTCAGAAACACAAAAGACAGTTTACCCTACTGAGCAAAGATGCTGAGAAACACATAATGCAACCAGCCCTCTCAGGGATTTAATATTTCATCTTAACTACGCTGTTTCTTCTCTCCTCACTTTCCACACCAGATTCTCCTCCCTCCTTTCATGACAAGGTATTTGCTCCTAAATGATCCATGGCTAGCTGCTTCTAGCAATGAGAACATGAGCTACCATCAGTTCTTGGAAGGGTAAGCAAGCAGAGGGTCCCTCAGCATCTTGAAACACCAGCTCTCTTCTGCTGAGAAGCTGAAGAGACCTCACCCAAGCCTTCAAACACCAATGAATTGAAATGAAAAAGATNAAAAGATTCACAACCAAGACTGAGACCTCTGTCTAGAGACAAGTTCCATTTTCAGTTGCGACTGTTTAAAACTCCAAATGGAAAAGTAGGAAGAACTGAAAAGTGAGAGTTTTGTCTGTTATCATTTTTCCTAACACTACATCACAGAACTTAAGATATATCCATCTACTGAAGGCAGAAAGAATACAAAAACAAAGCAAAATTCACAGTCATGTGGTAAAGAGGGAACAAGGATGAAACCTGAAGAACCCTATCCCTCTTTAGTTGAGCATGTATATTGCACAATGGATGCTGAAATGTCTAAGAACATTTGTGCTTCCACAGTGCTGGTTTCTTTCAGGTTTTAATACTACTGACATCTACACAAACTGGTAAACAAATCCAATAAAAAATACCCCTCCTTACTACTTACACACTCTTATTTAGCCTCTCTTATTTATGGAGTATACAGCTCATTATGAAAAGCTTACTGGTACAATATAAATTGTTTTGGCTTAAAACAAACTAACAGAAAAGAAAAACCTCTGTAAGGACACCAAAGGAGAGTTAGAACATGATATATGTCCTGCTGCTCTCTGATTTCAATAGATATTTTCAGATGCATAAAAACACATTTGTCACTGAACAACTTCAGCAAACAAATTACAATCACAAATTCTGCGGTAAAAAAAAAGTGCAGAGAACCTTAAAGTAAGAGCTTAAGTTTTGTTTTTCATTCCAGACATCAAGTGTAACTGTATACTTACTACACACGCTCTTTATTTCTCTGATCTGCAAACCATTTTGGTCAAATCTTCAAAACAGGTATTCAGACCCAAGGTCACTACAAACATACTTCTCTGTCTGTAAATCCGTTTTGGTACATTTGTGGAGGATTTTCAGTTTTCTTAAAACCACAATAAGGCTTTTCACCATGTCAAATTGTTATTTCAAATCTCTTACTGGCCTTTATTCCAGCCTTCTATTCCAGCCTTGTAGGCCTTTGCTATTGCAGTCTAACTCCTATCTCCCAAAAAGACTATTTGAAAAAGCTTATTCACAGCCACTTAGAAAAACTAAGCAGGAGAAAGTGCTAGCATTGTGTTTTGAATGGCACAAAGCATGAGAACATGCCTCTAACCAGACTCTGCAAGATATGGGCAGCTAATTATGCTCTGACAACTCTGATGCGACCTCTGACTCACAGGAGGAAAAACAAAGCATACAGACAAACCGCTACAGAAATCTACGTCCTCATTCCCCCTTTCCCATGCACCAGATTTCACATAACAAGCCATTTGGCCTTTGATTTAGCTACTTACAAGCCCCTTGCACCATCTCTCCTCCTAATCCAAAATCAGCCTTGTCAGGATGCTTTAGAGGGGTAGCAGTTCCTTTCTTTGATTTCATATTACCCCTACTTCTCAACGAATCTTGTATCTACTCCTGTTTTTATTACTTCCTTCTCCTATTTAATAAATATTTTACTCTCTGATAACTCAAGGTGCTTCCCCAGTTTTTCTTTCCATAGCACTTTCACGGTACCTGTAACAAAACTCATGCTGCCCACACAAAGAGAAAGAAAACAGAAGCTACATTTAATGTGTGAATTCAAAAAATTATGAGAAATACCTCTGGCAAGGAGAAAAAGCGTCAATTCTGTTGCTGTTAAAAGCAGTCAGTCAACAGCCTACTTAGATACACACAGAAAAGAAAAACTGCGGGAAAATCTAGCTGTTGTGTGAAGTCCCTTACCTCCAAGTGAAATTGTGAATTCTCTTTTTATCAATAGTACTATTGAATATTCAACTCACACTCCCAGCTCTTGTTTACTTTCCTGGAATGATCTAACAAAGAAATGCTGGGGTTCATTTCTTCCAAGAATCTGCTCTCGCTGCAATTCACCTTGCTTTCTAAGGATTTTAATTTAATTTCACTTTATTGCAGTTTAACCAATTTGACTTGTGCTTGGACTACACTATACTTCTTATCCATTTTTCTGTTTCTCAGAGATAAATATTTATCACTCACAGCATTTCTGAAAAACTTGAGAGACCTCTAGAGCTCATAAAGCTCAGCAGTTTAGGTACAAAACCCACCTTCTTATAAACAGACTCCAAAATGAGAACAAGTTTCTCTGAGAGCTAAAGAGCCTGAGGAAGAGAGCACGCTTAACCACTTCATTCCTCTTCTCATTAGGTGTCAAGCCCACATGGGATCCCCCTTTCCACCCCTACACTCGAGGGCAAAGCAGACTGCTGTGGGAAAAGAAATGAGTCCTGCCAGGCAGTGGCGAGACACTATTCCTTCACAAACATTGCTGCTGGAAGGGAACCCAGAGGTTTGTCTGATGCTGAAGACTGCTCCTTAAACACATCACACACATCACACACTTCACAAATACCAAATTCCATCTTCTTTACCAATAATGCTACAGTGGGGGAAACAACAACAACAAAAACAACAAAAACCACCAAAACCAAATAAAAGCTAATTGAGAGAGCAGTATTTCATGACACTGTTCACAGCACTTCTGCCTAATAACTCCATTGCCTGCAACACTCCTATTACATTCCAGTATGAGAAAGTCCCACACTATTAACAGAGTAACATTCAGAAAAGTCAACCAGGTAAAAAAAAAGCTACGTTTTTGTTCAGAATGTTAATAGGTCTTACTTGCATGCCATTATTTCAAGACCAAATCAAAAGAGAGAAGAGGGAACTTAACCAGGAATTTCACTTGGTTTGTAAACAGTTAAAGGTCACATGAGGATTACTTTAAGTTGTCTTTATTAATCTAACAGTTTAACAATCATAGAGATTTGTTTGGAGAACTAAACATTGTAATGTTTTAAAACATTTAGCTCAAAAACTTAGGGATCAGAAGTGTTGAGGGAGAGTGAAAAATCAGTAGTATTTGCTTTCTGAAATGATGATGCTTGAATTATGTCCATCGGAAAAATTTTATTTTCACTATCAGTGATTTAACAAGCAATAGACTTAGCAGACACCTAAGTACTAAAAGAAATAAGCAAAACAAAGAAAATCAGACACACTCCTGCAATCTGATATTTGGTATGTATAACAGTTCTTATTTTGATCTCTGATTTTGGAATAAACAAAGACATGTTAATACATTATGGAAAGAAGTACTTACAAATTCCAAAGCAACAGCAAAGAGGGGTACATCTGTTCCAGGTGACAGTGAAACTGAGTTGCCAGACAATTAGCTGGCCCAACATCTGGCACTAGAACTCAGTGCCCAGCAAAATTATTTAATGAACAGTAGATTCTCCAGGTTTGTATTAAAGGCCACTGTATTCAACTCATTTACACCAGGGAGTGCTTCAGCCACTCCACACTCTCTCAGATGATACAATTAATTGCTGCCTCCTAAGAAAACTCCCATCCTTCCCATCCTCTCTGCTTAAGTCCAGCTACTAGCTGCTTGAAATGTCACATTCACGTTACTTAACTGGCACTGCACCAGGGATACCACAGCTGCTGAGTAACACTCCTTACAGGCCCCTCATTATAGGGGCATTAGGAACAGCAGTCAGCCCGACCCAGCTTCCCTGCTCAGTTTCCTGTACAGTACACAGTTTTCAGCTCGCCTCAGAAAGCCTCTGCTCCCTGTAACAACAGAGAGCTTCTCGTGGCTGGTGCACAGCCAGCCTGCCAGTTCTGTCACTCACCAGCTCCCTGAAGATCCTTGCTGAATAAGAGCTGCAGAAATGCTCAAGTCAGTTGCGTTTGTTCAACTTTGCATCAATCATCCCTACAGTGATCTAAGAACTTTGAAGGGAAACATTCACAGAAGAAACTAAAATTGAAGTATTGCAAACAAAATCCCTACTTTGGAAAGCCTGCCACCAATACACTGAAAACCAAAATCTGAGAGAAAAATCCTGTTGGTTCTGACCAGCTATACTTCTTCCAGAGCCGGAACACGGAAAAAAAAATAAACTGTAAACTCCAAATATACAGATGCATAACCTACAGAAAACATGAATTTTTGGCACTACGCATGATCAAGAGAGACTCCTGAAACATACAAAAGGAAATAAGTAAGACAATCACGGTTTTTCACCTTCAGTGTATTAACTGGAAGTGATTCTACTCTTAATCTTCCTTTAGTATACCTCAAACTTTAGTTCTATGCCAGTGTCTGAAAAAGTATTCCATCTTAAAAGATGCCAGAGCTCCAAAAAATATCTTAGCTATGAATGTTTAAGATAAAATATGATTTCAATAAACAAAGGAGAAGGTTTGAAAATAAATGTTATTTGGTGCAATTAAGCTGCATTTGGCTTTCTGAGTGAGAGGTCTCAAACTGTGTGTAACACTGCAAAACGGCAAAGATTATTCACCATACAGGAAGTTAACAAGTGTCTCCTCTCAGAACTAGAAGCAGTGCAGGCTTCTAATGAGGGTTTAGGAAAGGAATATATAATGGGAAGAATGTTTCTTTAGAACTTGCATTTCAGTGCTCCTAAAATATAAATGAAATTTATGATAAGTAACTATTACTTAATTCCTACAGTTTTAATGCATTCTTAGTACCCACTGAAATCAAGAGATTCCTTTGACTGGAAGTCTACAATGAACTCCTAAATATTTAAGTCACATCACAAGTACCTTCCGCATAGTTAAAATTTATTATAGGAGCGCTTTCTCATCACTTTCTGAAGTCAGCTTCTCAGTTATTAGCAAGCTGCTATACTTCTATAAAAACAGGGAAGAAATCAATGTTAGAGGAGTAACTTCCTGCAGCAGTTGAGAATTAAAAGACCAGTGCTAAAGAAAACACCAGATCTGATGTAGTCAAGGTTGGTAAGCAGTCACTGTTCACAGAACAAGTAAGAGCACTTGAAAAAACTCCATGCCTACTTCATGCCTACTTCTTGTTCTGTGTGAAAAGTGATCCGAACAAGTCACCACCAGGTGATCAGTGATCATCACCAAGGTCATCAGAAAATGCAGCCAATCCCTATTGCTCTTTACAGACTCGACTTCATATAGAAAGCAGACTATTAGCATACCTTCACTAACTTCAGATCACTAAGTGACCTCAGTACCTCCTGTCTCTCTGGGTCTGAAAAAAGGTGCTGTAGATCAAGCAGAGATTGCACTACATGTAAATTGTCATGACAGTTCAGTCAGTTTAAGAGGCTTTTATGGAACTGGTAGCTCAAAGAAAAGCTTTGTAGTCACTGAAACTGACCTACAGTGAGACACTGTAGCCTTCAATGTCCTGAGAAAACTAAATTTTGCTGAGGTCCAACTGTGATGAGCACTGCTAGAAGTGAAAGGAACAAAAAAGAAGAGGAATTAATGTCACCTGAGGGACCAGAACCATGACAGGGCTATCACATAAATCAGCTAAGGCCTAAATAAAGACTGTGTGCATGCTTTTAGGCTTTAGTATGTGAAGCAGAACATGCCTGTCTCACTGCACAAGCACACCACAGCTGACCTCAGCTAACAAAGCAGTCCACTCAACCTGCTGGTGTTCCAAGAGAAATATATTTCACCTTAAATGTCTGCTGGGCTGCTGAAAAGATAAGTTAAATAATATTCTATTGAAAGAAGAGGAATCAAAACACAGAGAGGGGACAATAACAGCAGGAGGAAAATTTCTGAGAGGAGATGATGGGAGAGAAATTGGTCACATGCCAGTTCCATACTCCCTCTTTCACTTAGGTGTACAAACACACACAAACACACTCAAGCAGAATAATCCTACAGTGCTTAGGAGAACTGAGGGTATACAGTAGGCAGAGCTTTTTCAAATATAATTAACTGTGCAAAGGGACCAAACTGAAAAGTGCAGAAAAGAAATCGAAGGGATTACCTATGGATAGCCCATGAAGGTGTCTGGGCTTAGTCTCACGCATAAAGGCAGCAATTCTCTCCAGGAAATATGTAAGATTTGCAACTCCTGCAGTTAAAAATTTTTCTGTTTGCTCTTCAGTCCTTTCCCTTGAACATTTTCACATATTACTGTTGCTGGAGTATTACTCTCCAGGGAATGAGCTAGAGACCTTATATCCAGACTGGTCTCATGGTAGGAACCCTGGACTGAGTGCCAAGGAGAGCTGGTTCTGCCACCAGCCCTTCAGGACAATTTACCACTTCTCTCCCTATCTGTAAAGAGACATATATATCTCTCTTCTGTGAAATACTTTGATTTCCACAATTAAAATTAATGAGCCAACTCAAGGCTGAACCCCACCAGATATTAGCTGAAAACTGAAATAGCTATCAATGCTTTTATCCCATACTGTGCTCAGATAAAAAATGAGTCAGAAAAATCCACCTTGTTCCTAAAATTTACAAGCAAACCTCACTGAGACCTTCTCTCCAGAACACCACAAGTGGAAACATTCACAATCACGAAGATGAGGAAGGAAAAAGAAAAAGTGTATGTCAAGACCCCACTACTCCTCCCCTTCTTTCCTCCCAAGGGCCAGCAAAAGCCAGCAGTAATCATCTGCCAGCAAAGGAGCTGGATCCCCTGTGCTAAACATAGGGAACACAAGGCTAGATGACAGCTACCTGGTAAAGCCTGAAGTGTGTCAGAGAAGCCCTCCTTGTTTCGGTTAAGGAAAGAGCTGTGCAAGCAACGCCACATAAATCTGGGGAGTATCATTCTGGTGTCTGGTTAATCACACAGCACAAGGTCCCTCCCTGCTACGAAAAGAAGTTGTGAAGACAGAGCAAACTTGAACCCACAGGAGCCCACACGGAGCTGACTTGAGACACCTGACTGGAGAAAGGCGACATAACAAACAGAAACGGAGACTGCTTTGTTAAGTACTTGGAAGCAGTTGAGACAAATAGTCTTGTGAATGATTTCGTGGACATGGACACTTTTCTGAAGCGCCACATAGTTGTCTGACAAGTTGACAAACTTCTGTATTTAAAAGGACATACAATCCTAACGCTTGGCAGAACTTATTTATGCAGTAGATTCAGTGCTACTGCCTGTGGATTCCTCCACGCGTGCACTCATGGACAGGTCAAACCTAAAATAAATTTATAGTACTACAACATATGATTATTGCATGACAGGCAAAGCTATTGGATGAAATCAGTCAGGAAGTTCCAGTCATTGTCTGAACAGCCAAACAGTCCACACAGAAAACAGAAAATCAATTCAAAACTGAAAGTGATAACTCTGCTCTAGTGCTGGAAAGCAATGTGTCAATAGATACAACTGTTCTGAGACACAAGTGACAGAACTGGCACTCAAAGTATGTAAAAAGCCCATACCTTTGTTTAAAACGGTAAGAAGAATCCAGTTAAGTTTTCATTTCCAGCCCTCTCTCTAGGCTGTTGCTGGTTTGGGGGGAACATTTCTAGTGGCTTTTTTCGGCGAGATGGGAGTCAGAGTGGGGAGAGCCTACTTTATACCAACTGCCTATACTGAGACCAGTAACTTACAGCCAAAAACAACATGAAAGGCACTTGATGATTTCACTTTTAAATTTATCTGTGTAAAGGTTGCTTGTAACACTGGTGGTCACTGACTGTCACATTCAGCCTGGAGAGACTCTTCTTTTATCCTCTATTGGTTATTCAACACCTCTCTTGGATCCAAAACTTGAAATGAAGTGTTTCAGACCACCAAAGAAAAATATTACAAACCAAAGTTCTTCGATACACAAAAAGATCATAGACTAGTTTAAGCTGGAAGAGATCCTTAAGAGGTCACCTAGTTAAACCCCCTGCAATGAGCAGAGACATCCTCAACTAGAAAAGGTTGCTCAGAGCCCTGTCCAATCTGATCTTGAATTTTCCCAGGGATGGGGCATCCACCAGCTCTCTGAGCAACCTGTTTGGCCGCTCTCCTTACAAAGTCCTCACAGCTAATCTAAGCCTAGCCTCTTACAGCTTAAAATCATTACCCCTTGTCTTATCACAACAGGCCCTGTTAAAAAGTCTGTCCCCATCTTTTTTACATCTCTCTTTGTTTCAGAAAATTCCATATTGTTTTGCTATTTCGTTAATGCAGTCTAGGAAAGGAACATTAAAATACTCCCACTATATTTTCAACACTTCTTGAAGCTCCAAGAAGGATCTGTACAGACCACAAAGCATGCTTGCACGCAGCAGTTCTGTCAACATCTGAACTCAGGTTTCCTCTGGACTGATTCCCTAAGCCTGTATTTCCCTGTCTTGAACACTTCCTGCTGTCTCCAAGCTTCTGCCAGGGCAAAAAGCCTGCTGGTGGTTTTATCTCCCCTCCATACAGGGCCTTATTTACATCTACAATCTGCAGAGGTTAAGGAATTGCTACCAGCCAGGACCACAGATTTTTTTTGGACCTACCTGTCATTAGATACTGAAGATGGCATCTGTAAAGTCAGTACCAAGTAGTACAGAAGATACCGTACCCCATTGTAGACAATCTGTCCCCAGCTTGTAATGGTTTACTCTTCTAGCCTTCCAGACAAAACTTTCTGCATTCCAAATTCCTCCCATTTGGCTTAACCTCAGCAATAGTATCCAAAAGTTAACACAAAAATCTGGTACTCACAAACCCTATAATTTCTCTAAATGCTTCCAATATATTTTCTCTATCAAATGTAAAAAGACTAGATCTGTTTCACAATTAAATAAATTCCAGGATATAAACCAAATCAGAAAAGGGAAGATCATGAGAACATTTTCAACTCTTCAGCTGTTTTTGTGCTAGTAAATGTATTACTTATGACTAAGAGCAAAAGGGACTATTGCCTTTTTTCCCTTTACACATATCATGCTGGAGTGCATGTGTGTGTGTGTGTACATGTATCCTAAACACTACGACAATTCTGAAAAAAAAAGAGTCACACTAGTACACATACTGGAAGCAGACCTGAGCCTACCCCTACAGAGCACAAAACCAGTCACAAAGAGAGAGGACAACACAGCTTGGCAGGATCCTTACATGTTATCTCCTATCTACATGCAAATTTTACTTGCTCTCTCACCTCAACTACCAAATCAAGACACATCTCAGACACACTTTCTTCCATTTGTCAGAAGTTTCACCACACCAATGTAAACAGTGTACAAATTCGCACTTGCCTTGCAGCAATTTCCAAAGTCGTGGATGGTTATAACTGGCAAAATTGGACATCTTTAAGTCTCTATAAGTTCTTATATACTTATGCTATCAATTCACAGCATGTCTTTAGGAAGGCTATCTTCATACCTTCTCAAACCAGCTTTACCACAACACATTTGGGTGAGGGAAAGACAGTCTTTTCGCACATTCTCCTTCTCTTGTGTTAACTTTTAGTAAAAGTATCCTGCAGTAATGCTAACATGGGAAGCCAAGGAACATTTCATATTTCAGAAGCAGCTAAAAAGAATATCCAGCAAAAATACCAGCCCCTTAGTTAGTATGTCTGCCTGAAACAAAGCCAAGTTTCAACACATGCCTATATGTTTTAAGCACATGTCTTGACTACACTTTTCTTTTTTTCCATTGTACAGACACAGCTGTGAATCACAGTCGTATCAAAAGGAAGAAAAGAGACTTCATAAACACTGAAAGCAATCAGGCTAATCATCAATGAACTGATAAAAAAACTGATGAATTTGTAAATCTTTCACCAAAAGGTAAGTTTAAACAACCAAACACCAAACTTAAAAATGTTATCTGTCTGAAAGATGCCAACATCAGCACTGTGTTTCACTGTATACTATTACCATTAAAAAACACCTGGAAGACTTGCAACCGAAACTGCTGTAGCTCCCAACTGTCTAGGAAAAAAACCCCAGTTATCCAATACAAAGATTTTTCAGAGCATACTCCTCTGTAGAGGTTGCCACACATGGTTTTACTGACAAACTCTGTGAATAAACAATACATTTCTTCTGCACATAAAATCATTCAACAATTTTTGCCCCACACGTCAAATCATGTGTTCCAATGCTATATTCATCCAAATCTTACACCGTTTGTTTTGTTTGTCTTAGCCTGTCCTGCATAAATTCAATCTCATTCCCAAAAGACATATATCTATACACATATACATGAATTATTTCTCCCAGCAAGAGGCTAAGGCATGATTTAGCCTTTTATATTAATATGCAGGGCATTGAAGCAGTCCTTTAAAATTCACTTGCTCTCTCCTCCTCCCTTTCCTCCCCAAATTCAGCCAAAAGCTCATTTTAACAATAAACTGAGCCAGGTGGGCATCAAGACACAAAAGACTCCTCTCAACTTATTGCAGGTATTCTGGTGTTATCCAACACAGAAACACAAAGTAAAAATCTTGGGGCAGATTTATCTTCACTCCCAGTATAAGAAACCACGCTTACAAGCACAGAGCCGTAATCCTATACAACACTATGTTTTTCCTTCTAATCCTTAGATCTTTCTTTAATGTAAAGGGACTGAAAATCATTTGCCTTTTTCAAGGATCAATCTTTCAATTCTCTGCAGATCTCAAGGGTAACTTCTCATACACAGTTAATCACTTGAACATGACAGGCAGGAAGAAGAAAACATGAGCTAGAATTACTAATAAAAGAAAAAATCATGAGAAGGGTTTGGATTTGTAATAGTTGGAAAACTCCTTTTCAGACAGGAAATACTTTCATTCCTTAGAAAGTGAATTTCAGCATAAGTGCAGCAAAGAAACAATCCAGGGATGAATTCAACTGACTTACAAGGAAGAATAAAGAGGAAGACAGAAAAACAAATTTGTCTCAAGTATCATTAAGATGCTGTCACATTTGAATCTACTTCCCAAGCACTTCCTGAGACAGCAGTGCCTCTTAATTCATCTGAGATGTGAAATCTCAGCTACTTCAAGTTTGTCCACATTTGTATTTAAATTTTCTTACCTTGTTCTTTAAAAAACCTTCCAAAAAGCCTTTAGCTCTCTAGTAACATATTTGTCTTCTGTTGCTCTTGTAGACCCCAAATTTTCCTATGCAAAATGGGAGACTCTGTTTTGTTAGTTGTAGCAGGAAATGCCAACACTTAAGATTCAGAGCCATAAGCACCGTAAGTCAAAACATTCTAAACAAATTTTGAAAATCACAAAGGACTAAAAATCATGTTTCTCTAGTGCTCTCTGTTCATGCATTGGAACATCTCATGCAAAAATCCAAAAGCTGATGAAACCAAATGGCCTCTCTGTTCATTACTTCTTCTTCAACCATAGCCAAAAAATGGATGTCAAGAAAAAACAATAAAAACAAGGAAGAGTACAGTCAGGCTTCAAACACACATTTTCTTTATTTGAAATCATGCATCACTGAAACTTACAAACAAATTAAAACTAAAAAATGTGAACATTTGCCCAGAGCTGTGGATGCCCCATCCCAGGCCGTGTTTCAAGACCAGGCTGGATGGGACTTGAGCAAGCTGATCTAGTTGAAGGTGTTCCTGCCCACGGCAAGGGGGTTGAAACGACACAATTTTTAAGGTCCCTTTCAGCCCAAACCATTCTGTGACAAGCAGTAACTGCTACATTCTAACTCCTTAGTCACTCACCCTAGTATAAACTTCTCTGTCAGTTCCTGAAAACTGGCAAGCTTGTGACATCCACAACACACTGCACTTGTCAGTTTCACAGTACAGTTTCTGACAGTGCAAATCAGGAAGGCAGTTTTGGGCTGCATGCATAACTTCTTTGCTAATATCAGGCCTCTTGCTACATCTTCTGCTACATCACAAAGCAGCTGAGGTTGGAAGACACCATGAAATTCCCCTTTTTGTCCTGAATTCTAGTCAGCTTCAGCACCCCTTCCTCTCATCACTTCCAAGCAGAAACTGGGTCCATATACATTCAAGGACACAGTTGACGTCTGAGCATCTTATAGGATGGAGAATCAAAGTAACATCATCCAGCATTTGACCTTCTGCGCAGTTTTGAAAGAAAAAAAAAA
>VXBQ01004680.1:2584-127052 GCA_013400175.1 Phainopepla nitens
TTTGGTAGCTGAGTTTTGCTTGAGATAATTAATGGTGTTTTCGGCTTTGCTGGGTGCAGTTGCTGACGCCGTGTTTGGGGGTGATGTTCTTGTCTTGCTCCTTGTTTCTGCACTAGGGCTGCCTCTGCTTCCCCCAGCTCTTGTTGTTTGCATCTCTGCTGCAGAGGAGGATCTCTGGGTTTGTTTTTGTTGTAATTAAGGACTCTCCATCTCGATGTGGTTCAAGCTTGCTGCTTTCCCTCTGTGCTGTCCTTCCAAGAGCTCCCTCAGGGCTGTCTATCTGTTATTGCTTCCACAGACTGTTAGAAAGTCTTCATGCTGGAAGCTGTTTCTTAGTAATGGTTAACAAATTTACATAGTAACTCATCTCGAAGCTGGAAGCTCAGATGACTCACCTGTGAATGAAAGGAGGTAATTGACACTTGTTCTCCTAAATTCACCGTATTTCAGTCACGAGGAAGGAATCTTTAATTAGCTGCCAAAGCAAATGAGCTAATATAAGTTTCTGATGGAGATTTATCCTTAGTCAATTTATTTTTGGTATTTTGCAGTTCTTACCATTGAAAATGCTACTCCTAATTTCCAATTGAAATTTATTTGCTGATAATTGAAGCATTTAAGAACTCTACTGTGAATTTTATACACTTGTGGACTCTTTGTTACTTCTCTTTTGTAGGAATGTCTGGAATATTTTGAGGGCTTTCTCTTTGGTGTTTTTCACTCTGAAGAAATCCCATTGCTTCAGTCTCCTCTCTTCAGTGATTTTTTTTTTTTTTTTTTACACTTGGGGGCTTTTCTCCCTGGGGTTTTTTTTAGGCCTTTTCCACTTGGTTTGCATTTTATTGGTGCTGAGGCGTTACTACAACAGCCAGAGTCAAAATCATTTTGTATTCTTTTCATACCTGCATTTCATCTAGGCAGGATGATGAATCTTGGTATATTTATTTTTTTTGCAGTGATACATTTGATTTATGTTGAGCATAAGCCCCAGATTCTTTAGCACTTTACCACTCAGCACATCTGTGGGCAGAACAGAATTCAAGCTTGCTTTCCATGGCGTGTTGTGCAGATGATTATTATTACCTTTTTGCTCTGTTAAACAACTTGTTGCTTCAGGTGACTTTTGCACTTACTTCAAGTGACTTTGGATTCTGAGACCTCCCCCTCCAAGTTTTTGAAACTATCTGAGATTATTCTCTGTTAGCATCCTGTTCTTTTCCAGTGGGTAGTTTGTGGACAAAATGTCTGGGAGATAGTGGAAACTGTTGCTTGTGACCATAAGAAATCCAAGTAAAGCACAGCAAAATAGGAAGTTGCCTGCAGTAATTTCATTGCTAAATAACCCTCTTCTTCTGGTTACTTTTTGTAACAGTGGAGAATGTGGAAAGATTAGAGTCATGTGAATGGGCTTGCTACCAATTTTCTCTCTGACTGAAGTAGTGATAGTTTATCTCTGGCTGTGGGTTTCTAATCATCTCTGACTACTTCAGTATGTTCTGCCTTTTTTTTTTTTTTAATTAAATGACTGTCAGTTTAAGAGTGTCAGAAGTCCAGTTAAACCAAAACCACGCTGCCTGCAGTTGCTGTTTCACTACCTGTATTGATTACTGTGTCATTGGATGGAATTATATTCCTTTGATACCATTTATTGCTGAGAAATTGTGTGTTGAATCTCATCTGTTCTGTTATCTGAAATATGCAGGAGATGGTTTGTTGTTCTGTTGTTTTTTTTTCCCTTAGATTATTTTGGCATCTCCCCTGTATCTGATGGTAAGCCTGACTCTAGTCTGTGTTTTGCTGTGTATTGTTTCCTGCTCTTTGGAGGCAGGTGCTTTAGTCCTTCTTTAGGTTGTTGGAACTTAATGCAGAGAGCAGAGATGATCCAAAACTGCTGGTGTCAGCTTGCAGAGGGTAGGCAGCACACCTACCAGATTTGAAAACCTTGATGCTGTAACCCTGGGATGTAGTGCACAGGTTTATGGACTCCATGTCCACGGGTTTATGGAAGCTCATGAAGCTGTCTGCAGAAGCACACTGCCTTTATGGTGCTTTTTGTCTGAAGTGTGCCGATAAATCTGCATGGAAAATTCAGCGCCGGGGCTTTGCTGGCTCGGGAGGTTTGGAACAGTTGCTGTAATGCTTTTCCCAGTTCTAGCCTGGGCTCCTGCTCCTTCTGCTGTGCTATGAGTTACATTAGCCAGCTAATCCATCTTACTGAGTGGAGATTGATGCAGAAAATGCCCCGAGTGCTTTGGCATCATCTGTTAGAGATTTTCCCTCTCGCTGAGCAGTGGGTTAATGCGCTCCTGCTTCAGCTGTGCTCTCTTGCATTGCAGGCATTCTGAAGGAATATTTTCAGTTTACCTTCTGTGCTGCCTCCTGGTAGTTTCTTTCCTAAAGCCCTGACCTTTCCTATTCTGTCAACTGTGCTGTTCACTTAATGAAGTGACCTCCAGTGATGTGATTTGCATTTGTGCAAAATACCTTGAGAATTTTAAAACATGGAAGAGCCTTTACTTAGCTGAGATGATTTGTGAATAAGCTTCAGATTTTTGTTTCATCTGGGTTTCAGAAAGCTTGTGGTTTTACCAGGAGTTCATTTTATTCATTTAGTGACTCTGTTTTCCCTTCTAAAGAACTGTGAGAGTTATCTTCTTATGCCTTCTGTCAGCCAGGTTGTTTCCACTTTCATGTTCTTAGGTGGTTCTTGCCCTCTGATTAGAATAAAATTAGAAGAGCCATTCCTTTTATCATGGTTTATTTTGCCCCTCATATTTTTTTCTTCTCACCTTTTTTTTATGTAAAAAACACCTCAGACTATCTGAGAACTTGTTGGGCAACAGATGTCCTGTTTTTTCTTTCTTTTTTGACAGATGGCTGCAGTGAAGGTTCTTCTTGCCATGAAATCCTGTGCTTTGGAGGTTTGGCTGTTCATTCTTCTCCTCTTCCTCACTTCATTAATTTCAGTCTCATCTGAGGTAGATGCTGTGTGTGAGAGTCCCTGTGCTGGCCTCCCATCTCTTTTCTTACTGTGACCTAGAGCCTGCCATCACGTTGGTTCTGGGTTTTGGCAGCAGCACGCAGGTAGGATTTCTCCTCCCTCACCCTTTGCCTCTCTTTCCGTGTCAGTGGCCTGACCCTGTGTCAGAGAACTCACAGGAAGGTGGCTTTCTCCTGAGGCATGGTCAGTTCTCCTGAGGGCAGGGGGCTCAGGAATGTGCTGGTGGCAGAGTGGGATCAGTGCTGATGAGCACAGCAGGGCTGCAGTGGAGATAAGGGATAGGCAGGTGGCTGCAAGAGGATGAAATCGGACATTTGGTCTTTTATAAACAACCTTCAGGTTGAGATTCCACTGCAGTTTATTCCAACAGAACCCTGCCAAGCCTTACAATTGTGGGAGTGGGTTTTTTGGGGGGTTTATTTCTTAGTAGTTTGTTTTCCTTGGTTATTGCTTCTTGACCAGTATCGCCAGAAGTGTAACACCATGTGTTTTTGGCATCAGAGCAATGTTAAATAAGCCTTTTCCACTATAAATCTTCCCTGTCACTGGGAGGGAGGATGATAAATTAGCAGTTAAAAGTTGTTCTAGGATGGGACTTAGTAAGGAAATGCTTAGTTCAAGAATAATGAATGTCTTCTAAAGTTTATTTTCTTAAGTATAACAGAGGTTCAAGGCATCAGATACTTGGCTTTAAAAAAACTTTTGTGCAGGGAAAAGTGTGTCTAATTATGGAGCAATGCTCGATTAAAGTCCTGTAATGCATTAGTTTCTAAGGTGCACTGATGGCTTTGCCTTCTTTTAGAAGTTCACTCAAGAATTATATTCAAAATCCTTTGTCCATGCATGACAGTTTTTGGTTATTCAGACAATTCCTAGAGTCTTTTCTGAGCATGCAGATGCTGGGTGTGTGCTTGCCAATGGAGCTGTAATCCACCTGGCTTCACTTGAAACCATGAATTATCTTTTACTCTGCCTGCTTGGATTTCATGGCCTGTGTTGAGTTTTAGGAGGCAGGTTAAGCATATCCCACTGATTTACTTACATAAAGAGGAAAGGAAATGCATCCACCCAAACCTGCATTAAAAGAACGTTAAGGTTGTTACTGCAAACAGGAGTGGGTAAAGAGATTTATTCTTGGCTGTAAACTTGGACCATATGGTCTCCAACAAGGAGAACAAAAACATTAGGTAGAAAAGGTAGTTAGTTGGAATGCTGGCTCACCTTTGTTATCCCACTGCCTTTTATAGGGATGTAAAGCTCTTCCTTAGGAGTCAGTCCTGGTGCTCCAGCTACCTGTGAGCCATTCTGGCTTGTAGAGAGAGGAAATGTGGGTGTCTGCAGACCAGCAAAAGCAAAGAAACTCCATTTCTTCCCCAGTGTTGTGCCAGTTGTTGTGCTGTCTCAGAAAAGTTGGCTTTTCCAAGCTTGACATCTCTGGGAAATGATGGCTCAGGGACTGGAGCAGCCTCCACAGGAAACTGGGAAGCTCAATTTCAGCTGCTGCTAGTTTGGTGATTTTGGGTTTGTTTGTGTACTGCCCCAATCTTAGTTGGTAGTTGATGAACTTGCTTTGTTATAAGCTTTTGTGGTCTCCTTCCTGTCTTCAAGACGCCTTATGGAAAGGTGTCTGGGGTCCTTACTAAAATGTAGGGTTTTTTTTTCACCTCTTCCCAGAGGGAAATGTATTTATTTCTCATTTAATTTGTTAATAAGGCTTCAAAACGAAGACAGTGTGAGAAAGCTTACTGTCTCTAGGCCCAGCTTTGTGCTGCTCAGGGGAGACATCAATTCCCCAAGTTGTGTTGTGGGGATTCTCTAATCTGCCCTGCACCCTGTTAGGGCCTTTCCAGGGATTCATTAGGGGGGGAAGTGCATCCTTGGAGAGCTCTAATTGCGGTGTTAACGGCTGCAAAGATGAAGAAACAGAGGTTTCATTATTTGTGTATTTGTTTTAGTGTCAGAAGCTTTTGGAGTTTTGTGGCTGTCAGATTCCCTGCGAGGTAGAAGGAGGAGCATCCCCGGTGAATTCGGGGGAATGGGGTCTCGTGCCAGTGCGTGGGGCTGGACCTGTTGGAAAGCAGTTTGGAATCTTCTTGTTTAAACCCCTTCCAAGTGAAAGGATGGCTTGGCTTCCTGCTGCATTCTTCTCTGCAGTGTGGTTCAAGAAAATGCCTTTCTTCTAGGATGGGGGGAAGCCCTGGAGACTGGAAAATAACACGAAACTGTATTTCAGCTAAGTGAGTTTGAGTTAAGAAGTCTAAACTAGAGGTAGGCAGTGAAGATCTGTCAGACCTGTAACTTTTAATTTGAGCATGTGGGAATCAGGGGGCTTAAATATGCGTTTGAATTTTATTTGGCAAGCTTTTTTTCTAAAGAAAATACCTTGAATGCAAGATATACAAGGACAATGATTCAGGGCTGTCATTTGTAAACATAAAGGTTGGCTGTGATATATGTGATTTTTAGGCCAAAAAAGTGGGCTTTGGAACACAAACAAGTGTGAGTGTGCTGGTTCAGCCATGCAAGCATGGATTCAAGATTTGTGAGCAGGCAGCAGGCACAAGGAAAAGAGCCACCAGGCTTTGGTACTTGCCAGACCCTTGCAGGAGCTGATCTGGTTTGCTAACCTGGCAGAAAATGAGCTTTTTTTGGTCAGTTAATGCTGTTTGTACAGAACTGGCAGGTTGAAGTGGCTTGTGAATGGTTAGTCACATGTTAGAGGTGGTGCAAGGTCACCTGCAGGAATCTGTGTCTACAAATGAGGTAGGAGTGGGATGGAAGGAAGGACCTTCCTGTGACACGACGTTAATTTAGCTTTTTTAACCATTTTGTGAAGCTGTGTGCTTTAAAAATTGGCTTATCTGGGAGAGCAAGTGTTCTGTTCTGTCTCTGAGGCTTGGTTTTTTGCTGTCATTAGCATATCACACCTCACTGAGATACCTGGATGGTAAATCCTTGCTTGTGTGAAGAGCACAGGTAATCTCAGTGGATTAAAGCGGGTTGGGACCACGTGCAGTTGAAAATCTCAACCAGAGCAGGAACTTGATGTGGTCCTGAAAATGCCTGCTTGGCTTTGGGGAGATAAGTAATGTATTTAAATGTAAATACATTAAATGGATTTAATTCCCAGTAATTTCCACCTCTGGGAGAATTCTCTTAGTTTCTTCTGTGTGACTTGGGAGACACATCAGGGAGGTTTTTACTCATTTTGTCAGATCTACTATGAGACTTTAACTGATGCTTGATTGAAGTAATTGCACAATCAAAGCCTCTGCTTCCTCAGAGGAAGAAGCAAATTTTTTTTTTAACGTTAAGTGGGATGTATTCCCTCTGAAAAAAAGTTTTTCACGACTTCTTAGGGAGTAAAAATCTAGGTCATCTTTCTTCTTTGTCTTTTTGGAGTTATTCCTGGTTTTATTAATTGAGATTAGATGCTGTTTGGATCCAGTTCCATCCCATTAGTCTTCCAAAGTCTCTTCAAGTTAGTCATGGGAGGTGATTAAATCATTGCTGAAATACCCAAGAGCTTATTTCCTTCTGCCATCCAGTTTTGACAGTGAATATTTGTTTTTACATTTGGCTCTGAATCATGGTCTTGATACTTCTGATGAAGTGGTGTTAATACTTCAGTTTAATTCTTTTGTTTTAGAACTGGCATATTTAGAAAATCTTCTCTTTCCTCTGTTGAGCTATCAGTTGCCATATCTGCTTGGTAATACTTCTTGTCTGCTTAGCAAAGCTCACAGAGCTCTGCTCTTCATTCCCTGTAACTACTTTTTGGAAATTTAAGTTGTAGTTCTGCTCCTTGTGACCTTGGCAAAAGGAAGGCTGTTGTTTGTATCCTGTCTCTCCAGTCAGTAAATGGAAAAGTAAATTCTTTTTCCTTGGTTCTGAAAATTCAGTCTGTTTAAATCTGCAGCCTGGGTTGGAGGCTTTACAAGAGCATGCAGTGACAGGACAGGGGGAATGGCTTCACACTGAAAGATAGTAGGTTTAGATTAGTTTTTTAATAAAACCTCTATACTGTGGGGGTGGTGAGGCTCTGGCACAGGCTGCCCAGAGAAGCTGTGCCTGCCCCATCCCTGGCAGTGCTCAGGAGCAGGCTGGATGCAGCTCTGAGCAGTCTGTTCTAGTGGAAGGTGTCTCTGCCCACGGCAGGGGGTTGGAATGAGATGATCTTTGAGGTCCCTTCCAACCCAAACCATTCTGTGATTCTGTGGCCCTGGAAATGGGTTTGGGTGCCCAGCTTGAGGAGTCTTCCAACAAGCTTGGCCCCTTCTGGGCTGGTAAATGCTCACCCTGTTAGGGGTGGATATGGTGATGGTCTGACACAGGTGGGGTAAATCTCTGTGGTGGAAACAAGTGCTTCTCAAAAAGATGGCAAACACAAGAGCTGTTTAAACAATTTCATATTAGGCAGGGGTTTTTTCCCTCTTTCTTTTAATTGCATCTACTTCATTTTAATTGAAGCCAGTCATTCTGTGGGTTTGTGAGGGAAAAGGACAATGGGCTTGCTTCTGTGTGGTTGCATTAGCTGTCAGATGTTAATGAGCCATATGCATAGGTTTAATATTTATGAAATTAGGCAAATAGATTCCTGAGTCGTTTTAGAGAGCAGATGTGTCTTAGTGACTGAAAATTCACAGCAGGGCAGATCCAGAAGTGCCCTGTTGGAGTACTCAGAAGTTGCATTTGTGTGTGCGCTCTTTATTTGGGGCTTTGGTTGGTTGTTCCTCCCCCCTGGACAACTGAAGGTGAAGTTTGAGGAAAAGCCAGGTCAACATTTTGGAAGTTGAATGGAATACTCCACTGTCCATATCTGGTGAGGAAATAAGGAAGAAAATTCCCTGAAAGTAACAGACTGTGGGACAGGCACTGCACTGAGCTTGCGCTGCTTGATTCAGTTTCGTGTTGCTGGTTCCCTCTTTTGCTTTGAAGATATGCAGGGAAGAGTGGATGTTTCCTCACAGACTGCTCTGCTGCAATAAAAGTCACAAATCGTGGTCCTAACAGTGATCTGAATTTTGTAAAGACATCTACCTGGTTTCTCTTTCTTAAAAAATATTTTGTAAGAATTATTTTTGAAGAGAAAAGATCTGAGAAGATCTTAGCAGGAACTGCTGCTATGTGGCAAAATTAAACTTTGTCATAGCTAAAAACATTTTTTGTTGCTCTGAAAATGATATTAAATTGTTCTTCTTTTGAATATAATGTGTATGGGGAGAGAATATATAAAGAAATTCTTGCAGTTTTTTTGTGAGGCATGTGGGTGAGTTCAGATCAGTGATAACAAGATGGCTCTGCACAAAGGAACAATGAGGAAATCATCTATCTGATAAACACTTTGGCTTCAAATTGAGAAACGTGAGGTAAGGATTTTTGCTGTGCCCACACAATCCTGCCTCAATGGCTGGCACTAAGGTTAGATTATGTCTCAGCATTTGCAGCACCCTGGGCTTAAGGAGAGCATGACAACTCCTTTAATGTTTTAGAGAAGATAAGTGGCTTTGCTGAGAGTTAGGAAATAGTGGGATGGGACAGAGTGAGAAGAAATGTATTTTGCTGGTTTCTCTTAAGAAGGACTGTTGAGGTGAAAGTTCCCAAGGATGTTGGACTCTTCAGTTTTTTCTTAGTTCCAAGAAGTGTGGCCAGTCTTTGCCAGGATGGCAAAGGAGGAGTGATGTTCCTAGACAGCAAAAGGCAAGGGAGTGGTTTGGCCAGTGTTGACACCTTCGGAGTGCTGAGCCAGAATGGGAAGTGTTGGGTCTAACTGGGCAGGAAAGTCTGGCACTGGGATTAGCTGCATTGCAAGAGCTGCCCTCAGAGCTAGGGTGAACGAGGAAGATCTCTGGTCCCAGACAAGTACAGGCAGACAAATATTTAACTTCTTTGTCTTACTTGAGGGTGTCATGTGTTTATCTGTAAAAAAAAAAAGGCTATCTTTGTGGGGATTAGGAGCTGAACAAGCTGTAGGTGTAACTAGTGGCTAGGTAATCTTTACTGTGATTATATGAATAGCCTTGTGTAAACAGAAGAGTCCAGATTGTTCTGGGAGTAGTGTCTGTAGGCTTTAAAAGATGAAAAAATAGTCCTTACACACCCTGGACGGCGTCAGGAAAGGCTGTCAGTGGCAGTTGTGGAGTTTGATAAGCTTGTGACTGATGTTCTGTGAGCTACAAATGGGAGGCTGCCTTTAAATCCCCGAGATCCCTTGTTCTAGGAAAAAAAATGAAAAGTTATCTTTAGTTTTGGGGTATGGTTGTGTTCTATAAAGAGAGAGAGGGAGGTTAACAGGACTGAGTGCAGTGGCAGGGATGTTGCTGAACGTTGTCAGCTGAGCAGACTTGGAGGAATTGAGGAGCTGGAGAGATATTTGTCTGTTGAGCTTAGAATTGCTGCTTTTCTTTGAACTTTCTAGTTTCTACTCTTGCAACAAAATTTTGCAAAACAAACCCTTGATTTCTATTGTGGCTGCCTGGTTTTGGGGAAAGGTAATACAGGAGGTGTGTGCAGAATTAGCTGCCTTCACATGGGCAGGATCTCAGGGATGTGTGAGTGAAACAGCCCCTTGGAGATTTGTTTCTTGGGATGAAGTTAGGGAGCTCAAATTGCATGGGGTCTGTGGGGGAACCTTTGCTGCCAGCTGACAGGTTTTGGAAGGGAGCCTTCCCTTCTGCAGGGAAGGTGTGGCTGGGAAACACCTTGTGGCTCTGGGGAGGCTGAAATGCTGTAGTGCTGGAAAGGGGAGGCTGAGTCCCAGCCTGACTGCATGGCAGTGAAGGAAGCTGCAAAGATCACAAGGGAGACTTGCTTGGAGAGAGGGACATGACTATATGAGAAGTTGAGAGGAGTGATGACTGGGCTAGGGAAGGATTTAGGACACTCTTGGAAAACCAAGGGAAAACTGGAGCTCAAGAAGCGTGTAGCGAGATGTGAAGCTCTTGGAGGATGAAGGCACGGGGAGGCTGTGGCAGTGTCAGAGGTGAGGATGGTGAGTGTGTGTGCTTGAACATTGTGGTGAAGGGCTGTAGGTGTCTAAATGGAGATTGGCCAAGCCTGGGTACAAAAGTCTTGGCCAGGAGAAGGAAGGGTGGAGAAGGGGCACTCGGGTCCTGCGTTCCCTCGCTGGGCTGGAGCAGCACCCGGGGGTTGGAGTTGTTTTGCTGAGCCCTGGGGTGCAGTTGGCCAAGTTCCCGGGGTGCAGGGTTTTGGGGGGGCTCTGCTGTGCCCGTGGGATGCCCCTGTGGAAGTGCAGGCTCTGCAACTGCTCCCACCCTCCCCTGGGAGCCGGGCTTGGAGCAGAGGAAATCCTATAGAGTGCTAATGCTAATCACTCTCAAATCAGGAATGTGAAATTTGGGCATGCTTCAAGCATTAATTGTAGTGGCTTAATTTCCTTATCTGGTAATGTGGGGATAATGCTACCTCATGGTGGTTTTGAGAAGGTCAGTTATTTAATGCTGACTGTGCATGCCAAAGAAAACTGGAGAGGGGGAGAAAAACAGCAAACGTGTTGAAGCAGGATTTGAGCAAGGCAGAATAAACAAGGGCTGAGGATAAACTGGCATTGCCTGTGTGTGTTAGCTGAGTGTTGCCTGTCCAAAAGGCTGGAAGAGGTGGGATCCTGACAAACTGGAAAGAGCAACCCCCTCATCCTGGTGCCTGGAAGGCCGTGCACATTAACTCCAAGGAAAACATGTAATGCCCAAGACATGTTTCGTGCAGGTTGTTGAGGAATAACACAACACCTAGGCCTCTAGCTCGCTGCCTGCCTTAGTTGACATAAGGTAATGGATATTGAGGGGAGGAGCTGAGTAGCAGCCTGGTTGCATAAGCCTTTTTTCCAAAGGAAACTGGCTAGCACAATGTGGAGATAGAATAAATTTATATTGTGGTGCACGACCACAAGAGGGATCAGACTGCTTGAATTTTCACTTTAGCGTTTAGCCTTCTTTCATGTAGCTTGTGTTACATATGGAGATTTTAATTGTCTGACTTGCCAATGATGACATGAGAAATCTGGTTGAGTAGTGGGCTTGGCTATAGTTTGCTTCCTGTCACAGGTCTTTTCTTGGCTTCAGTCTCTGCAGTTAAAACAAAGCTGCATTACTGCATGACGTTGATAAATAGATTTACATTTCTGCTTGCACAAGAAGTTATCTCTTACTGTTTGCTAGGTAAAGCTTCATTTCCAGTACTCTTTTTTTTTGTTTTTTTTTTTTTTTAAGTGAATGTTCCAAAAAATGACTGCACCATTGAGTTCAGATAAAATACAGAGTCTGCATTTTATATGAACTTGATCATTCAAACCTGAATTCTCTCTCTTGGTTTCTTTCTTCTGGAGTATCAGTTGTATAATTGGCAAATGTGCACAAGACAAATGCTGACCTGAAAGTGACCATTCCTTGAATATAATGGCCCACAGTCACTTTCTCTTACTCCTAATTGGTCCAGCATTTCATTTTAACATCTATCTGTTTTTTGGGGAGAGTGGAAAGATGCAAAGTTGCTTGAAGGAGAATTGTCCCAACTTCTTTCTACTGTGTCCTTCCTCCACAAATATAGAAGCAGCTCTATCATTGAAAATTTAATGAAGCTTTCATCAATATTATGCTGTGCCTCTGCATTCTCTGAAATGTATTCATTTTTAATGAGCTTCTAATTCTAATTTCAGGTAACAGGAACAACTGAACATAACCATAAAACTGATTTGTTTGTGAACAGCATGTCCCACGTAATTTACAATTCTTTAAGTTGTCACTGATGACTTTTGGTTGCTTTTGGTAGTTTGGTAACAATGTTTTGTTTCAGACCTTGATTTTTTTAATAAAAATCAGCCTCAGCAAACAGAAGCAATGACCTTAAAACAACAAGGTGGTTATCCCAGTGTTGTATGGGAGTATTTGCATTTTTAAAAAAATCCGTTTTGTTATTTAATTTATTTTTATTTCTTAGCAAGCCTGGGGTTAGTTCTTTAGTTAAAAAGTACAATAGTGGGAAAATATTTTGGGTATGTGGGAGAGCTGGTAATACTGAACAAAATATAGTATTGTGGATAATTAGTTACAGAAGATGGAAATAGTCTAGGAATAGTTTAGCTGTGAAAATACCCTACTGCACTCTGGACAGTGCCAAACTGGAGATACCAGGGATGGATCCAGTAATGTTGTAATGCTGGAAGAAGCAACCAGGCTTGCTTGGCTGTCTCTTACTGGGAGTGAATCATAATGCTGAAAAAATGGTATTGTTTACCAAATTTTATGCAATAACGACACCTATGAGTACATAATTACATTTTCAATTAGAATAAGAAAGCATTAACACTGAAACATTGTTTTGGTCATGTGAAAATACTTTATTGCTCTATCTGCATTATTTAATTTATGGTCCTTTTATTGTTTCTCATAATCATAATTGACATTTATCCATGAATATTTAATTTGTGTTTTGGATGTTAATTGCAGAAAAAGGCCACATATAATGTGATGCCACTGAGTAGAGAAACATAAAATTTAATAACCAGAAACATTCTCTACTACACATAGTATTGCCCTTGGAATAATAGAGTAATGTAGAAAGAAGGGATGGGATGAATACCATTCTTGGCAATGTGCAATTTTTTGTTTCATCTGTTAACTTCCTTGAAAAGAAATCTTAGCTTAGTACCAGGAGGAAGCTGCACTTGCATGGCACATGTTTGTGTCCAGGTTTCTTTTGACAGTTCTTGTTTTCTTGCATTGATTTGCTTGGAGCATTACACCAGCAGGATATTTTTCCATATATATTTTTAATCCAACTTTTTAAGCACTTTTTAGCAGCTTCACAAATGGAAACAGTGTGCTGAGCATATTATATGGATATCCTGAACTGTTTCATGTCTGTGAATCCCAGAATCCTGGAATCCCCAGGTTGGAAGAGACCTTCAGGATCATGGAGTCCAACCCGTGCCCAACTCCTCAACTAAACCCTGGCACCCAGTGCCACATCCAGGCTTTTTTATACACATCCAGGGATGGTGACACCACCAGCACCTCCCTGGGCAGCCATTCCAGCACTTCATGACTCTTTCTGTGAAGAACTTCCTCCCGATATCCAATCTGTATTTCCCTTGGCACAGCTGGGACTGTCCCCTCGTTCTGTCAGTTGCTGCCTGGAGGAAGAGCCCAGCCCCCCCTGACCACAGCCACCCTGGAGGAAGCTGTAGAGAGTGGAGCAGCCCCACAATTTTATTCAGCCTTTAGTGAGACTCGGAACTTCCTTGGTGATCTCTCCTTGCTGCAGACCAGGAGGAGGTGTCGGGCTGGTGTCTCCTGGGAGGTGCAGCTCTGGAGCAGTGTCCCTGGCACTGCCAGTGTTGGCACAGGCTGGGGGCAGTCCCTGAGAGCACAGAATGGGGCAGGGGTGGTGGCACTCCTGCCCCTGTCAGCCCTGCCCTGCTGCCACTGCAGCCCTTTCCCTGTGGGAAATGCAGCCCAGCCTGTGGTGTGCTGGGCTCTGATCCCTGCTCTGGGTTGTTCTCTGGTACATGGCCTGTGACAGCTCTGCTTTTTTACCTTTTGAATGCTTTCCTAAGTGATTTTTCAAGGGGTTTAGAGACTCCTTCCTTCTAAGATCAGATTTGGTGTGAGCAATTAAATCTGACATGTCCTGAAGTAGGAAAGGGAATGTTTGCTTTGCTGGTCTGTTCTAGAGACTTCACTCTGGGCAGTGCCAGCTCTGTATAGACACTTCCACTGTGGACTGATATCCATATTTCCTGAATTTATCGTGGCTAATTACCAAAAAAATCAATATTCTACTTAGAATTCCCATTTCCTAGCTGTGTGGAATGCAGAGCACTACAACAGAGGAGTGGATGAAGGAACTGTGTTAACAAGGCTGTTGTTTCAAAAGACTGGCTCAGTTTTTCAGGTGCTTGAGTGCCAGCATAGCCTCACTCATGCAAGTAGCCCAGAGAAATAGTGAAAATCTGCTTGTGAGGATTACTTTTGGGATCAAACCCTTACTATTTATTTTCACTTCCAAAAATGTACATCGGTTTTTCTGACAGTTGTTTTTCTGTTAAGTAGTTTACTTAACACAGACAAACAGTTTATTTAAGATAAGTTGATAGCACCAGGCTTGGAGTTTGTCCTAATACAGTCACTTCTGTTTGGCTTGGGCTACTTAGAGTAGAAGCTGAAGGTGAATGAGACAAGGGAGAGGTGTAGGTTTGTGTCATCTCTCCCTTTAAATATGATCAGTTCAAAGGTCTTAAATAGCTGTCACTCATCTTCTGCTGGGTGATACCAGACCTTTTACTTGCCAGTCTTTGGTTTGACTAGGTCAGCTTTTGACTAGGGATTGTGATAAATACACCAGTCCAACTTCGTTTCATGACGAGAGAGCTTTTTTTTTGTGCAAGTTTGGAGCAACTACATTAATAAACCTGTGTTTATTTTTCTTGCCTAATCTTTTCCAGGCTCTTGAAGGATAATTTGAGTATGGTTACCTGGAATCTGTTGAGGAATGTATAGATAGTGCATAAAAGCTATATTCCAAGCTTTGTTTTAGAGTTTGTCACCCAAAAGTTAGAAAATTGCAAAATAAGGACTCAGTCTTAGTGTGGTTCCTCTGTATATATTGTAGGTTACTCTTATTGACATAGAAATGTATTTTTAATCTTGCAGGATGTGTTTTATGCTATAATCACAATATTTTAATCCATGATTTTTTGGACATACCAAACATATGCAATGAATAAGAGGATCATTGATTTCTTCCTATTCTTTAGCATTCTTGACATAAAAGTTTCTATGCCTATGTATTTCTCCTGTGATATTAAAGCATTGCTGCCTCATCTTACTGATGACAAAGATCATAATGGTTTTATGGAGCCTCTACATTTTTGTATGTGCTAAAAGGGAAATGTAGAACTTCTTTTCCATCAACACTTCAAATACACAGTCTGCTTGCCCAGCAAACAAAACCAGCCTTTTGAAAGCCTCCTAATGTAAAGTATTGAACTTAGAATGTGCCAATCTGTGAGTAGCTGCTGGGCCTTCCAGAAAAGGGTATTTGCATTAGTTAAGAAAATTATACTTTAGCTTTTCTCTGCGGTATAATTTTGGAGTTTTTACAAGTTTTATTTTATCAAAGAGTGTTAAAGAGTTGGAATGGACCTTAAGGTCATTAGTACCAAAGCCCCCTGCCATTTGCAGGGATACCTCTCAAGGTCTTAAACGTTGTGTTAGGACATTTACCTTTGCCAGGCATCTCTGGTTGTACCCTTTCCAGTGCTGTTGTTATTGCTTGGGCCCAAAATGTTACGGCTCTCCCCACACTCTGCTTCCAACACAAGTGAGCTTTGTTACTGGCCAGGTTGGTGTAAAATATTTTTATGCTTTGGACGTGATCAGACATCACTGGTGATGCCTTTTATGTATAAAGACAACAGGAAGAAAAGTGGTGTGGTTAAGAAAACAAGTGAAAATTACCAGCTGCAGGTGTGTATTGACTTCACTTGAGCCTCCCTGGTTACTCCAGCTAATTAAAATCCAGGTGCTCCCTGTGTCACATGCCTGTCCCATCCTTGTGTTCCAGCCCTTTTTTTGGCACTGAATGCTGAATCAGTTCAGGAAGGTGTTCCCTTTTAGGGTTTTAGGCTAGTTACCAGCTGAATTAGCTGCTTGTACTGCTCCTGGGCACCTGTGCTGCTGTGGAGGTTGCAGGGCAGATCTGAACTAGGATAAGCTACTGTAGGGCTAGACTTGACCTTGCACTTGTAGTAGCCATATTTGATACCAGTAAAAATAAATATATAAATCAGTCTGAGGTACTTGCATGTGTCTTTGCTGGTAATTTCAGTGCTGTGCCAGAAGAGTGCTGTCCTGGTAACATTCCTACAGGCTAAAGTGCCCCTGTAGGTGTGTGTCAGCCATGCAGAAAAAGCTTTGATCTCAAACGATCCCATGCAATTTCCCCAGTGCCTACTGCAGGAGTTAAGTTGTTTGTTTTAGTTGACAACCTGAGCTTGCAGAGGCTCCATTTGTCTTTTGCTCAAACACTGTGTAGCTTGGGTTTGGATTTTGCTTAAACAAATGACAAGGAACTGCCTCTGTTATGTAAAGTTTGCTCCTGAAAATAAAAGGATCACTTGTGGATTACTGAAAGTGTTGCAATTTGAAAAGAGCAGTGCTGGGGAGGAGAAAACTTTCTTCTTGAAGTGGGGGAGGAGTTTTCAGATCTCTTCTTGTTTAGATCTTTTCGTGGTCCTTTAAAAACTTTTGCAGTGATTTGATTCACAGTGGATTTGGAACTTTGTCGCCAGTGTGAATGAAGTTGGTATGAAGGACTACTCAGGAGGGTGCACAAAATGGTCCTTCATAAGAGTGATGGGTTTTGTTTGGCCTATTTTTCCTCTCTACATAAAGGAAAGTGAAGGTAATACATAGAAAAATCTGTTTGGAAGGTAATAGGAATGGCAGTGAAGCAAGTTTGATATTTGATATGTTGTGGCTGTTGTCACAAGCTTTTTCTCTTCTCTTTTTTTTTTTTTAAACATTATTTACATTGGTAGTAGCCAGAAGACCTTTCATGAGTCCCAGCTCACAGTTCTCTGCACAGAAAGGAAAAACGCTGGAATGAGCTGTAGTGTAAAATGGAAATGGATTTGGCTGGAGAAGATGAAGATGTAGTGGGAACAAGAAACCCTTCCCTCCTGAGTTGGCTGGTACAGTGTCTCCTGCTAAAGTACTTGCCTGGTTTCATGCATGAGTTTTCAGTGGAGCTCTGGGATGGAATGGGAAATAACTGGAATTAGAACTTCACAGAGCATAGATTTAAGTATTTGTGGCTCCTTATCTCTGTGGTGTTTTTTTTCCACACTCCTCCCTCTTGGAACAGAGGAGGTGAGTTGGTGTCAGGGGGTGGTTTTGCAGTATCAGAGAGATCACATGTGTGCAAGTCATCTTTGTCCCCTGGCTTGGGAAGCCATCCCACAGCTTCTGTCTGTGCTGGTGCCTGCCGAGGGAGAGAAGGGCAGGAAAAGTCACGCTCCCATCAGCCTCATGAAAGTACTTTGTGTCCCCAGGAGTGTTAAACTTGGGGTCTTTTCAAAGCGGAATAGAAGCTGTACAGGTGAGTCAGCCTTTTGTGCTAAGGGCCAGGTGCTTGATTATTTCCAAGCTGGCATGCTAGGACACACTGGCATTCATCACATTTGTAAACACTCCTCGGAGCTGAGGAAGGCTTTTGTCCTGTAACCGGTTTTCCTTAATGCTCTGGGAGTGACTGGCTTGACGCGTTTTCCCCAGGTGGCATCAGCAGCCTGTGAAACACAGAGGAAGCATTTCTGCTCTGTGACCTTTGTAGCAAAGTGATCTTCAGGGAGGACAACCAGGAGTGAGTGTCTGCACTTTTGGTACTGTGCCCAAATATGTACACTTGTGACTCCAGAACAGGGAGTGAAAGGCTCCATGCCTTGGACCAGCCCTTGGGCAATGCAGTGCTTGTCCTCCCTTTTCTGCTGCATGTGAATTTGATGGTTGACAAGTCGTTCCTGCAGAGCAGGAAGAGAAACCTTTTGGTTTTAGCAGTGGGAAGATTGTTGCTGGTATTGGAGTGGTTGTGGTCTGTTGTGCCAAGTTTTGTGTCAAGTTTAGGCTCTCACTTTTCTGGATGAGTGTTCAGATTTCCTTTTAGTAATATAAATCTTAAGTAGTCTAATATTAGTCAAATATCTAATAATTTTTGTAGCATTTGTTTTTGAACAAAGACTGGGGAGTATTTGTCTGTAGCAAAGAACAAGTGTAAAGTAGTTCCTGGTGAGTTTTCTACAATATGTGGCATAAGGATAACCTCAGTGCTGGGGCTGCTTGCAGAGGTGAGTGTTGGGCTCTCCTGGACCCATGCAGCGTTGCTAGGGAAAGCAAAAACTCAAGTTGTATGGGATTTATCCAGTCCATGTAATAAGTGTTTTCTCAAGTGTCTGGTATTCTGGTGTGTTTTTTTTCTTTTTTTTTTTTTTTCTCCTTTCTATGTAGTGGGTTTTTTGTTTGCTTTCAGTAGGCCATTGTCTTGAGAGGCCTGATCTTGCAAACAGTAATGAACAGGCTTTTTGTTTACTGGTGATACCTGTGAGACTGTTCAAATAAGTATATGGAGCTGAATCCAGGACCTCCTTGAAGACCACCAGATCCTGGGGGTTTGTTTCCCCTTCTTCCTTGAGACCTCAATTCCCAGAGGCTTGTGAAACCAGTTCACCTCTCCCAGTAGTCACTGACTGAAGGATTAGGCCATTTTTTTTTAGTAGTAAAAAAGACCTGAACATATTCACAATTTGACATATTATATCTGAGAATGTGCAAGCTGTTGTTCAGCCACACATTTTTAGCTTATCATCGATGAAGTCTTGAGTGTTAACATGCCTGTTAAATGGGTATTTTGGGCATGTGAAAAGTGGCTTAATTGTGTACTGTCTAAACCAAAGAACCTCTTTTGGCCTGGCCATTTAATAGACTGTTCAGCCTCGCTTGAATCTGGTTTTGGTAAAAGCTGCTGAGCAGAAATCACACGGGCTTGTCTTTCACTGCTCACTGCTGTGTAGGTGGGGTTCGAGGCAGGTGCTGGTGACAGTTTGAACTGTCAGAATTTGTGCCCAGAGTGACAATTGCTGCCTCCCTAGCAGAACTTAAACATACATTATCTTATTAGTGCATTCCCATCTTTATGCAATTAAACCGTATTATGTTTAAGCTGCCTCCACTGTGCACGTTCCCACCGTTTTAACAGTTTATCGTTTAAAGCCTATGAGAATTTGACTGAGATTTAATTCCACCTGTACAGCCTGGGCAGCAGTGGAGTGTGATTGTATCTGTGTGGTTTAAATGCAGCTGCCCCGAGAAGTGAGAGTGCTCCAATCGGTATTGTCAAGGTCTTCAGCAACCAGATAAGAGGGAATGACCAGCAGGAAACACTCCTTTGCGGGGGAGAGTCTTTGTTCCATGAGAACACTTTCAGATAAAAGGTGAAAATTGATCATCTTGGCATTCCCTTGCCTTAAAACTACTTAAGGGCTGGTCAGCAAGGAAGTTTCCTTGCAGTGTTTAATAATACAGATTTCTGCAGAAACCCCAGTATTTCACGTATGTCTCAGTTCTTTTGCTTGGAAGTTTTGCAGACAAGTACTTGTCAGTTCTGGAAGCTGTAAATATATTGCTGTTAAGGTGATATTTTGGGGTGGAGTATTTTTTTTTGGAGTAAGCATCTGTGTCTTAAAACTGTCTGAGTCATGTATTCTATTTTTTAATACAAAATGGTTTTGAAGGCTCAGCACGTTGTAGTGGTCAAGATATGGCACGAAGCATCAAGAGCCATTGAAATGCCTCCAGAAAGGAGAGGAAAGAACATTGTGTCCCTAGGATCACTGAATTAATGTACACATTTATTTATTTCTGATGACCTGGGCAAGGCTTGTTTGCAAGCTAATTAAGGTGTGTTATGGTACCGGGTTTGGGGCTGACATCCCCCTGCCCCAGTTAAGTGTTGGTGGCAGGGCAGCAGGTAATGCTTCTGCTTCACCTTTACAGACAGGGCAGTTCTTCCTCTCTTGGGTTCAGTCATCTTGGGAATGTGGCCTGATCTTTCTGATTGCCACGACCAACTGTAGCATCGTTTTTTTTTTTTTACCGGGGAATTTTGTTAAACTGGTTAACTTCGTGATTGGATTCAGGTTGTGCTGCAGTGGGCGTCACCAAACTCGTTTTACAGGGTTTTCCAAGGAAAACACCCAGTATGGGGTTTTCTGCCTTGGGTAGGCTGGTAGGCTGTAAATGGCTTTTTCAGTTGAGCTGTAGTTGCTTTTCAGATACCTGAGTTGCACAATGGCACCGTGACTCATGAACCACAGCCTGTGCCCCTAGCTGGATTCTTTTGAGGTTTTAATTGTTGTGTGCAATAGCCAGGGTGCAATCCTCGGTATCTACAAGCAATCCATCTTTTCCTTATCTTTGGATCTATTTCGTTTTACTTTTACTAGTAAATTTGGCTTATGTGTGTTGTGAGAGTAGGGAATCACTCACACTTTTCTGTAACTTCCTAATATTTCCTGGAGAAAATACTGGTAAGCTATGGAATGCCTTACACATCTCTCCAAAGTGTTGCATGTGGTTTTAGGGAGTGGAAGCAGCATGAATTGCCCTTTAAAAGCTGAAAGTTAGGGAAGTAGCTGAAGTTCATGGGCATCTGAGAGCTTTAGAGAAATCAACAAAAATGTGTTGTAAATAGCAGGAATATAAAAACAACATCATAAAATAATGAGAGTAGATTTTCAGTGTGGTATCTCCATTGAGATTCATTTTTGGGTAGAGAGAATTAAATATTTTGCATGTGTGCAGCTTGCTTTGGTCAAGAAAGTTAGAGGTGGTCAGTGTTATGTGGGCACCCCAAAATGTCAGGCATTGGAGGGGTCATTGCTTTTCTGAAAAACTCATCCTTTGCTTTCTTTTGTGTCTTCACTGGAGCTCCCAATCGTTGGTTATAATGGTTTTTGCTAGTGGCTATTGCTTTCTGGAAGGATCTGCAGAATGAAAAAATCCTGTGTAAAATAGATGTGCTGATTTTTAATATTTATGTTTTGAGTGGGTGGTTATGAAAAAATCATTTTCATTATTGTGTACAATCTTACAATTTGATTGAGACTAGAAGCATATAAAAGGCGTAAAGTCCTGTATTTCAAACTTCACACAAGTTGTGTGCTCAGGGGTGTTCTCCCTGATTTGTTTTAATTTGACTGCTTTAGTGGCACTAGATAGTATCAAGCATTTATTGTGTGTGATTTATATGGATAGGGAAAATACTGTACACACTTTCTCAGGCCAGGAACAATGTTCTTTACACATAGCCTTTAATACAGTTGTGAGCCTAAATAAATGCTGCTTTTGAATATGTGCACAGATCCTGTATAATTACAGAGCAATGTGGTTTATTATGAGAGAACCTGCAGCATTGTGGTGTGCTCCTCAGCTGATGCTTGGATAAAACAGATCAGCTCAAATATTGTCTGGAACTGATCAACTGAATCTTTGGCCAGATTTCCTTTTCCTTACCCGTGTTCAATGGCTCTTTAGTTAATCAGGGGGAGCAGTGGGCTCTGGTGGCACAAGGCATATGGATGCAGCCATGGATAATGGTGGGGTTTGGTTGTCTGTGTGATATTTACAGCTGAAGTAGAGAATGGAAATGGAGAACTCTTTTCTTTGTCATTAACATTACATAGAGCTAGGAATGAACAAAAATACTCTGCAAAATGAGTAAGTTAGACCAGTCCCACAGAGGGTGGCAGGTGGGGTTTATGCTAAAACAGGCATGCAAAAATTCTCTTCTAGGCTATTTCCATACATAAAAACGAGCCCCACAAAAAATCCCAATAATCTGTACTCTGAATTTGCTGTACATGGGAAGAACTTCACATAATGAAGAACAGATTCGTGGATATTTATCTGACTTCAGATCATTTGACAACAGTTTGATCATGATCATCTCACCAGTGTGGGGAGGCAGCTGTGTGCCCTCCTCCCTCTTGTCCCAGCGTCTGCATCTGCTGCTGAGTAACTCCACTGGGTGTTCTGCTTCGTGTGGTTTGTGGCAGAACGGGTACTTAGAGAAATACTAACAAGAACAGAATGTATTTGGTTAAAACTCCTTTGCTTTCTTCTTTTTGATCCTCCGTGTATACAAATTGTCTTGCTTCTTGCTCTGTGCAACTGATTCTCCTCGTTGCTTTTCCTGCTAGCAAACACTGAAGGAATAAATATGCATCACAAATTTTCATTGTGATAATATTCTCTGAAATGTGCTGCAACTTGGAGAGAACAGCTCGTGTTACTTCTTTGCAGTGGTGAGTAATGTTTGCTCACTTTGTCCTTTGTGTTTGATAACCTGTGAAGCTCCCTTCAACTTCACTGGAATAGGGCTGGGTTTTTATTCCCTGCAATCTGTAGGAAATGATTGATATGAGATGCCAGCACAGCTAATGAAGATCTGACCTCCTTATTTTTATTATCTAAAAGTAGTTGCATTGAATATTACCTTACAATTTAGTTTCAAAAAGTTTGCATGACATTCACCAAGTGCTTTAATGCATTAGAGTAAACGTTGCCATTTATTTTTGAGCTTGAGGAAAAAGCATTTTTTGGAATGATTAAACTTCAAATGCAAAAAAATGTTCTCTTCCATGCTTTAAGTAGGTCGGGATTTCTGCCACCCTTAGAAAGGAAATTGAAACCTGACCTGCTCATTGACCAGGGTGGGATGGGGGAAGGAGGTTTTGGTGTGTTATATATTTTTTTTTTTCCTAATAAGTCAAAATATACTTGTTTTTTTTTTTGAGATTTGTTTCACTGGCCACGTGTTGCATGTTGTAGGGTATTTCAAGACATCTCTGAAATATTTTTCATGCTGTGTCCCACCAAGAATGTAATCTTAAGGTCTCCACTGTTTATGAAGCACAGTCTATATTTTATCTCATGCTGAGAAAAGATGTGATAATGGTTGTTTGGGGATTATGTGAAAATGAAGTGAGGAATGACCCTTAAAAATTGGTAGGAAATGGGAGATTCCCAAATGAGACCAGGGAGGTGGGGAAACTGAATTGCTGCTGTGGGGATTTTCTAATGAATATCGTCTTTGCACTTACAGTGGGGAAAATTAAGATTGGAGAGAGAAAGAAACTCAAAGAAAGTGCAATAAAAATCTGTTGGGCTGCAGACATGGCAGCTGAAGCTGTAATTCGGGGAGCTTGTGTTGGTCAGTGGTGCAGTTTCAGGGAGTGCAGGCACAGAGCCTGTGGTGCTAAAGATCATCAGTGGATAAAAGTGCTGGGGAGTGATCTGAGGTAAATGAGCTTCAGGCACAAGGTAGCACAACCACCCCTAAATTCCCATAGCAATAGGAAATGCTTTACTTGGTTTTGGATTCATTCTTTACATCTCCTTTAACTTTCTTTAGGTTAAAAAAGAGAGATTTGCCAAAACATTTTCTTTTTAGAACATACTTGCCTAGGCTTATTTCCTGAAGGATGAAGTCTGACTTTGGATGAAGGATGGCAATAAAGTGTTACTGGGTTGCATCTTTTGTTTTTCTGCGACTTAATGTTCAGTGCTCTGCTCTGTGAGGTACTAAAGGAGTTTATAGAGATCATTCTTCCTTCTCTGACGTCCAGCTATTCAAACTGCCGTAGCAAAGCCAACAGAGCAAGTCATTCTAAATGGTGCTGTAGGGCAGGGAATAAATAATGTCCTAATCAATTGAAATTTCAGTAGGGAGTTGTTACATGATGTAAAATTACCTACATTAGTCCAGAAAACTCATGTGAGCTCAACAGCAAAAATACTGCTGAGTCCTCAGCATTCAAAGGCTTCTGGTGCTTTTGGTGTGTCTCACTGGAAGGGCAGCAGCCTTGGAAAGCACTCAGTTCCCTGAGGCTGGGCTGGACTGGGCAGGAGGGAGGGATGATCTGAGTCATGACCACCACCTTCTGCTGCAGAAGGGATTTTTTACATGCTGGTAGAACAGATCTCCATAACAAATTGCATGTTCTCTCTGCAGCAGGACAAGCTGAGGGTTCTTACTCCAGTTTCTTCTGTGTGTTGTATTGGCTGTTAAGGACAAGCAGAGTGCTGTGATCTTAACTTTTCTCTTTCCACAATGTAACAAAATTGATCCAAGTGAATCAAGTTTGGGTCTCTGATGTATATGTATTATGGGTTATGCCAGATAAGATAAATTACTTGCTTTTTGATAGAAGAATATTAATCTCTGTTGAGTTTGGGAAGACTCCTTTAGACTGATGGCTAAGAGTGATTACTGTTGTGAGCAGAAGGAGCAGATGATTGAATACTGAAAAAAAAAATCAAAGGAGGACAGGCATAGCCCAGATGTTCTAAGATGCGCATAGTTTTAGCTTTTCTCTGTCACTTTTTATTTTACTACCTAAGCTATTGTTTCAGGGTTTGAGTTAACCAGGACTGTAGATAAGACTGGAGACATCTTCTTCACCAAATCTGGTTACCTGTTGAAGACAGTCAGGTCGTCAAATCCTTCTCTTGTTAACTTAAAAAGCTTTTTAAAACTAAGTAATGTTAATTTTTTTTTAACTATTTCTTTGTCCTGTTAGTCCTGTTGATTCTGATTCCAGACCCCCACTGTTGTGGCTGAGGAGAAGTACAATTTCCAGTATGAAGTTTTCCCCTATTGGTTGGACTGGTTGTAGCTCAGTAGCTTTTTCTGCTGCTTTTCCTGAAAAGCCAATCTTCCTAATCTTGTGGTTATCTAGTTGCCTTTTTGTGCACTTACAGGATGAGCTCATGTGTTTTGAGTGTGATTGACCAGAACCACACTGGTCACTTCAGGTTAAACCTCACATCCCATCCTGCTGGTGACTCTTTCCAACACCAGCAGCTCTTCTGCTGCTACCTTGGGTTCCATGTGCCTTTTCCTGACTGCACCACCTGGCAAGGGGACCACGAGGAGCTATTTAATTGGTGTAGGGCTGTCATTTTCTCTGCTTGATGCTCTTTAGGTGATGAGCTCCCAGTGACTCTGGGATTTGTTTGAAATGCATGAATTAATTTTTTTTCAGTTGCATTGCATTCTGTTTCTGTTGTGGAAAGACTAGGCTATAGAGTTATCTTGTGTGCTTTGTGTAAAATATCCTGAAATAATTTGTTTGTGGTATTTTTGTCTTATTTTTAGCAGTTCTGAAAAATAATACTCTGTCTGTTATCCCGTGTGTTATTGCATTGCTTGTGTTTTAACTGTTCATTGACTCAGCTTTTTAGAGGTGTGTTCATCAAGCAACTTGTAGGGTACCTTGAAATAATGATAGACACTTTGGGGGCTTTTTTCTCTCTTTATACTATTGGATCAAGATAACTGGCTGAGCATGTCCCAAAAGTTTTGAGGGAGGGAAGGAGAACTTCTAATAAACAGCATTGGGTGCTGTTGATTCAGAGGCTGGGACGAGAAGAACAGCTTTTTATGTCCTCCCACCCAATGGAAATCCCTGGGACCTTAGTTCAGGGGTCTTGTTCAGCCTGTAACCTGCCTGTGTGGTGCACCCAGTGGGACAGTTTATCTGGCTGAAAAATAACCCAAAAAATAACTGTGTGGCTGCACAAATGTTATCCTGACCTGTGGGAGAGGACAGCAGGGGAAGGCCAGGGCACAGCAGTGCAGATTGCAGCAGCTTCTCTTGCACTGGTGCTGACTTAACTTGTAGGGATACACTTCTGGTGCTCCCAAGCTGAATATATAAACTCAGGGTTATTGGGACTTCTGCTGCTTATCAGAATGGCAGATGATGTCTTAACCTTTGGGTTTGGACATTCATTTGTAATTAAATAAAAAGAAACAGTTGATTTTTATTGTATCATAAACCAAGATTCATGCAGGAGCTCCCACTAGGTCGTGGCAACTTGTTCTTTCAGTCATTTCAAACCAAGCAAGTTGTAGTGGTAGGGAGGACATCACTTTGTTACACTTTGTTTTTTGAGCACTGAGAGGGGTTTCAGAGCTATCCAGGACATGGGTGATGCAGTTATGGCTCCACCAGGCTGTTTTTTCAGTTTTTTAATCGTGTGTACATACACCCACACTGTCTCTGTATTTGAATAGCTTGAGGAGACTGGACTGTGTACTTTTCATGCTTGGAGTCAAACACAAGTCTGTGCTCTTGGCAGGAGTTTGGCTTGGTTCCTCCCAACAGCCAGGAGAGATGAGCCAACATTCATAGATCACTCAACAGTATCTTTGCAAAAGATGGGTCAAAATTTTGATTTTTGAGAGACTTTTAAAGCCTTGCATGTTTCCCATTGAGACCCCAAACCACTGTTGTATTTTGGAAAACCTTGGTCATATGCCTGGCTCTCTGACAGATGGGTCTTATCAATTTTATCTTCTTACTCTGAGATTAGACGTGAAATATGGGAGTGTCTCGTGACAAGCCCTCAGAAATGTGGTCAGGATATCCCATCATGCCACAAATACCTTTTAATGTTTTTCACCTTTTACCATCAAGCTACATTTCCATGTCTTGTTCTCACATGCTCTTGTTGCACTGTAAAATGCATTGAAAATACAGGACAGAAGGTAGAAGTCTTGTTTCAGATCACGTAGAAGATTTGTTGTGACTATTTGGGGGCCTCCAAGTGTTCATTTTTTGTTGTCTATGTTTTAATTTTTTCCCATGTGCTTTCTGGCTTATGTAGGAGTTTGGTGTGATGGAGTAAGTGACTGCTCAGAGTACTTGAGTCAGTAAGAGCTGTCAGCTCTGGGGGCAGCTCAGCCCACACCGTGGTGCAGGACTTTCTCACAAAGTGAGAAATGGATATGGAGGGAGAAGGGGGCAGCATATCTCCTGTGGAGTCTGGTGTGAGATCTCACACTTGTTAATGATAAGTATGCTTGTCTTGTGGGACAGTGGGTGGTGTTGAGCTGCATTGTGTCTAAAAACGTGCAATTTTGGGAATTTGGACAGACATGGAAAATTTCATAATTGTGACTTAAGTTCAGGTGTGCTGTGGGCAGCTGTTGATCCTTATAACTATTAATTTGATACTTGCTGAGAACACTGAAAACTTGCAAAGTTCTCGTTGCAGGGAATAAAGCAAAATAAAAAAGCTTATTGACACAGTTGAATTATTATTTTAGTGCATGTGTTTGCCCAGTAGACCATAATGGATTTGGAGTAGTTGTTCTGGTACACTGAGTAAATTCTGGGTCGGTTTTGGTGTGCCCAGTCATTGTGAAAGCACTTATTTCTCAATGCCACACAGCTGCTCTTGAAGTGTCAAGAATTGGCCTGTCAAGTACTGGCCTGTTGTTTGACCAAACTGGCAGAATGGTGCTGTAAGACATGTTATTGTGCTTGTGTCCTTAACTGACTAGGCAGCACTGTGTCAGAAAGAACCACTTTTATTTAAATACCCATAGAAATATTTCTTCTGTACTATCGAGAGTTAATAGCATAAAAACTTTTCTCTCATTTTTTTTTTTCCCTAGGGAATAAGAAAGGCTCATCTGTACTGGATAAAAGTGATTTAAGTTTTAGCTTGCTGCAAATTTTCTTGTCAGGTCCAAGTCCCTTGAAATGGTTTTCTAGTAGAGATGTTGAAACACAATGGGTGATGGAAAAGTTTGTTTATTATTAATTGACTCAGTATGTCTTTTTTTTCTTTCCTTTTGAAATGCCAGTCAGACTAGGCTGTTGTTCAGCCACTACCTGGTCTGCTTTATTTCTGGTGCAGCTGAGATGAAATGGTCTGTACAGCAGAGTATGTTCATGGGAGTTTGGAAAACAGGGTTAACTGTGGCTGAAAGTCTCCTAAATTTTTGAGATGTCTGGGCTCATTTAACCTCCTCTTTTCTGCAATACGGAGCAGAACTTGTCTGACAAAACAAAAATGAAACAGAAGTGGTGTGCGTGCATCCTTTTCCCAAAAGATATAAATAGTCTAGAAGGAGGATTGTGTTCTCAGGCACTTGGCAGATGATGCTGAGAATTGACATAACACAGATATAGGCAGAGCACCGGAGTCTCTTTTTGCCTGTGCTTTGTTACTTAAAGGAGAGGGTTCAGATCAGCCCTCCTGATACTTCTGAGAAAAAATGAAACGTTAGCAAAGCAATCTCTGAGATTTTGTGTCACGGTGTGTGTGACTGGGCTGAAGAGAAGGGAGCTGCAGACAACTGCAGATAGCTTATCAGCAGTGTTCAAAACCCCAGAATTCTCGTCTGAAATGAGCACTTGTCATGTGAATCTGGCAGAGTTGTGGTTCCTGCCTGGAAGCCGTGTCCTGTTGCCATGATGAGCTGCAGTCTCTGCCTGGCACGGGGGCTGCCTGTGGGACCTGTTTGTTTACTAGTTGAAGACAAGACCCACTGTGTGGGTTTCTTGGCCAGGTGGGGTTTTGAGAGCATTCTAAAGCTGTCTTCTCTCAAGGTAAGGACAGCAAAATCCCCAGTGGCAGAACTTAACAGAATCTGGACAGGAATGAGAGAGAGCAGTTGGTATCATCTTCTCCCAGCTCCCTCTTGTTTTTGGCAGTCAGAGAAGAGGTGGCCCAAAAAATATAGGCACCATCTCCTGCAAGTACTTGAATAAGGATTTATGGATTTCTGAAGCTGAGGTGTGAAAAGGAAAAGATTTTTATCCCTAACTCCCTGCTGATCTCTTAAGCTCCTTTATTCTCAGGCTCTCAGAAGCCTAGATGCTTGATGTCACTGGAATCACACTTCCCTTTGCTCTGCCTTTGGTCCCCATCCTGTAACATGGGAAAAAATGGCTTTAACTGGGTTCTTTTGACTCTTGTGGATCACAGAGGTCGTGGTTGCTGCAGACTCCAGGAAGAACCTGCCTTCTAGGCTGTCTCTGTGAGTCCAGCAGCCCAGAAAATAAAGCTGCAGTGGCCACCTGCAAATCGTTGATGAGCTCTTGGCTATGCAGCAGAAACCACGGTCACTTGTTAAATGTACTGAAGGTTGTGAAATAAACAGGTTTGACAGCTGCTCCCCCCAAACTGGGCTGTTCTTGTCTCAGTTCAAGAATCACTGCTTGAGAATATCAAATTGTCTAGTCCAAGCTAAGCAAGAAGCCCAGGAATGTTTCTAGAAGCATCTTTGATTTAAAAAGCTAGATGTCATTCTGTAAGCTTTCTCATGTGTGTTCTCTGTTTTTCAATATTCCCTCCCCATAAATAATTTAACTTCTGTAAGTAAATTTCCCTCTGACATTGAAATTGAGGAACAAGTGAAAGCACATAATTTTTGCTGATTTTTTCCACTCCTCTTGTTTGTGGTTCAGGTCTTGGCTATGTATTGAAGACTGTCTTACTATTTTTTAATTGGAACTGTTTCTTCCATAGTAGATAGAGTCATTTGTTTTGTTACTTTAAAGAATAGAAACATCTTGGTTATACAAGCTGAAGAAAGAGGGGCTTAGAAATTCTAAGTGTTTGATACTGTTTAATGAGTGTATCTACTAAAAACAGGCTTTGTAAAGAAGGGTAGTAACTCATTTTGCAATACTCCTAGTCAACAGCAAAAGCCATAAAGATTTTTTTTTTCTACTGAAATGATTAATGGCTGCATATCTAAAGTCCTGCAAATTTTTGTAATGCTCAGCAGAATCTATAATTTTGAGAGAGTATCTTTTGTTTCTGCTTGTGAAAATAGGTGTTCCTTTAATCTGTTTTGTTTGCTCCCTTGCCAGCCAAGCTAAAAAAGTGAGCAGCAGTGTCAGGCTATGCTGATGTTGTGCCATTTGCATCCTCCAGCGTCCCAGAGGGTTGATTCCTTATCTGCCATCATCCCTGCATGGAGTCAATGTGTGCATGTGTGAGGAATGCAGCATTGGGCACAAATCTTGTACCCTTTGAAGACACTCTGTCCAAAACAAACACTCAGTTCCCACTAAGCGTAATTTAGTTGATAAACATCTTAACAGCTTTCTGGGGAGGAACCTCTGCTTGTTTCCTGCAATGTACCAAAAGCATTTTTAGTACGATCCTGAAGTCCTTGAACATGAGGTTCCTGTAGTGCTGTTTGTGCATTGATGGTGCCAAACCATGTAGATGCTTTATTGTTTTCTTCCCCCAAAAATGTGATGTTCTAGACTACTCAGAGACTGAGCCTTTTGTTTAGTATTTCAGGAGGATGAAAGAGAAGAACAGCAGATAAAGCCAGTGTCCATGAAATGTAAATGAGCATTCTGATGTTTATTGGTGTCAAAGACCAGGAGACTTTATTGTTCCTGGTTGGCATTACTGATGGTTGTCCCTGTTGTATGTCCATGTGTAAGTCCCTGGGCATTTTCTGTTGATATCTTCATCCTGATTACATGTTCTCAGGATACAAACTCAAATCCCAAAGGAAATGAAATCTTTTAGTGGGGGTGTGAATTAGAATCTGGATTGCAGAGGCTGTGCAGCCTTGGTGTGAAGAGGAGAAGCAGCAGCACCACACCCTGTTTGTTTAGGTCTCATGTGAAGCTGTCATCTTCAGACAAACTCAGCATTGAACAAGTGTATGGATGTGATTTTTTAAAATATGAACATTTGTCATCATTAGTTTATATGTGTAGCATGTCTGCATGCATAATACACATACAAATGAAAGATTGCCTATTTAATGCTCCTAATTTAAGAAAACACAGGCCATCTGATTTGAAGGTGAGTTAAGCAGATGCTTTGGTGCTTTGCTCATTTGGGGGAAGCCACATATAATGTGTTGGCCAATGAAAGATGTACAGAATGATGTCCTGCTTCTGCATTCAACTGTCCTTACAGTGAGGCCAGTGGGGAAGAGTTGGACTTGGAAAGAAATGGAAGGATCTCCTGAAATGATGTGGTCTGTGTGCCATGAGGAGCTCTCTCATGCCAGCTGTGATGTTGGTGTGTGTCCCTCTGTGCTATTGAATGAGTTGGGTGCCTGTGGTGAAGTCACAGAAATTGCTGCATATCTTCCATAACTAAGTAAATAATCCATGTGCAAAAAAAAAGTATTTTTAAATTTTACTGTGCAAGGTAATTTTTTTTCAAGTCACATTTAGAGATCTTTATTTCAAGATGTGAAAGAATTCATTAAATCTGTCTTTATAGGAGTCTGCCTTGCTGGTGATGACACATGTTCTGATGTTAGCAATCTGCAGGGAGACCAGAAGGAATTCTTTGGAGCAGGGTTGGGGAAATGGCTTTTTTCCCTTCCTCAAGTCAGATGGAAATGTGACCCAACATCGCCATTGGTGGCAGAGTGGCTGCTGTTTGTGGGGGCCAGGATGACAGAGGAAGGAAGCTTGGGATCTGTATATTGAATTTGTCTGGAGATGGCAGAGGAGGCAGGATATGGACAGAGTCCAGCTCTGCCCTTGACTTGTCCCATACAGCCCCCTTTGAATTCAGAAGGAATTATCTCCAAATAAATATAAGGGTGGATGTGCATGAGTGAGTGAGAATGCAATCACCTGATGTGGGATTCCCATGGTGAGGTGTTGACTCATCTTTTTATGCATGGAAAGCTATTTTACAGCCTTAGAAACAGTAGTTTCCATTGGGGAAGGCATTGAAGCACTTGTATGAAGTGCTTTTCCAAGGAGGGATTTTTTTCCATAGTCAAGTCCTGTGCAAACTTGAAATGTCTTTGATTTAGGGAGGGGGGCAGTGAAGTGGTTTCAGGTGCTACTGTCTGTGAATAATACCCTGCACATGGAGCCCCTGCTCTGTCGGTCCTTAGGCAATACCATGATAAAAAAACCAAGACAAACACCTGCACTTGGATCCACCTGCTGGGTTCTGTTGCTTTGCACTGCCTATTCTATAACCTGGAAGGAGGAGGCAGGGACTTGTCTGTGCTTTGGCTGCTGTGTTGGGAGAGAGAAACAGCACGAGCTGCCAGAATGAAGGAGACAGTGAAGCTGTCCTTATGTCAGGCTCCTGTGTGCACAGGCAGCTTGGGGGAGGAAGGAGAAAACCCTTCCCTGCCTTGCCTGCTCTCTTGCATTTACTACTGCTCCCCCTGTAGTGGGGACATGAATGGCTTTCATGATGTGCATTATATTGATTTCTCATTATTTTATTGAGTCCATGTTCCAGCAACTTCTAAATTTCAGGCTTAGTGTGCTAATGAAGTTGGATCTTTCCCTACCCAGGTAATTTGTATTTATAAATACACTTTGTTTTCTAACTAAAGTAATTCTGGAGCAGGAAAATGCTCAGGTAAATTCGAGGTTTGCTCTTTAACATTGGCAGCTGCTGTGCAAGTTGAAGGTTGAAGCTGTAGTTCTCCATGTGTTAACAACAAAAAAAGAAAGCTTTTTTTTTGTTTTTTAAATTGTGAGATACAATTGTGTTTGTTTTGCACTTTCTAATCTTGAAAACAGAAGCTGGGTAAAACTGGTTAGCTCTCCTCATCTCTGCCTCTGTAAGGATTAGAACCAGTTTAGTTTGGGGTAGGTCAGCAGTGTGAAAGTTTTGTTTAAGGTCTTTCTCAACCATGTCAGTGTTGTTTCTCTTAACTTGTTTAGCTTTTGTGCTGCATTTGTGAAGGTAAAACATGGCTTAGCCCTTAATGTACAACTGTTTTGGCTTCAATATAGCAAAGCTATAAATAGGCTCCCCTTTGCCTCCCCAGCAGTAGGAAATGACTGCAGCAGGTGTTGTCCTCTGCTAGAAATTTGCACATTATTACCACCCAAGTACTTTTTTCTTAAAATCAGCTTTCTTGTTACGTGTTCTTCCTTTATTAAATGCCAACTGACTGGTCAGCAAGTGTCTTGTTAAAATCTGAAGTCTTCATTAGGTCAAAAGAAATAAAAAGAGAAAGGTATTTTTGGTTTATTTCTGTGTGGAGTTTATTTTATATGCAATTTAAAAAGTATTACCAGAAGGCACAGGAGAGCTGATTAAAGCTGGTTGCTGACTGAGATGGTTTTGATTCTTTCAGCCTTGCTGAGCTGGAGTTTAGCTCAGGTTTGTTGTAGCAGTTCCTCTGTGATAGGACTGGCAGATGCTTGGAAGTCTGCAGGCAAGATTTGTGTCCATGCTTGGACTGAACTCTCCCTGCACTGCAGCATCAAGAAAATAAACAGGGTTTTTTGTGCAGCAAGGTGGTGCTTAGAGTAAATAAGGATATTGCAGTGTGGCCCACATGAAATGGGTTTGCTGGTGTCAGTAAACAAGCTTCCCCTTGATACAGGCTCCCTGGTTTTGTTTGGATTCATGTTTGGTCCCAGCAGAGAGCAGAGCTGGCTGGGCAGGGAGGATCCATGTGCTTGTGCTGCTGAGCCTGTTCTCTTCAGGCAGGTGGAGAGCCCTCCTGCCTCTGGTGGGTGCTGCAGGGAGAGTGAAATCCAGGGGAGATGTGCTGGGCAAACAGCAAAAAGAGGGGCAGTCCTGTGCTTCAGTTCCTGTTTAACATCTGTGTGCCTTTGCACCCCTCCCTTTCTCCCACAGATGTGAGAGTTGTGTGGAGCTGCTCTTTGTGAGAGGGGCTGGGAACTGCCACGAGTGTGACACCCCCCTGAGGAAGAGTAACTTCAGGGTACAGCTCTTTGAGGATCCTGCTGTCGACAAGGAAGTGGAAATCCGGAAGAAAGTGCTGAAAATGTGAGTGACACCATTTAAAAGAGCAGAAAGTGGGTGTATATCATGCATCACAGTTTAAAAAAAAAAGACTTATTCAGTAGTACAGAGGAGATTTTCCCTTTTTTTTTTTTTAAAGTGGCAAACCATAAAACTTACCTCCATTTATCATGGGGGGATTTTAGAGAATCTGATTTTGTGCAACAATTGAGAGCTGAATTCTCAATTTAGCCTTGAGGGAGTCCTGCTTAGCATTAGAAAATGTTGGGTGTTTCTCTGTGGCCTTCTTTGGCAAAGACTTGGCTCCAAAATGGAGATGATTAGACACTGGGGGGGTGAACATGGCAGTAAAGCAAGAAGCAGGGCCTTGATTGTTTTGTTCCCTGGGGACCTGTTCTGAGAGTTGATGGCCAGTTCCCTTCAAAATCAAAATGGGCAAAAAAGAGTTCACATTGTTTTTTGCTTCACACAGCAGTTGTTAGTGGAAATGGTTCCTTAGAAGCCTGGTGGTACCAGTCTATCATGCAGATTTGAAAGCTCTTGAAATTGAGATAAATGAGGTCTAAATTTGCATCTCGCTCCTTGTGGCCAGTAAGCAGCATTTCATAAGGAAAATAAGTGAGCCAGTTAGAAGAAAATCTGATAAATATAACAACCCAGAGAGAGTTGTGTGTGGCAAAGTGAACTTACAGGTAAGTTCTAAGTTTGTCAGCCTTTATCTAAAACTTGGTACAATAGTAAATGAATCGTATGATGTTGCTGAGATGTGGAGCAACTGTGCTTCTGAATACCAAGATGCTGATGTGGAAAGCAGTAATAATTTTGGTGTTGGATTTTAAAGTCTACTGAAGTTAATAGAAGTCAAACTGGAATAAGTCAATGGAGTCCACTAAACATGGAATAAAGTTTAATTAGAAGAGAAAATCTTGGAAAATACTTGTCCCACTTGAGTTTGCCAGTTTAGTTTTTTAGGAGGCAGAAGAAATGCCCCCATGTGAGAATATGGCCTCAGTTCTTGGGATTTTAATATTCCTGGGTGTCACAGTCCACAGATCTGGCAGAATCTCACCTTTCTATTTTCTTGGGAAGAAAGTCTGTGTGTCTTGACTTTCAAAAGCTGTCCATGTTCTAAGCCAGTTGTCCCTTCATCCTTTTACTTTCTCCAGCTCTGAAGAGGTGAATGTGAGAGCTGGGATGGTCTGTTGATATGAAATGAGATAATTGTGCAGCATTTTTGGTTTGCTGCTGACACAGGCTTTCTGTTGCTGGCACAAAGCCAAACTCCCTTTTCAGATAGTTCTAGAAAAGTTTTTTTTCTGTGAGTCTTACTGCTGCCTGTGCCTTTGTTAAGAGGTTGGCTGGGAGTTACTCTGTCTTGGCCTCTGTGCTCGTGTTTACCTGTAACCCTGGAAAAGGAATTGGCAAACAATAGGCAAAGATAGCACTGGTTTCTTCCAGGCTGCCTCCTTTCCTTTGGAGCAGGCACTTCTGTCTCCCATTAAAGATTCTGGTCACTTTGGGAGTCACAAAGCACACAGTTGATAAAACTGGATCAATGCTTAATCAGCTTGCAGCAAAAGCCTTGTTGGATGGAAATTGCATCTTTCTGTGTTTTAAAAATACTTTTCTCTTCTCTCAAAGATACAATAAAAGAGAGGAAGACTTTCCCACTCTAGATGAATATAATGATTTCTTGGAAGAAATAGAAGAAATTGGTAAGTCTTAATGCTTGCATTTTTGATGTGCTGTGCTTATGAGACCACAGGCTTTTATCTTCTGATAAAATCAACTGCCTATGAGAATGTCTACATTCAGTTTATGTAATATATTTATCATAGTATCAGATTTTTATCTAATTACTTTTTTTTCTGGATTTTAATCATATTTTCTGAACTGTAGGACATTGTTAAGTAAAACATTTTATCTGCCAGAGGAGAAAAACACAATCCAAAGAGGAAGCAAGCTGGAAAAGGAAGACTTGCAGGGGACTGTCAATGCTGCGCTGGCAAAGATTAAACAAAGAGAGGAGAAATTGAAATTTTCATTATATGCCTCCATTAGCTTTATCTACCATGACAGAAGCCATATGGTGTCTTTCATCATTTTTGCTTCTGCAAGTACAGTAGTTGAAGCTGCTTTGAAGCTGATGACCTTACATACCACTGTGGTAGCATTTTATGTTGCTGTGCAGAAGGAGAAGGTTTAGGAACAGACATTGATTTCTTTCTCTTTGGATTAGCTGAAGCAGAACTTTGCCCTTTGGGGAAGGGACAATGTTATCAACAGAGTTTATTTTCTTCTTAGTTAGGGTGACTTGTGATTTATGGTGGAGTGATGGGTTTTGCTTAGAAAAACAAGGATGTGTTCAAAGGAGTGACTCCTAAATGGTTTGTTCTTGGCTTTTATGAGCTTCTGAGGCTTTTCTCTTTTTTTTGACCTGGAGGAAGAAGAGGTGACTTAGAGCATGCAAGAGGGGCAGTGAATGTGATTTGAAGGAAACCATGGAGATGCCACTTTTCCTTCAGTTTTCTCAAAGGAGCCCTTGCTCATTTTTTGCACTGTGGTGTTTTGCAGAAATGTGTCCAATACACTTACTGCTGTGAGCAATGTATCATGTTTTTGTTGGCATCAGGAGGCTGAGGCTAGGAAGCCAAATTGTGTGGCTGGGAAACACCAGTCACACTCACATGAGTCCAAATATCTGGAGGAGGTGATGTGGGTGTAGCTTTGTTTGTATATTTTTTGGAATGGTATGGGGGAAGGAGGGAATAAAGAGAAAGAATGGCCAGGGGATCCTTGAAGAATCTGTGTGCTCATGGGAAGCAAAACTGTTTTTTTCACGTAGCATTAAATGCAATTCCCCACTTAGCTGCTGTTGCAGGACTTTTCAACATCTGTAACAAGGGAGTTGAAATTTTGCCTGATATTTTCTGAACCTCATGAATTTGTGCAGGATGTTATGATTTTACAGCTCTTGGGATTAGGTGGTTACATTGCAAATGATTCCAAATCCTGTGCTGGAAACTTGGTTTAGAAGCAGCCAGAAACCTGGCTGGTCTTGGTAACCTTATGAAAAAAGTGACTTGGCCAATAATTGTTTTGGCCCTGCAAATGCAAAGTGAAGAAGTTTGATAGAGTTTTTAGGAACTGGAGTTAGTTACCTTAGAGGAACACCTATTAAAAGGAATTGGAAGTCCAACTTCATCCCAGTTCGTTCATGTAGCAGCCAGAGTGATGAGATGAAAGAAGGGGTGCAGTCAGAAAACTCTTAATTTTCACTGTCAGTGAGTTCATTTATGATATCCCAACTCCAGACAGATCCCAGAGGACAGGTTAGGTTCAGCAGCACCACTTCAGGCAAGAGTCCAAGCCCAGTTTGCTCTCTCTGGTGACAAAGCCCATTGCACATTTGTCCCCAAGCCCATCCCTGCTGTGGTCCTGGGCAGAATTCTCCACCTGGCAGTTGTCTGGTGTGACATTATGCAGTGCATGTTGTGAATGGCGTGACTGAACAAAGTGTTAAAGTCATTGACCCTTCATGATAATTTCACACTTTACTGCTGAGAGGAGTTATTTCATTTTTGTGTGTCTCTGAATTCCCTGCTTGCTTGCTCATGTGGGACACTGGGCTGCAAGATGGAAAAGAAAGGCTTTGCAGGGCAGCTTTGCCCTGTGGAACCAACATTCAGCAGGCTGCCAGTAGCTGCTGGTGGTTGGGAAGGTAGGGAGCCAGAAAACTGGATTTCCCCTCTCTCCCTGTGCCCCAGACTTTCAGTTTTTCTGTGAGAGGGTCAAAGTGCAGCTTTACCATTTTTTCCCCTCTTTGTTGGAAGTTCTGTTTCTGGGGTTGTAGGGGCTTAAAAGAAGTAGTTGCTTAGCAGAGACAAAATGTAAACATCCTGTATAGGTGTATTTCATGTGACCCTGACTCTGATAGGTTTTCCAAATATTCCAGGTAGGTCACCTCCAAAAGTAGCACTGGAATGAGACACAGCAGTTGCTGACCTCACTTGAAACACATTTTCCCTTGATATCAGCTGTTTTATACCTACACATTTTCTATTGAAATAGAAGAGTTGGATGGTGCAGCAACAGTGTGTGTGTGTGTGGGAAGGTCAAACAAACATTAGTCACCTTTTAAGATTTCTATTATAAAAAACAGGTTTTTGAAGTGGTTTAGATTGTCGCCACTGAATAATGCTTTGGGCTAAAATGTGTTAAACAAGGCTTTAAATAGAAACCACGTTTTAAAGCGAGTTTTCCCTGGAAGAAAAATCGGTTGGACAATTTGAGAACATTGTAAACACAGTTTGTTGTCATTAGCACAAGAAATAAAAATCAAGTGAAAGGGTTAAGACCTGCCTTTGGGAAAGGTGTGGACAGCATGTATCTGAGTGAGTCTGGTCTGTGCCCCATCATCAGGGGGACCTGGTTAAACCTTGTGCTACAAGTTGCACTCTCGGGACACAATGTGAATGTCTCTTGCTCTTTCTCCAGAGTTTTCTTCTTCTCCCGAGTGTTTCTTCTTCCCCAGCGTGTCTCTGCAGCCGTTTTGCCAAGCCCTGTGTGAAAGCTCTCCGGAGCAGGACCCGCCTCCCAGCTGTGCCTGGCACCTTCCCCTGGTACCTGAGCGAGGCCCCCAGGCATTACCGCAGCACAATTGGTAATTCTTAGCGGTAATTGCTGCTTTTTAAAAACATTCAGCTTCGGAGGAGGCTGCTGTTATTTGTGTATTCCTGTATCTCTCTGATCCTCCAGGACTTTTTGCAATACCGGCTGCCTCTTGACTCGTCTTGCTCAGAACACTTATCTGACAAGTGATCCTTGCATAGAAAGGGTTTTGCTATCTGTGATCACTTGTGGCTTGTGCTGTTTATTGTTTTGTGGTTTGGTTTTTTTCCCCTCGGTGTGTGTGTTCTCGAGGATGGTGTTGCTGGTCCTGACACAGGCAATAACCCAACTGGAAGTTGGGCAGCTTTATCAAAGATCTGTTTCAGTCATCTCACTGTGAACCAAGATTTCACACTGTTCCAGCCAAAGTGGTCTTCTTAGAGAGATAGGGCTGAGTTATTTCAGTCATTCATTGCTGTTTATAGTCCTGGAAAAGTTATTGACTCAATAAAAGACCACTGAGGATAAACAGAAATAATTGATAGACTAGACTTTTCTGGCTTAACTGTGTGTTTTCTTTTGTTTCTGATAATTGTTTTGTTATAATTGCAGAAATGTTGTTTGGAAGGGACATGTTAAATTCTTTTCCAGCTTTTCTCCCTCTCACCCCGCTCCTACCCCTTTTAAAAGTGCAGGGGTCAGGCATCAAAACCACCAAGGGAAGGTGCCACAGCAGCCTGGGACATCCCAGGCAGACTGAGGATGAGGTTGTCTCCCGCTGTAGCATCTGCCATTCTCAATCTGGGCTTTTAGGAAGATGATAATTTAGGAGTTGTTTGTAGTAGGATGGGAGGAATATTGTTTATAACAAGCTAATACTAATAATTTTTAGTCTTAGTCTAAAACAGGGAGATTTTGAGGGGCTTTAGTCCTGCAGGGCAGTGATATTTGTTCATACTGCTGTGTCTCAGGACAAATTCTTGTGCCATTTAATTAAAATTTTTGTCTTAGTTTCTTTTTTATAACTAGGAAAATGTTTTTCCATTTGTTCTAGAATTGTATAATGAACATTGCTGTTTTGAAAAACAGAGAAAGTCTCCCTGTAGAGGCTGAATTTCAGAACTTGGGAGTTTCACCTAAATAGAATGAAATGTTTCACAAAAACACAATAGTCTTCCTGTTATAGTTAACAGATGTCTCAAGGCAAGTCATTTTATAAACCAACCAATGTGAGATGGATAAGTAGATAAATAATTGTTGCATACAAAACAGCTTCTGTTTCTTTTCCCTGAAGGGCTTCAGGCCTCTTATATCGGCTTATGCTATATTTCAACATGGACAAAAATAAGTCTGTCTTCTCTTTGAAACCTTTTCAAACCAGCCATCTGCTTTGCCACTCATATTCAGATCTACATCAATATTTTTTCAGGGTAGGTGTAGCATATGAGTTGGGATTTTTAACTCTTTCTAGTTCTCCTAGGTCTATAAATTTTTTTGGTCATGTGTTTTGGTTTTTTTTCTATTTTTGTTGTTTTGTTTTGTTTATTTTTTAAGTTAAGAAGTATATTTGAAATAAATTTCTGGCAAAACTCAAAGCAAGTAAAAAAAAAATAAAAAATGCTGCATAGTCCTATATATGTATTAGCAACTTTGTTTCTTTGTTTTTTTCTGTGTTCTTTGGTTTTATAGTTGTTGGGTTTTAAATGCCAAGTAACTTGTGGTGGGGACAAGAGAGGGAAATAACATCTTCATTATTTTTTGTGCCCTAGTGCCCCTTGCAAAACAGACTTGTCAGCTGTATTGTGAGGATACAATGACAAGAATTTGTATTCGATAAATATTGATGAAAAGACGTTTGAAGCTCATGAAAAATTTATTAGAAAATATGTTGAAAGATGTTTTGGCTGGCTGGCCACTGGCAACCCTGCAGTGTCAAAGAGCAGCTTGTTTTGCTGGTAGGTGTTTATTGTCGCAGGGAAGATGTGTTTTCATGTGCTGAAGGGCAGCTGCTGACACTGAAGTTGATGTGGACAGATCCAGGTTATACTGTTACACTTTCCACCGTTTTACTTTTTTCTTTATGCTTTTTTACACTGTTTCCACTCGGGCAACAAAATGTCTTAAGTGTTTACACTCCTGAAATGTGGCCATGTCAGTGTTGAGGAGCAGATATCAGTATTCTCTGGGACAAATTTGCTCTGGCCTTGGAGGGTGCTGGAAGTTTGACTTTGTGATTGCTGCTGTCCTGCATATCCTTGGGTGACAAAGGAGGATAAGGTGGACAGAGCAGAGTCAGCGTGGTGTGAGCAGCTCTGGCTGCTGAGAGGGTTGTAGCTGTGGTTTGGTTCCAGCCACAGCAGGAAAACAAGGGGGGATAAACACTCTCACTGTGAGCAGAGCAGTGGCTTTTAGGGTGGCTGTGCAGGTGGCTGAGAATTTCCCAAGCAGAAATAGATTTTTTTAGATGGAAATGTTACTTCCTATGAAGTACGAAAATACACCCATTTTTGTAAACGGTTTTCAATAAAGGTAGGTGTCTGCATGGGTTTAAAACGTGCCTGCTTTTCCCCAGTATGAGTTTTAAATCTTAAGCTTCTTGTTTTACAGACCAAATTGTGGCTAGTTGGACCTGTTAAAGATAACTGAGAAAGAAGCAAAAAACCAAACCCTGAAGGTTTCAAGCAGCAGTAATTGCAAAACAGAGATCATCAGCTTATTGCTGGATTTATTTTTAGAGAAATATTCACAGTGTTCAGGAGCCTAAAGGCAATTTGGCATCTCCTCATGCACCTGAAGGTGGCATCTGGGCATCCTGCTAGCACAGCATGGCTCATATGCTATTTCTTTCTTGTGTTGTCATTGAAGAGTTTAGAGAGCTGCTCTGTGGATTTAAGCTGGAGGAAATGCTGACATTCCCATGCAGCTGCTGTCACTGCAGAGCCCTGGGCTGGTTGTGTGCCAGCATTTTCACATGATGCTTCTTCCCTGCCCTAATACTCGAATATTAAAACTTCTTGTCAGTGGGCAACTCTAAGCTGGAAGTTTGGCAGTCAGATCACCATTAAAATACTAAAGATTTAGATTAAAATAATGTTTTTGCTAAGGAGAGGTTACTACAACCAGAAAGTGTGTATTTGTCACAGTATGAAATAGGAAAATGTTATGCCTTTTGGAGAGGGGAAAAAGCCCCAAAACATTTGGGATGGGTAATTTGCTCCCAAAAACTAAGGAGCTGAACTCTGAGTGGCTTGTTTGGGTTATGGCAGTGCCCAGAGGATCCAGCTGGGATGAGATCAAGACCACAGGGAGAGGTTTTGCCTGAAGCTATGGTATGGACATACAGCAGGTGGTGTGTGGGAGAAAGGAACCTTTATTCCCCTGCTCCTGGTTCTTGCCAGTGGGAGACCTCCAGTACAGAGGCCCAGGAACAGCAGCAAAGTTCGAAAATTTAGCTCAGGGGTTGATTCTGAAATTCTTAAAACACAATCTCAGCTGTCTTAGATCTTCCCTCAACTAGATCCCCAGTTGAGGATGCTGGGGTGGGGCTGGAAGAGTTCAGCTGATTCAGGAGCCAGACTGAATTGCAATGTTATTCCTCTTGATACTGCTTATTATATGGAAAAGGGGACATATAAATACAGCTTTTTATTTTATTTCTAGGTTAAGAAGTTCTTGAACTGTATCTTATTGAGCACCTTTTTGATAGAGTTTGAGGAAACTGAGTATTTTTAATAAGAGTTAGATGATGTAGTGGTTTGGTACTCCTGGAAAGAGAGTATTCTTATTCCCACCTGTACCCTTGTATTTCTTCTCTGCTACCCTCTCTGGCACTTGCCTGACTCCTGTGCTGAGCCAGTTCAGGTTACTGGAGGATTTCTGTTGACACTGCAGAACATCCAAGGGAGTTCTGGAATCAGAGCAGGGGAAAGAGTGAGGCCTGGGCTTGGGGAGAGGGGCATAACAGCAGGAGTGCCTCTCTTGGCAGGACTGAGCCGGGCTTGTAGGACTGAGCCGGGCTTGTAGGACTGAGCCGGGCTTGTAGGACTGAGCCGGGCTTGTAGGACTGAGCCGGGCTTGTAGGACTGAGCTGGGCTTGTAGGACTGAGCTGGGCTTGTAGGACTGAGCTGGGCTTGTAGGACTGAGCAGCATTTCACAGCTCTTCCATTTTAGACCTTCCTGTTTCTTCTCACCTCCATTTGCTCCTGGCATTTGATTTCTTGATGTTTTCTTCGCTGCTTTCACCTGGTTTGCCAGTCTGGGCTACTTTTGGTTTGGTTTGCCTAGAACCCTCCTAAGTGCTCTTTTCTGTTGTGCTGCCTGTGGGGAGGATGAAGGAAGGGGCCTGATGTCCTCCAAACTGAGATGTGTGTTATCCTGATGAGTAACAACAGACTTTGTGCTGCTTCTTTCTGTCCTCTCTAGCAGCTTCACCGGTACAAATGACTTGGCAGTGGTGCCTGTGCCCAGGGTTAGCTTGGCCCTGGTTGCCTAAAAGCCTGGGAAGAGAGAACTGAACCAAAGGCTCCCAAATCCCCTGCTGTTGTTTCCACAGGATCCTCCTTTCCTTCCACAGGGCCTGACGTAGCTCAGTCACTGCGCGCTGGTTTCTCGCAAAGGATTTATCGGTGGCAGTGCCAATTCCTGCCCTGCTCTTGTGGCCACGTGACAGAGCTCTTGGAGACTTTGAGTGCTGTGTGCTGGCACTGCTCAGAGCTTTAAGGCCACGGGCATGAGCCCAGCATCCACTCTGGATGGGGATCACCGAGCGACTTCCCAGCGATCACGGCCTTCACTTGGAATTCACTTGACCCACAAGTGAACCGGTGACCTGGAGGTGAAGGGCTCAGGCGTTGTATCAAATTACAGATCATCCAAACCATCTCCATCTTTTAAGCTGTTGATTCTAGAAACTGTTCCATTTCTTGAGATATCGTCTGGGCCCTGTGTAGATCATTGGGAATGTTGTGCTAAACTGTGGAGCTTGTTGGCTGACCCTGCTTGCTCATAATTACATGAGATAGTCTGTCACCATTGAGAGACATCAAAAGAATGTCAGCTGACCTATTAATCTGCAAGCATCTGCAGATTCCTCTCATAAAGGTAATTGTACCTTAGTGCCTTTTAAGTTATCAAGCAATGTGATTTTTTTTTTTTGTGTACCTCAGAATTCAGTCACTGTAGTCTTTGTGCATTAGATATTCCCTGTGAAATGGAATTACTTAATTTCTAACCTTACCTTCATATGCCTGTGTTTAGTCTAACTTAATTTTACAGGAATCACTATATTCTTAGCTAGAACTGCTACTTGAAAAAGGTCAGTGTTTTATGAATAATATGATGATTATTCATGTATATCCTTATCAGTGTCACAAAATGAGATGCAAGATTCAAATTTTAATCTCCTACAGATGTGTAAACTTACAAAAACTCTGCTGGCTTTTGTTGAAGTGCAGTGACTTAGCAGATTGTCTCTGTCTTTATAAGGCATGTTTAAATAAGTTCTGTTACTGCAATGTTTATATTTGGCTAGAAGGGATAGAGAGCATAAGAATAGTGTTTCTTTGTCATAGTCATGCATGCTGACCTAATAGTTTTACTTTCTGTCTTTATAATATTTATGCAGTATTTAACTTGACCAACAATGTGGACTTGGAGAACACCAAAAAGAAAATGGAGCTGTATCAAAAGGATAACAAAGAAGTCATTCAGAAGAATAAGTTAAAACTGGTTAGTTAACTTCTCTTCCCTACAGTTTTTATTCATTTGTTAAAGAATTAAAGGATTTGTGGAGTACTTTCTTTAAACAAATCAAAGTTGAAAGCACTATGTGGAGTTCTTGTATTTAAATATTGAGGTTGATAGTTGAAATGTAGTTATACTTTATTTTGGAAAGGGCTTGAGAAGAGGGGCAGGCAGTAGAGCCTGTCTCTGATACATCAACACGGCATGTGTGCTGGCAGTGTCGTTGGACAATATCCAGGAGAGATGAAGTTCATTCCTACACCAGGACAATTGTTCCTTTCTCATCTGAAGGAAAAAAGGAATCCAGACTCAGACATTATGAAGCTCCCAGGAGAGAGTTGTAAAATTGAGGCAAAGCACAGGCCTGGTTTATGCAAAATTCAGAATGAAAGATGTTGAAACAAACATTAAAACTTTTGTTCAAGAGCTGATAACAGTAACATCAGGGATATTGTATATATGATCTGTATGCAAAACACAGGGTTCTTTGAAGATTCATTCATTAAATTATGGCTCACATATCATTTTGTTCTTTAAAAATAAACTTGCGTGCATTTATTCCTGTAAGAAAAGTTTAATCTGTTAAATATTTTTTCAGCATAAAAATACACATTGTTATCAGTTCTTGAAGGAAAGTGTCTGCCCAGAGTGTGACATAACAAGGGCTTGTGTTTGTAATCCAGTTGCACTAAGGACTTGCTTTCAAATCAGTAGGGGTGAAATCCTCACTCCCCTGAAGTCTGTGGCAAAACTCTGAGTGATTTCTTTAGCTCTAGGATTTCACAGGAGGAGATTGGAATCTGAAAAATGTTTGTTTGAACCTCTTCCTTTTAAAGGCAAGGAAATTTCCCTAGGGGTCCATCTCTGATCTGTTATCCTGTCTCTGACACTGTGCAATATCCTCTGCTTCAGAGCTTGAAGAGACCTGCCAAAGCTTTGGCTGCATGTCTTATTTTACAATGGAGCTGCAACCTCTGGGGTCACAGTGAGAACAGCTCTGCCTGCAGCCCACCTTCCCTTCAAGGAAGTGGCTCTGACAGCCTGTGCAGGGGCTGTGTGCTGCTGTCAGGCAGCTCTGTAATACCCTGTACCCACTCAAGCCCCAGGACTTCTGTTTGCTGTGCTCCAGTCCTGCTCTGCTGGAAGCTGGGCAAGCCTGTGTGAATCCAGGCTCACTAAAGAGCTGGAAACATTTATCTTTTTTTTTTTTTTAATTTTCTTTTTTAACATTTGAAACATTCATAATTTCTTTTTCAACAATTGAAACATAATAATAGACTTGACACAGTGGTTATTACAAAAACTGCATGATCTTGCCCATAAATTTACCCCTCTCCTAAAAGCTGAAGGATTGCTTTTCCTCTCCAACTCTTCTTAACAAGTTTTGGGATATCTTTATTCCATGGATGGTAAAAGGTGTCCTACTTTCTTGCTGAAACTTCTTATGGCCAGTCATTGTCCCTTTGTTCTTGACTTAAATTTTGCTGTCCACTGTAGTAGGTTGCTTCAGAGGGGTATAGATGTTTTTTGTCCATCTTGTTTTTGTTACCCTTTGCCTGCTGCAGTTTGAATTTGTGTTTGGCAAGCAGAAGGGGCCAGAATTGAATGCAGAAATCTTAATGCCTCTTGTAAAGGAACTTTGTTTTCCCATCTCTGCTAGAAATATGTTAATCCTAAGACTGTTCATCTCTTGTACTTTTGAAAAAAAAAAGTTAAGATCTTGGTGTTCTTGTAATTTTAAATTGCTTTTTATATATAGATATTTATATACACTTTTTATGTATAAAACCTTGCACCCTGAGTGGACTACAACTTTTCCAGTGTTTCTCCCTTAAATATTTGCAGTTCTTCAGTCACAGGGTAACTTGTTGCTTCCTACTTTATCACAGGATGTTTAATTTCACTTGCTGCTTTGTGCAGTCTTGAAATAGTTGTATCTGAATTCTGTGATGAGTCTGCATGTTTTCTTGATTATCCTTTCCTGAATGTGGCGAAATGTGATTTTACTTTCCATTTACTTCTTCACTTGTAGGCTTGAGTTTACTCCAGGCTTCACTGTCATCATCTTTTCCTTCACATATTAGGACTGTGTTTAGATTATCTTTGGTCTGACACAACCCTTGCTGCCTATTGAGCTCCTCTCTTCTCCTTCACTGTTCTGTTTGGTCTCCCTTGAAAGAATTTGATCTGACACGTGATAATTCTTCCATTTTCCTGCAGTTTCTCTGGCTTAGGTTTGTTTATCAGTTTACTTATTTCAGACTATAATTTTTCTGGGCTGTTTCTTCAGACTAGGTCTGTCAGCACTTCCCTACACATTTTCTTCTGTTTTAGTGTAAATTCCAGGCAGTCCTTAGAGATAAATGTGGAAGAGCCTTGGAATGTCTCAAAGTACTCTGAGCTCCTCACTTCTGTTGACCGAGCTAACAAAATCTCTTCATTCTCAGACATAACCTCAGTTAGAAGTTTGGGGATTTTCTTGTTTGTTTTTTTCCATTCATTTAATGCAGAGAGGGGCCAATTCCAGGTGTTTGCTGGTTGGTGACCAGCTTTTTACCAGTGTCACTGCACCAGTTACAAAATGGAAGCAGCTTCCGTTGGCTCAGTGGCAGGTGATGAGACCTGTCAGCTCTTGCATCCAGGAGTAACTGGGACCCACTGGCTTGATCTGTCTGGTAAAGGTTTGTTGGTTTTTTTGGGGTTTTTTTTGCATATTCTGGTGTTTATTAGGTAGCTGTGCTTTATGATTAGAACAAACTTTACTTTGGTCTTGGCCTCGATGAACACAGAGTAAGCTGAGTTGGAAGGGACCTGCAAGGATTACTGAGTCCAGCTCCTGGCCCTGCACTGCTCCACCTCCAAGAGTTAGAGNAGTTAGAAGTTTGGGGATTTTCTTGTTTGTTTTTTTCCATTCATTTAATGCAGAGAGGGGCCAATTCCAGGTGTTTGCTGGTTGGTGACCAGCTTTTTACCAGTGTCACTGCACCAGTTACAAAATGGAAGCAGCTTCTGTTGGCTCAGTAGCAGGTGATGAGACCTGTCAGCTCTTGCATCCAGGAGTAACTGGGCCTCACTGGGACCCACTGGCTTGATCTGTCTGGTAAAGGTTTGTTGGTTTTTTTGGGGTTTTTTTTGCATATTCTGGTGTTTATTAGGTAGCTGTGCTTTATGATTAGAACAAACTTTACTTTGGTCTTGGCCTCGATGAACACAGAGTAAGCTGAGTTGGAAGGGACCTGCAAGGATTACTGAGTCCAGCTCCTGGCCCTGCACTGCTCCACCTCCAAGAGTTAGAGACATCCTGTGCCTGAGGGCATTGTCCAAACCCTCCCTGAGCTCTGCCAGGTTTGATGCTGAGACCACTGCCCTGGGCAGCCTTTTCCAGTGCCCAAACACCATCAGGCTGAAGAATCTTTTCCTGATACCAACCTAAACCTTCCCTGACACAACTTCAAGCCATTCCCTCAGGTTCTGTCACTGGCACCACAGAGAAGAGATCAGTCTCTTCCCCTGTGATGTTTTGCTGAAACTCCTGTCATCAATAAATCATCCATTTAAGTTTATAAAATTTTAATTATCTTGCCATTTTTACTGCCTCTCACTTTGCTTTAGTATATTTGATGGAGAAGATTTGGAAAATATTTCCTGTATGTTATGTTATACCTTCTTGCAACCAAACTGACATTCTTTTGATCCACCTTCTTTACAAAATTGTTTAATCCTCCTATTTTCCTCTGTCTCTGAGCCCTCTTCTGGTTTTTTATGCTTTCACTGTGATTTTCAAATACAGATTACCTAATAGATTGCAGGTTAAAAAATGACTTGCCAAGAAATAGATCTGTAACAAAAACTTGTCATTTTGTACTGGTAATATTTCTTTTCATCTCATGTAACATGACTGCAATCCAGGTTATAGGAACAATTCTTTATTTTCTGAAAATGTGACATTTTCACACTTAATGTTTAAATGCTTGAAGTTATAGGCTGCTCTATTAATGTTCACATATTTGTGATATTTCATTTTTTTTCTACACCACTGATAAACACAGTGTGCTTTGCAAAGAAGATGCAGCTGATGAGAGGGATTCTCAGGAACAGTATTGTTAATTATATGTTAATTATTATTATATATAATTGTTGGAATTATGTTTTTGTTCACCCTACTTACATCATTGAGTTATAGGATGTGTGGGAGCCAAGAGGGGCTCACTTTAGAGTGAAAGTGTAGGGAAAACCCATTCCCTAACATTTAAGGAGTCAGGTCTGGACTCCAGTGAGCAGCAGGTTAAGAAATCTTAACTTACACTGGACAGTGAGGAGGAATCATCCATAATCACCTTAAAATTCTGCTGTAGAAGGTAGAATTTGACTGCTTTCCCCTTGCATGGGCTGCCCAGGGTCCCCTGGGGGCAGTGGAGCTGTGGGGCTGCTGTGAGCTGGTTGCTGATTTCCCTTTCAGACGCGGGAGCAGGAAGAGCTGGAGGAGGCTCTGGAGGTGGAGCGGCAGCAAAGCGAACAAAGGCGCCTGTTCATGCAGAAGGAAGAGCAGCTACAGCAGATGATAAAAAGGAAGAATAAACAGGCACTCCTGGATGATCTGGTGAGTAACAAAACCAGAGGCTTGGAATGCTCAGTAGCATGGGCATTCAGCTCTATCACTGCTAACTGTGTGGAATTAACAGATCTGTTCCTGTTCTGTGCGTTTGGTGCTTCCATTCCCTCACCTGTTCTTTATTTCAGTGTTGCAAACCACTCTGGTTTTGGTAAGCTAGGGGCTGGGTGAAGAGTGCTTCTGGGATTTGTAGACTGAATTGGACTCTACCACTGTTGTCTTGTTAAGCAGTTCTGAGTAGTGGCTGATAGTCTGGTGGAAGCAAAGAGGTCCTCAGGAGGTGCTTCTGGACTCAGCCACCTCTGCAGTGGAGATGGTGGAGAGCAGAGGGCAGTAACATCATGAGTTATCCAGGCATTGGGCAGCCCTTTCTCAGTCAGAGCACCTAAATGATTGGTGATCCCTTTGTATGCAAAAACTATTACAATTAAAAGTTTTCTTGCCTTGAGTGTGTCATGTTCTCCTACTGCAACTTCTGTACAAGTTGCACCTTTTGAAGTGAATGAAGCTTGTATACACCAACAGAGGAAAACTCAGACTGCTTTTGGAAATTGTGGTAATCTTGGTTCATTTACTGATTCTGCATCTGAAATGCAGTAATGTGTGGAACTCACTAAATATGTTACTTAAACACTCTTCGCGTCTCAGTTTTTTTTAATACATCTGTGTGTACAGGCATGCATCCACACATTCACAGGTTTAACACCCATGAGGACAGTCTGTGTACACACAGTGTGTGTGTAACCTTGAGGGAAATCAGAAAAAAGAAGAATGTATGCCTACATGCACGTGTTCAGTGTGGTTTAAAGCTGCTTGGCATATCTAAATCATATTTTCTCTCTTATATCAGTGCATCTCACACTAATACAGTGCTAATTCCTGCTTTGTAGTCTCAGTTCTTATTCAAGATACAGATGCTTTTCTGCTTTTCTACTTTTCCTGAAAAAGCAGAGTTCCTCTTTGAGCCAGTGCAGAAAGCACTGACATGGAGAGAGGATCTGAGTGAAATTTAGGAGTTTCAGGGCCTCCTGAAGAGATGCCTTTCTTCAAACCAGGATTCCTGGCAACCTGTTACTCGTTTTCCTTTTGCAGACAAAAGCAGAGATGAGGAGAAAGGTTCTTTAAAAAATAGTCAAGGCTGTATCTTTACATCCAGCAATCTGCTTTCACTTTAAAGGTAAATGTGTTTACAGTCCACATAATTAGGAATAGTGGTTAAATTAATAAAAACTCCACTATGAATTTGAAATTAGTTTCTTAGAATAAGGATTTTGAGTTTCTGACTTTTTAAAACCCTGTTCTAAAACATATTCCTTACTGACTAGAGACCAGTGGTGATGTGTGGTTGGTTGTTTAATTTTTTTTTTCAACACAGCATTTGGTTTTACTGGAAACCTTCACCAGGTGGCTTGCAGAAAGAATAGCTATAAATAACCCTTGAAACATGACTAGAATAAATAGTTTTAACTGTGATTGCATATATATTGCTATTAAAATGTATCTTAATATTCTAAAAACAACATAAAGGTGATTTTTAATGGCTGAGGGAGGAAACTGGACAGTTTCAAGTTGTGTCTGTTTCTGAAGGGGCAGTGTCAACTTAAATTTGAGCCAAAACTTGTTTTGTAATATTACGATGGTTTATAAAACCAGCACTGAAGTGTTTTCCAGAGACTTTGTCAGTCATTACAAAAACCAGTGGTTGTTAAACAAATAAACATTTCCTATGGTCTCTGAAATCCCTCTAATGCTGTGCTGCAAATCTGAAAATGAAACTGATCATGAGTAAAACTTAACTGAGAAATGCAGCAAAAGCCAAGCATAAGCAGCCGCAGTGTAAAGAATTAACTTAAAAAAATAATCTTTTATCTGTGGTTGCTGGTCCTGTGCTAAACCAAAAAGGATTAATTTCTGGCTACAGAGATACCAGTGGTAACACCACTGACTCTGCAGGATTGTGAGAGCAGAGGAAGGTGGGAATCTGACTTTGGTTTTGAATCTTCTCCTTTGGACAGATCACCTGGTGTGGTCAGCCTGCAGCCCAGACCTACTGGATCTTGGTAATTTTTTTTTTTTTCCAAGTTTGCCACTGGGCAGCAAGAAAAAAATTTAAGACACATTTTTTTGTGTTGTGCAAGTAGAGATGTTGGGTGTTTTCCTTGTGAATAAACAATTTTACCTTCGGTGCTGAAATCTTACAAAGCTGCAAATCTCACAGAAGTGCTTGTGTTGGAAGGGTCCTTGGAGATCTTCCAATTCCAGCCCCCTGACATGGCGAGGGAAAACTTCCACTGGAGCAGATTGCTCAGAGCCCCATCCAACCTGACCTTGAACATTCACAGTGTTTGGGCATCCACAGCTTCTCTGGGCAGCCTGTGCCAGGGCCTCCCCACCCTCAGTAAAAATTGCTTCCAGTGTCTAATCTAACCCTGCCCTCTGTCAGTTTGAAGCCATTCCCCCTCGTCCTGTCACTCCAGGCTGTTGTAAAAAGTCTCTCTCCATGTCTTTTGTGAGCTCCCTTCAGGGACTGGAAAACCACAACTAGCTCACCCCAAAGCCTTCCCTTCTCTAGGCTGAGCAATCCCAGTGCTCTCATCCTTTCCTCCTTCCCTCTCATCATCCTGGTGGCCCAAGTCATTAGATGTGTTACTTATGGTGGTTTCCTGTGGAGTAAAGGTCTCAGTTGTGTACAAAAGTGTTTGAGAATGCTGTACCATCTTCAAAGAGCTGATAATTCAGGTAGTCCAGAGACACTGAAATGTTTGGCATTTAAAATGTTATTGGAAAAGCAATTTGGTCCTTTTTGCCTCTCATTACTAATTAGGCAATTTCTGTGTTACCTTTGTTGTAGGTCACCTCTTTTACAATAAAACTTCTCACTTTAAAAGCACAATACTCTGTTGTAGTTCAGACTTGCAGACTCAAGTAGACTTTATGCATCACAGGAAGAGCTGTATGGGTGTTTTATTGTGGGTTTGTTTGGGGATTTTTTTTAACCTTGGATAGTCTTGGATAATCCAGACTGAGTAAAATATTAAAGCACTTTCTTTATGTGCTGTACAAACTCTCTCACGTGTATACAGAGGATGCTAAGATGATCTCTTAGATATCTTGTGTGTTGTGGGACTTGCACTCTCCTCTGCAACAGCCCATGATTTCCAGGCAGGAGCACAATGGGACTGCAGCACGTGGCAGAGGAGCAGGTTTTCCCTGGGCTGTGGCATGGCTTGGAGTCAGGCAAAGGCGTTAAAGACGTCAGATGCACACTTTTACCAGAACCTCAAGGGTTTTGAGACAAAACTCCCAGAAACTGTTGCATACCACCAGCTTTGTTCATGGTGTAGGCAGTTTGTTTTCCCATACAGAAAATTGCTGGTGTGGATAAACACAGGGTTGGAACTTCCACGTGTGTTAATAGTTAACAGAAGGGCTCTGTGCATATTCAGAAGGACAAACAATCAGGATGTGGTGCCTTGTTGGCACTGTGTGGGTTTCCCACAGTTGTGTAATCTGGTTACTGGTCATTGTGTGAACTCTTGAGAAGTTGGTTAAAAATTGGCTTCCTTGAATCATTTCATTAGAAATGCAGTGAGAGTTTAAGGAATATGAACGACAAAATGAACAAGAGAATGCTTTCCCTTCTTCCCTTCTTCCCCAATGTGTTAAATCTGGTGATTGAAAGAATTCAACATCCTTAACCTCTGGTGACAGCTGGCAGCACATGCTGCTGCATGCTGGTTAGGGGTGTCCAACACTTGAAAGAAGCAGACTCTAAACTAGTGCATTTGTGGTTCAAATTTTCTCCCAGTTGTACAAAAATGAGATGTACAATTTCTCTACAATTTAGGATTTTAGCATATCCTCTCCCCTCCTTCCAGTTGGTCACAGAAATGAAGTAGGAACCCATGCCTTAGTTGTTGTATTTGTGATTCTGGACCAGATCTTGTCATATGGGATTTTTCTGCTTTTATCTTGCATTCTAGTGGTAAGACAAAGGGAGTGTAATAAAATATAGAGAGGAAAAAGGACTGGAGAGTGATGTGAAAAGTCAGTGTACAACATGACTGTTCCTCCTGATCACTTCAAAGGATTTTTCTAGGTACCATGAAAACAGCAAGGTGTCTTGTGGCACTAAAAACATCCAACTTCTTACCTTAAAATGAATAATTAAAAAATTATTAATTTTATTGTTAATAAAATCTCTTTGGTTTTGTGAGTAACAAATATTGTTCATCCTTCAGTATTTGCTTGGCTTTTTGAAACAGAAGTAAATGTGATGTGTGAGGGCATTAGAAATAAAATACTGTGCTAGAGCACTTCAGGAAGAATCTGTCTGAACTTCTTCCCTGCTCTCAACTTCATGGTAATTCTAGCCAGGAATTCTCAAGGATTTCTGTGTGCATGTAGATAGTCACATTAGTCTCTTAGAAAATAACTTGGCCAATAATTGCCTGACTCTCTCAAAAGTGCACTTACATATATATGTATGTTAATATTCATTCTGTCTTGACAGTTTAAGTAAATTCATTTGCTTAACTATTCATTTTACTACTTTATATAAATATATATATTTGAAAATTGGCTGGCTTCCCTAAAAATGAGTTGCTGAAGGAGAAAATAAATATGCTGTTGGTTGCACTTACAATAGTGCCATTGTGCAGAGCAGAGCAAGGATCATTTCCAAACGGCCTCAGGTGAAATCTAATGGGAAACAATTTCAAACTGGTCTGAGTTCATTGGTAGAAAGAATGTGTCTTAGATAAACATCTGATCCAAGTTATACTGCTCAGTATTATTCCTTCTCTGATTAAGTTCTAATTTTTTTTATTTTAATAAATTTTGTTGCATTGGCCAGTTGGAATAAGGAGCCTGTTATATTGTCTTTAATGTGGATTCTATAAAAATGGTTGTTTGCAGGTTACTCTGATTTATGGGGTTGCTCCAGCTTTTTCTTATTACTGAGAGTGATGGTTTTCTGTAAACTGTTTCTGAGGGAGAGGATACTTGGCATTCTGCTGTTCTAGTGATGGCCTTGCAGTCACAGCTTGCAGTTTAGAAGAATATGCAGTGTTAATTAATATTTGTTTTTGTCTAGGATTCAGATTTTTTCCTCATATATTTACAGGAGAGCTCTGATCTTCCTGCCTCTCTGCTCTTAGCTCAGCATAAGGACAGATCTACTCAGCTGGAAATGCAGCTGGAAAAACCCAAACCTGTCAAACCAGTCACGTTTTCCACTGGCATCAAAATGGTAAGATTTGCTTGTTTTGTTTTTTTAAATGCCTTTCAGAAGATCAAGGATTTCCTCATATGAAATTCACAAGTAATTTAAACCTGAGTTGCATTTTACATGAAATAGACTGTTCTCTTCCAATTAAATAAGTAATTAGGAATTAATTGAAGAATTCCATCATCCTGCTAGTTGGAACATTGTGATGACCCTCCCCAAAGGCTCATCACAAATATATGGAACATTTTCATGGGGTAGTTGTCAAAAAACGAACTATACCTCTCTCCCTGTGAAGTTGTGGTTTTTTCTCGTTTGTGTACCAATTCTGGAAGTTGAAATTTTGGAAGTTCAAGAATCATCTACACTTTCTTCAGATTTATTTTGAGCACTGGAGTAATCTGTGAGTATGAGACTGATAACCTAGAGAATGATGCCAAGGTTAAGGACTCTATTTTCATTGTTATTTGGCTCTAGGAAGCAACAAGTATTTTTGCAAAGGTGTCACCATTAGGGTGGCAGCTGAAGATCTCTCAGCATTCCTGTTCTTTGTCATGACATGGTACAAGTACACACCTGCCTGTGTTCATAAATGTAGAGCTGGGGGTGGGAGCATGAGTGACTGGTCTTTTCTGCACTGGTTTTCCACTTTGTATTGTTTTAAATATCTGTACCTTTTTTAGAGTTTGTATTTTAGAATTGATAATGGTAAACTGAATGTCTTGAAAATAACCAACACTCTCCACTCTCCTCAGCAAACCAAGAAGTCAGCAAAGCAAAAATCTGTGCATCAAGCTAGTTTCCTAGCAGTAATTGATTTATTTTTGCCATGAATATTTGTGCTGCGTTCATTATCTGTCAAAGTGTTCCCAGTGTGGAAGCATTTGCATCTTATTTTTCCCAAAGCAGTGTCAGTTTTTGCAAAGCTGTGTGGATTGTTTTCTTGTTTTCCTGTGGTGTAAATTGATTTTCTTCCTATTTCTTTTTAAATCTAAGAGTCTGGGGGATACTGATATGCTTTGAGAGATTTTCTGTCTGTGTAGAAAAGCCAGTGGACAGAAAATGCCTGTTGTTCTGTTTAAAAAATACTCTGTCTGAATGCCTGCACTTTTTCTTGCTGTTAAAATATATTGCCAGAATTTCTTAAAGGTGTGGCTTTTCTATGGGAAAAGGAAGATGATCAGCTTATGTATGTGATGAGGCCAGTGGAAGTATTTTCTAATTAGCTTAAAAATGAATATTAAATGCAGTATGTGATAGTGGACATTTGAGATCTGCAGCCCTAAGTAAACTTCATCCAGGAATGGTGAAAGGCTTCGATGAAGAGATTTCCAGCAGCAGGACATTTAAATCCTAATGTTTGGAGTAATAGGGGATATGTAAGATAACTAATTGCTAATTTATCAGTCTTCAGAAAATGTGAATAGATAAATAATTTAATTTGTTCAATCCCAGGAAACAAAAAATACCTCACTCTGACTGATTTTAAATTGAAAAAGAATTGAAAAGTCCTAAATTGAAAAAGAACAGTTTAACTGTACTTATTTCTATTAATGTTTTTTAACAGTAAAGTTAAAGATAGAAGCATTCAAAGTTGGTGACTACTATTTATGGAAAATGGCTTGCATCCAACATTTTACACCAACAAAATTACAGGTTTTGTTTGGAAAGATGAATGTTTCCTTATTTTCTTTACAGGTGCTTGATTGATTTATTACATGCCATTGTTTTTAAAAATATATAGAAATTATATCACACAATAACAACAACAGTGACACTCTGTACAATAAATGAATGAACTGTCTAACTCTGTCATTTTTGAAGAAGTTGGTTCCACAGGCTGGGAGTGTTTCTGTGGGTGTTCTGCTAGGAGGCAGCTCAGTGCTTGGAAGCAGATGTTAAATTTCTGTGGACGACGTGCAAATTGGTGGTTTACAGGCTGGCTTTGACAAACTGGCCTCATTTGAATGAAGTGTGTTTTAATACAGCTAAATGCAAAATGAGAAATAGAGGGGTAAATAACGGGCTCTGGGAAGAGGATTTGGAAGTTTAGCTGAGCAAGTAAACCAGTTTGACCCTCAGCCACAGCGTGTGTGGGGGGCCTTGGGTATGAGAACAGTCCAGCAATAAATAGGAAAGGACTTCTCCTTCTGAATGCTATATTGGGAGCAGTTGTGCACTGCAGAGTTCTGCTGGCTGCATTTTGAGTGCAAAAATCAGAACGCAAAGAGGAGCCACGAAATCCATTCAAAGGCAGAAAGATTTGCTCTGTGTGCTGCATTCTGCCTCTGGTTTAGGAGATGGTTAAGGTATGACTCAATTTACACTAAGTACCTCCTTAGCACAGGACATGCCAAGTCTGAAGAGTGCAGCATTAAATGTAGCAAGAACCAGTGACCTTAGTTAAACAAACATCATCTAACTAGGAACTGAAGGAACCTAAATAGGAGCAAGACCTCAAGTTCACACAATGTTCTGCTGGTCAATTGGCCTCACTGTTAAAATTGGCTTTAGAATGCAACAAAATCTCAAATTCTTGATGTTTTCTGATTAGGATTGGGGTGCATCTTGGAAAGTTGCTGTAGTTACCAAATGCAAATTTGCTGGCCTTGGGGCAGGGTTAGTTTTGTGAAAAGCAGTTCTGCTTGTTGCCCGTGATCCGTGAAGGCGTGTTCTGTGACAGTGTAAGGTGAATTCCCGCCTGGCACTCACCTCAGGACATGCTTGTTTGCCAGGCTGAGTGTTTTTCTGAGAACCTGAGGTGTTCAGTCCACTTGTTTTGCGTAGGTGTCCACGTGAAGTGGGTGGAGCTTTTGTTCTGCTCTTTGTAGTGCTTGGGCTTTGTTCCCCTCTGAACTGTGGGGTTCACACCACTCCTATCAGTGGGGGCATCTGTAGGGGAGTACTGAGAATTTCTTAAGAAATACAATTCTAATTAATGCTCTGGCACAACAGTTCTGCAGATGGAGCACACTTCTGTGAAAAGTCTGTATTGTGCCCACTGTCAGAGGCTTAGCAGTGCACATTTAATGGATCACTGTGTATGTCCATCCCCTGGGCTTTTAATTTTTCCTAATAGTTTGGCCACTGACCTTTTCTGATGGGTGTTTTCCTCTAATTTTGTTTCAAAAGAAGGGAAGCCACATAGAGCTAGCTGAGATGCTGGCGGTTCCAGAGCTGGTGTTTACACAAAGGCTATGAAAATATGCCACTTGTGGCAATCCACTGGGTTTTTTTCAGCTTGAACATGAATGTTTTTCCTTGGTCAGAGTAGTTCTTCTGCCTGACTGCTAATCAGACATGTTTCTTGGTGTCTGAGTTAGGAGCATGTCCATTCTAGTCTCCTGGGCAATGCTCAAGGAAGTTGGCTCATTTAAGCTGTCATATTAGTGCTGTGAGTTCCTCTGCTTGCAGGGGGAGGAGGGAATGTCTTTCACTTGTAAGCTAAGCAAGAGCATCCCCTATAGCATGAGACAATTAGTTCATGGGGACAGGGACTCCTTCACTTTTCCTTTTGTGAAATTCCTTTTTTTTTCTTCCTTTCAAGTGGAAGCAGTTTTTCCTCTGTAGTCTACTCTTTAATTTTTTCAGTAAATTCTATCCTCTGTGCACAAAGCTTACATTCCAAATCAATCAATTTGATTTACCTCCTTGAGTAGGGGGGGAGAGTGCTGCCAGGCTTTTTTCCTTATCATGCTCATCATATGAGGAAATACACTTTCAGCACATTTGAATATTTTAAAACAGTTTTATTAATACCAATCTCAAGTCAGGGTAAAGCAACAAAAGAAACTTTAGCAATCTCAATTGTAAATTGTGCTACTTCAGATTTCAGCTGCTATCAAAAAGAGCAAATTTTGTCTGAAATGAATAGTGTTTCCATCACTTCTAGGGCTTATCAGGAGGTGCAAAACAAATCTAAGGTCTGGCAAAAGAACCATTCTTCTGTTTCTTGGTGACTATAATGACCATTTCTGATTGTCAGGTAGCTTTAATGCAGAGCTCATTTTAAGGTGTAAAAGAGATGCTCATATGTATTGCAGACAAATGGCAGTTTGCAAATGCAACAGGAATTAATTGTGTTACATGAATTTAGTTTCCTTCTTATGTCTCTGGTGTTTACAGAACTGTAGAAGGCTTTTCTAGGTCTGTGCTTTACCTCACCATTGTGGTTAAAAATGCATAGGAGTGTGGAAGTATTTAACTCCTCTTTAACTCGTGTAACTGGGAGCGCAGAACCTTTGGGTCTGTGGCCCAGCTGTTTCCATGTTTGTAGAAAATCTGAATGCCTTGAACTGGCTCAGCTCGTGCCATCTCCAGCACATTTCAGGCTATGTGCCTGTCCCTTTTCTGTTCTTTCCAGTTCTGTAGTGTTTCTTTTCTCCCTTCCCCCAGCCTCCCAGGACACTTAGCCTCTAGTGATGGTATTCTTGGAGTAATCTCATGCAGTTAAAAACTCAATTACCTCTAATTGGGTTGCCCAAAAATGCTGCAAAACAACACGGATATCCCCTGGCTTACTCCTACTCAGGAGAGTTTGCCTTCTTGCATTTTATACCCAAACACCTCAAAATTACTGTAATGCATCATTGACCTTGCAATTCTTATCATCGTTTTTGTTTTATTACTTAATAGCAGTGGGAATATTTATTAATAGAACTATTAGTGCAGAGTGCTGTACGTGCTTTATCATTACCAAGATGGTCCCTACCCCAGTGAATTTGCAGTTTAAATAGATGTGTCAGGGAGGGAGGGGCACCACACGCCCGGAGGGGATGTTCTCACCCAGGGTTAGACAGCAGAGCAGTGGAGGAAGAAGGAATAGGATCCAGCCCTACTAAATTCCTAACCTCGTGGCTCTTCCACTGAGCCAGGCTCCATCTCCTGTCAACAGCACCCCTGAATGGCAGTGAATTAAGAGTGAAATATCTGCTCCAGCTACTGCTCCCCTGTCCAAATCACAGCAGCGCTGTTAAATATAACTTTGTGGCCCTGAATATTGCCCAGATTGATTCCAGTTCTTGCAGTTTCAGGTTATTAGTAGCTGGATGCTGGGGAGAGCAGCCTGGGGCGGCCAGAGCTTGCAGGAGGGAGCAGTTGTAGAACCAGTATTTCAGAGGAATGGATTTGTGTCAGACACAGGATGTCTAGGACACCTCAGGAATGTGTGTTACCACTAAGCTGCACATAACAAGTGTTAGGGAAGAGATTTTGTGCAGTGTTACTCTTGCAGTATTATTCTGATGGGAAATAATGTTCTTATTTTACGTTATGTGGACCTATTTCTTTTAAGACATTGACCTCATCAACTCAGGTCAAATTAACTGTTCTTTATTATTGCCTTTTCCTGCAATATTGCTTCCTGTGCAAACAACTGCTCAGCGGCTGCTCCTGTTTTTTAGTCTGTTTCTTTTATAGCTCGTGGAGCAATTATCCAAAATCCTGTTCCAAACTCAAAAAAATCTGTCAAAATACCTTTTTAATCAATTGTGCTCCTTCAAAGTTGCTTAGACATATGCCAGGTACTCTGAGGTAAGTGAGGTGCATGTCACACTGTGGTTTAGGCTACAACTATTCTGCAGCTCCTGAGGGGGCCTTTGCCAATTCTTACTGCTCTGGTTGGGTTGGTTGCTTTGTTGCTTTTGGTGCAGTGTGTTTTAGTGTGCATGGGGGGGTTGTGGTGGGGTTTTTTTGGGTGCTTTTAGTTTTTGCCTGAAGTTAAAAAATAAAGCAATCAAGGCTTCCTTTGCTGTTAGCTCAGCTGGTCTATCTTCAGACAGAAACTCTTCAGATGGAATTGATTTCTTTGAGATGAATGCCAGTTTGAGTTTAATTGGTATTTTGTTTTTAATCTTTGCTTGGCTCATACCACGCACATTTCTCTTTTACAGCTGGGTGGAATATTTCCCTCTTAGCAACTCTTGGTAGTTTAGAATCACAGCAAAATCACAACACTTATTTTTGGGAGTAAGCAGTGTGTTTAGGCATATGGATCCTTTTGGAATGGGCATATTTGTTTAGAGAGCAGGCATGTAAAGGTAAAATTTCCAGTGGCACTGAGCATTCTGTGTCTCAGTGGCTGTGTCCCAGCTCAGGCACTCTGGGCTTGGTGTCAGTGCCACGAAGCAGTGTCCCTTTCCAGAGGAAACCCAAATGCTGCAGTCAGGGGGGTCACAGCACTTTCCAGAGGGTCTCTGGATGGAGGTGTTCAGGGAAGCAGCATTCCTGCCAAGCTGCTTTCCTGGAGCAGACAGTCACAGGGGGTGCACCTAGCCCTGGGACAAGTGGGATTCTGCAGTTGCCAAGCACCATTTCCTGGTTCCTAGTCAGAGCGTACATTGCATATTGCTTTAGCATTGAATTTTTGTCATCAGCAGCAGTGTCTTGTTTTTAACAATGAGCATTGATTTGCTAAGAAGGATACTATTTCTGAAGAGAGGAAAAAGAAATCGTGGCTGCTGGATCTCTACCATTTCTGACAATACGTGGATATAAGATTCAAATATACAAACTGAGGGAAACCAAATATGCTGGATGATATAACTCAAGTTAGGAGTAACATGCTGGATTTAAAAAGTGATCCACAGTCCTGTGACCTACCTACTGCTCCCTTAAATCTCCTAAGTTTATAAATACAATATGACTGCCACTTCCGAGTAGCTTGATGGAGAATGATTAGCAGTAGTAAATACATTTGTCATACTAAATCTCTAGCCCTCTGTTTAAATAAAGATGTTTTGTTAAGAGTCAAGCACATACATGCTGAACTGTGCTTTGAGTTTCTGAACTCTGGTTTTGAAGTGTATGCCAGATAAACTTTATTTAAGTGATCTATCATCAGAATGCTTCCTGTGCAGTCCAGCCCATGGACTGAAGTCTACAACATTAATTGGGTTCTGGCCTTACTAAGTAATTACTGTTATATCAAAGTGCATAAACATTCAGCACATGATGTTGACTTAATGAATTTTGTTCCTTATGTTGGTAAGAAATGTTTCTGGAGGAAAAAAGGCAAAGTAAATGTCAGTATTTGTTATTTCCTCTCCTTTCATTTACACAGCAATGGCCTTGGAAACGGAGACTGTACTTTGAAAATGCAGTGCTATGTCTCCCCATAGCTCTCTGCAGGATTTTAGTTTGGAATGCCTTAGGAAATCTGCTGTAGTTGAAATTAAGCTGTTTGGTGGACAGACATAATCAGAATTGTTTGACTTGATTCTTTTTATGGTTGGGCTCTCTGATACTGCTGTTAAAATAATATTTGTTCATTTGCTTTAAGGCTCCTTTACATGGCTAAAGCAGTGCATGTTTATGTACACATATTAGTATAAATACAAATTAGACCCATAAGTTTGTACAGCTGTAATGATTGGAATTTAGTAAATGAAGTAGTGCCAACAGTGTTAATTGTGCAGGAGTGAATGGCATGACCAGTATGCTTGTTAGTTAAAGTGTCTGTGGCTAGCGGTGGAGCAGATCTATGCTTTAGCTGTCACTTTTTGGAATGGAGCTCTTCTGAGGGTTGGGGGTTTTTTTAATTTTATTTTTTGGTTTGGTTTGGGTTTTGATTTTGTTGTTTCGTTTGTGATTTTTAGTGTCCTGTTTGATTTTTGGAGTTGCCCAAGAGCTTACTTGCATGCCTGACTCTTCCCCATCAGTTTTCAGAGGACATCTCTGTGACTTGCAGCATCTTCTGTCCCATGAAAAGCTCATAGGGAGAGGGCTGCTGGAAGAGTTCAGCCAGGTTGGCAGTTGCTTCCTTGTGGGTATGGGAGCAGGCACTGGGACAGAACAGCAGGAACGGGCTTCAGGCTCTAATGTAGGATGCCCAAATTCCATCCCAAGCAGCAGCCAGACCTGCCACTAGCTAAGATAGCACAAAGACACACTGTAGAGTAATCCAAGGAAAATGCCATTTCAATCAGCCTGAGATCCTCCTGTTTGAGTCTTACAGCTCTGAATGTACCTTTGCTTGAGTAGGTGTTACTGTGAGCAATAAGGAGAGATCTGACTGAAAGAAAGAAGGTGGCTGAGAGGAGAGTCCAAAAAAACAGCTGGCAGGGAAATAAAGAATAATAAAAAATTTCTCAATCATTGTTTGTTTTGGAAAGATCGTGCTTTAAGCACATGGAAATACTTTACACATTTGAGAAGTGCTGACTTCCTACATGCCTTGTGAAGGAACAGCAAATCATTCATATAATGTAAACACATTTATAGATTGTTCCAATATAACTTTTTTCAGTGCTGCTGTTCTTTTTAACAAGATACAATTCATTGCATACATGCTCTTTTGATGCTATGCTTTGGCCAAGAGCTGCAAACATCATAAACATTAAATATTAGAGTTTGTGCTAAACGAACGTTGCAAAGTTATTGAATCGCACTTTTAATGCAAAAAGTTGTTAAACAGGGCTGTTTGATGCACTGTTTAAAAGTAAACACATGAGAAAGTGGTGCTGGAGTGAAACAGAAAGAAATAGCTCGTCCAAAATTGTGAGTATAAGCATTATGTCTAGGTAGAGATGATAAAAAATGTGAGCAGACAAAGATCCTCTGTGAGGGTGGAATTTTAAATCAGGGAAGAAAAGTTGATCAGAAGAGAAGCTGTGGTGCCAAAATTGCAGCAGGTACTTGTGAAATTGTATAATCATAGTGCTGGTTGGAGAGGTCGTGGGGTCCTTCCCCTCGCCATGAGACAGAGCCAGGGGTCTGAGTCCCTTCATGGCAGGGACCTGTTCTGAAAGACTGCTGGAGGTGGGGGCTCTGCAGCCTCCCTGGCAGCCTCTGGTAGCACTTACTGCCCTTGATTTTTACATTTGAGGGAAATTCAGTAACTGTGTTTCCTTGACCTGATACAAGCTCATTTTCTACCTACATACCTGCCAAAAGTAGGCTGTTCTCTACCTCTTTGTAGGAACTTGTTATGTCCTTGAAGATGTCTATGTAAAGAGGACTTCACAGAACTAAACAGTTTAGGTCATAAAAAAATAGTTCAGGCACCTTAATTGTCATTTAACAATAAAAACATTGATTTCTTCTGTAAATGGTTGGTAGACTGTCTCCACTCTTACAGACTGGATGTGAAATGGCATTCAGCTGAGGACTTTTTAAAGAGGAAAATGCTTTTAAAGAGAGCAGCAAGAACATTTAAAGAACTGCAGTTAAGATCAGTGAAGTATCTGAAGCCATTTAGGGAAGCTATAGTACATTTGTATATATGCCTAGAATTATGTGTGACCTTTCTGCCATGATCCTTTTTTTTTTCTTAGCAGTTGTCTGCATCTGTGAGAACATGACATGTTTTCTTCTAATCCTTTCTTCTGTTGCTGTTGATCAAAGCAGTTCCTTCATCATTCCTTCACCTTCTCTGTTGTGTACCTGGGGGAGCACTGGTGACCTGGAATGGCAGAGCAGGGATAATGGCTTTGCAGATTCCTCTGAGTCAGCACTCACCTGGGCCCTGTCTGTTTGTCTTGCTTGGAGAGACTTGCCTGTTAAAGCCCATGTGTGCAGACTTAGCTCACAGCCTGGTTTCCCTCCTGGTTATCACATTTCTCAATGAACTAGAACCTATTTGTCGACGTGGAGCGTGTTGATCTAGCAGCACAGTTAAAAGATCTCCATATATTTTCTTCCTTCCCCCTTCTCAGGGCCGCCTTCAGACTAATTTTGGGTGAGCAGAGCCTACATCTGGGTTTTCTGAAATTCTTGGCAGGCTTGGTCATACAGGGAGAGCCTAGGGCAGTACAAGGGATGGCCATAGTGGGAGGCAGTGGCTGGAAGAAGTATTGCAGTGAAATCAGTAACAAGAGCTGGCAGCAGCAGTGGTGCTGTGCTGGAGTGTGGAATCTGAGCTGCTGGGGATGGGCAGGCACAGGGCAGCAGAGGAGACGGATGGAGGAGGATGTGGGGACTTGGATGTTGAAGTGGTTTGGGGAGAACATGGAGGGATGTGGTACCATCATTCTGAGGGGGGTAGATTTGGGGCTGAGTTGGCAGAAAGGTGGATGTGAGTTTGTAGGCAGAAGGGCTGAGTGGTTTCTGCACGAGGTTGGGAATTAGAGGGGAGCTCTGGGACAGAGGGATTTGGGGACCTGGGGATTCTGGTACTCATCCATCCCAGTCAGTTCCTGTGTAAGAATCCCGTTCTCTAGGGTCAGCCAGGGTGGTGTGTGTGCACTTGTGTGCCTTCCAGTGTGACACCCACACACACATGTGCTAACCAGGGTTCTGACTGCAGGCAGAGGTGAACAGGCAGGACTTGTTTCCTGCAGCATCTTCAGTTTTATCCAAGGCACACTTGCCTTACTGACAAATTAATTACTAATATATCAATTTCTTATGAAGAAAAAATTATCAGCTTGTTGGTTGAGGCTGTGCTGCGTGTTTGTGCATGTACCACCTTTTCTGCACCTTAGCTTCAGCATAAGTGCACACAGCAAATAAATGACTGTTTGCAACCGGGTCTCAGAGAAATCAAATTTTGAGCTTTCAAAGAGCACATTTGTAAACCAAAAATTCATTTACAAATTAAGATGTGTTTCAAGGGGCTCTTGGGGACTCTAGTTTTCAATAGTCATTACCAGCTAAGGTGCATCTGTATCATAGCAGGGGACTTGAAGAAAGAGATATTTGGATCAAAGAGACAGTGTTTTGTAAGGAGACTTCAAAAGTAGTTTTCCTTAAAAGTGTTTGTTCAGGTGCAGAGGGTGAGAGAAAGGAATATTGTTTGAGGCAATTAGTGTTTGACATCAAAAGGTGGATGTCCCCATATATATGTAGTGATTGTCAGTCAGGGTGTCTCTGGAAAGGAATATTATTAACATTGACTAGTAAGGAAACAAATTATCTTCATGAAGAAGTGCCTTGGTCTCTGGAAGTTTGGCTTATCCTCATAATATTTTGGGTTTGTTGAGGTTTTTATTTTAAGGGCAAAACCTCTGGATAATGGAGTATATTGAAGTAGAGAGCTTCAGTTGATTGTTTTAGTTGATTGTTTTGCTTTGCCTGAACGCAGTTGGTGCACAGGTAACTTCTGTATTTGGGGGAAATGTGAGGCTCGGCTGTAGCTTGTGACTCATTACAGCAGAATGTGTGGCAAAGCAGTAAAATCCTCTGCCTCTTGCAAAGTCAATAATAGCATGGTAATAGACTGTGTTTTATGCAGGCTTCTTTTTTAAAATATAAAGTACTAAAGAATATTGTGACTACAGAGAAAGCTGCTTTGACTCACTTAGACAAATGTGTGCCGTGGTATGGGCAGGAAATGGAAGGACAGAGAGCACATGTGGAACCATCTATCTAAATTAGCTGGATGGGGGCCAGGAGACTGGAACTTGCAACATTTGCCATGATTAGTAGAAAATGAAATGGTGGTTTTGTGTAAGAATAATGATTCTTGTATTATTCTGGGCAAGTGAGGTAGATCCTGCAGGACACAGATGTACATTTAAAGGTGATGCATGTGGAATTGGAGGACTTTGAAAAGGTAAGTAGTTTGGAAGGAGGAACAAGCTAAAAGTGAGGGCTGTGCACAGGAGGAAAGCAGCATTTATATATTTTTATATATATTTAAGTCTGAGGTCCATTCTCCTGTTTCATCTCTTGAAAGAGAGGCATAAATAAATAGAGCATCACTCCCTTCTCCAAGGCATAGAGAGACATCACAGAAACGTGATCCTCTGCAAGTCAGCCAGAGGCAGTGCTCCAGTAACCAGGAGCTGTTGGGCTGGGCTGTGGGGATGTGCTGACAGATCTAAAGGGTGGATGTGGGTGCCTGATCCTCACCATCCTTAGGCACTCCAGGGCTGGGGCTGCCCGTGTTTGCTACCTGTGCTTGCTACATGGCTGGCACAAAGCAGAAAAGCCACATACATACATCCCAGTCTGTAATGGTTCCCTGTGATGGCCCTTTGGGTTCAGACAAGCAAAGCTGGAATAATTGATCGGTAAATATTTGAAGAATTTTCTGCCTTTCTGAAGGGGTGTCGCTGTCTTGGCCTTGCCTGCATACCAAGCATTCCCCTTAGTGGTTGTTTACAAGAAAACATGATTAGGATTTTCTTTTGTTTTTGGGGGAGAGAAAGAGGACTTGGCTTGAGAGCTAATGGGAGAACATAGAGGGGATTGCAGTGAGAGCTTCATCCTTTCTTTGATTTACCCACTTGGTTTCTCTTATGCACCTTAGTCTGCCACTTGGTGGGATGATGCCACATCGAATTCCTGTTTAGGTAGAATCTGAAGCCTAGACAGGGTTAGACCAAGAATTTATCACATACCAGGCACTTCTAAAATCTGTTTGGAATATGGGGCAAACCCCTCCTCCCCCATCCCAATCCTTAAGGTGCAATTTATATCAAAGTTTAATGTAGTGGCAGTTTAGTTTCATTGATAATGTCATGTAGAGCATTTGCTTTGTGCTAATTTTTAAACTATTTTGTGTCTGGTAGTTAAGCAGATTTGAAACACAAAATTAAACAGATGTGTCACTTTTAAAGTAACATAAATATTCTTGAAGAGTGTTGTACCCATTTAGCTGTTTGTTGATTTTAAATTGTAACCAATCTGAGCTGTAGTTACCATGTATAACTTTGACATTGTCTCTATCATCTAACTGAAAAATCTTTGGATTTTTTTTTTTTAAATCCGAATAAAGTGTTGGGAGGATCAGGGTTATTTTGTTTGTTATGAAGACCAAATCATAAATGTAGCTGCACTTAAGTTTTTATTTGATTTTTTTTTTTATGACGAGGCAAAGTACATAGCAACTGCAGCTTTTCAAAATGTGGAATTTCTACCATAGGAAGAAAGCTCCTTTAGAACTGCAGCTACTGTATCTTTGTTGTTAAATGCAGCACTCCACCACCATGCTGGTTCACCTTCTATTGTTTTCAGTCCATCTCTTCTCACTGGTAGCTTCAGACTTAGAAATGAAGGAGTGGACTGTGGTGGAGGTGGCAGAGTTGGATCTACGGGAGAAGAGAATTTAGACAGTAAAGACTACTGCTGCAAGTTCTGTTTGGAGAAACTTGTGCCTGCAGCTCTGGAGCTGTGAAAGTGCAGCCTGGACCTGGGAAAGGTGGGAGGACACTGTTTTCTTGTATCTTTTGCACAGGGAGGTTTTGCTGGCAGAAAAGCAAGCCAGAAAGCCAAGGAGTGGCCAGCTGACACTTTTAGGAAGGGGAGAGAGAACCCCTACCTGCCATGGCCTGTGGGTGACAGATAATTAATCACACAGCAGGTCTGTCTTTCTGCAGTGGGAGGGATGTGTGTGTGCATTGTCAATTGTCCATGACAGCTGACAGTGGGGGGAGGGAGCTTTTGAGGGGAACTCCAAGATTTGGATCAGAGAATGTGAGCTTCAGTCAAAACGCTCAGTTGCGGTTAGTACCAAGTGACTGCAGCTAGTTGCAACATGATTTTTGGATTGGAGTATCAGTGCAACTTAGATTGAGTGGTTTTTTTGTTATGATTCCCCCTTCCCTAACAGGACATATTTTGCTGAAGGATCAGTTGGAAAACCTGAAGGAATGTGGATGATGTGAATGACAGGGTTACTACTCTGACCCCCTTGGTGGACTCACTGAGTTTATAAAATCTGCCCCTTTCACTATTCTTTTATGCTTTCATATCTTCTGATTAATGGAATCTTGAATCTCTTTTTAATTATTTGCATAAGGTCACACAAAGTATTAAGCTAAGGCCATGGAGAATAATTTTGTAAATTCTTACTGCTCTGAAATCTAATTAAAAACCTGCAAACTTCATCATTCATCATTTTGCCGTAGGAGTGTATTTCTTATGGAGACAGTCTAATATCCTGCAGCAACTTCATGGCACTAAAAAAAATAATTAATGGACCCTTTTAGGGCAATGTGTGTTGCTACAATGTGGAATAATACTTCAGTGTTGTAAGTGAATGGTGTGCTAGGAAACACTAATCCCTTGTGTATAGTAACAGGAAGTATGAATATTACTTATTAATAATAATGTAAAACACCTTCATACACATGCTTTTTCCTGGGCATGTCTACCTTTTTGTAAACAACAGCAAATTTTAATTACAGAAAATTGGTGAGAAGCAAGAGGGATTTGTGTAATTAAGACGATCTGTTTATTTAAAAGTCTTCAGAAGCTGTAAGAGATGGAACTTAGCTGTATGTGAGGGATGAATGTTGTGCAATAATGCCCCTTCATTCCCCTTTCATAATAAATCTCTGCAGAGTATTCATCTGAAGGGCTGGATGCCAAAAAGAACAGGTTCGACTTGTCTGTGAGGATTTACACCACGGTGAAATGCACAACTGCTTTTGCAGAGGTCATTGTGAAGGTCACGGAGCCAGTTGGCACCGCTGAATGGGAGCAGCCTGGAACAATGGTGTGAGAGTTGGACTGCCTGAAATCACTGTTTAAAACCTCATCTGAAATGTAGCAATAGGCTGGAACCCTTAAAACACACGGCTTCAAAGCATGTAGGCTGTTTTGCAAGAATTAAACGGCTTCTTTTGCAGTAGTTTGCATCTTGTACCCTCTGCTGAATGTGACTGAGCTCAGAAAGCAAGAGTGTGCCCATTTCCTGACAATTAACACTGAAATAACTGAGTGTGTCTAACACAAACATCCTCAAACCATTAATAATTGCCTCTGTCCAGGTTAAAAAAAAAACCCACAACGATGCTGGATTTAATTACCTGAAATTTGGCACACCCCTTTTTTACAAATAAGGTCTGAGTTTGGCCATTGGGTCGCTGTGTCTTTAAATAAAAGATGATGATCATTTCAAATGGCAACCGGCCATCCGTGGGGTTTAGTGCAGAGATTAATTAGTAAACTTTGGAATGCGCTGCAGCAAATGTAGCTGATTGGCAATAGCATGTGGAGCAGCAACTGGTGGAAAGCTGGTGCTGCTGAGCAGCAGAGGTATTTCCAAAAAGACTTAAGGGTGCTGTGATGTGCTGTGCTTTAAATGGCACTGTGCTGATTACATCAAACCAAGAGTTCTCTGTTTATGCAGTTTGGTAAATGCACAGATTAGAGAAATCAGGTGTGCATTTGGAAAGAAAGCAAGTTTTCTTGTGTTGTTTTGATAAGATGAGATTCACCTCATGAATAAAGTGATGTCCCTGAACATCATTTTACAGGGATTGTGGTTTGTCTGCATTTTACAGATTTTTTTAGTTAAGAAGAGAAATTTTAAATGCTAAGATAAAAATGTTTCTTAAAAAAACACCAACATGATTATGGACAATTCAACAGTTATGGCAGTAAGCTATTTCTTAGAATTCTAGTCCACTTTTTAAAATTATACAGATTTGCAAGTATGTGTGTCTGCATGATTTATAATGCTTACTTTCTTCCTTTTAAAGTTCTAAGTGCATGATTAGAGAAATTTGGAAACTTTGTAGGTTAACTTTCTAAAGAGGTTTGATCTATTTGGTGTGAGTAATAGACCCCATTATGTGTAGTCCCTAGTTGGGACTATTTTCTCAACTTGTTTGGCCCATGGGATTGGGGCCCAGATAATGAACTTAAGATGATTTATAAAATAAATAACTAATCTTGAGATATTACTTGGAAGCCAGATACACTTCCTAAAATCTATCTTAATATTAGTCTTAATAGTCTTCTGATGCCCACCTTAATTTAGAAAGCAATGGTCAAACATCCATTTAAATTGGTAAGAAGACTCACACCAATACAGGTAGGTTTGTGCTTTGGAAATGCCTCAGGCATGTGGATTAGCCTGGCAGAATTCATCTGGCTGCACATAGCTCGAGTATTGAGCTCAAGTCTGCCCTTGTGGGCTAATGGTATCGCTGAAATAGTCATATAAATTTTTGATACAAACCTGGCGGAGGTGCTTGATCTCATAAGATACGGATCACCCTGGCTTTGACCCAGAAAACCCTTAAGCGTGTGCTTTGAAATGAAGCAAGCCTGTTTTCCTCTTGGCTTAACTCTCAGCTCTGTGGCTTGGTCCTCGTTGCAGTTCCGTCCCTGAGGGCCCATCCGTGTTTCATGGGGGACCTGCGGACCCAGCGACGGCACACGTTGGTGTCACATGCCTGGGTACAACCTGCTCCACTGCCCAGCTCTTGGAACAGTCCATGCCAGGACAAGGAAGGGAGAGTGGAGTTGTGAGGGCTGTTCCTCTGGAGGCCTGTTTGTGCAAGCCTGTGCTTCCTAGAGCGTGGTGTTTATTGCCATAGGTAATTGCAGCGCGGCGGATGGGCTCAGTTTACGCCATCAGGTTTAGGCTTGCTGGGCTTCGTTGGACTGGACTCGTAGGCCACGATCCAGGCAAAGTAATCGGAATGCGACTGCTCCTTGGGCTTTGTGAGGCTCTTTGTGTGCTTGGAGCTGGGTAGTTTTCTAAGCTCAATCAGTGTTGCTGAATCTGGGTCTAAGCCCCAGGTAAGTGTATGATAAAATTTTCTGGTGGCAAGTAAATTTGTTAGCTTGACATGCCTCTAAATAATTCCTGTGTGCAAATGTGCACATGATTGGGGCATTACAGGGTTGTGCAAACATTCTATGATAGTCTTTGTTTAAAACTGTTTAGCTCATGCCCTGGATTATTTGCATCTGGGTGTATCTGTGTGTACACACAGAAAACAGAAACCTCCATGCACACAAAGAGCATCTCATTAAAAACGGCACTATTTGAGCACTGCAATCAGCTAATTACTGAGGTGTGTTTATTTTATTCAAACTGCTCTGTGTATGTACAGTATACACATCCAAGTACATTGTAGAACATTATGAATAATTAAAAGCAAACTGTAGCCCTTTACAGAAGCAAATGTAGGCACATCCAGTGAAGCAGTAACCTGGCCAGGCTGCTGGTTTCCTGTGACTCAACTATTGTGTGAATTATAGAATGCTCTTTGTAGCAGTTGAGGGCTACCTCTTAGTATTGATCTAAATCCGAGATGGAAAAGATTAAACAAAGTCTGAATTTCTTTTACTTGATAGCAGACAGTCACTGCAGCTCCCTACTTGTGCTAATACCCTGGAACAGACCAGTGCAGCTGCTGGAGTAGCTGGGCTGGGGTTAGGTGATTTCGGAAGGTGAGCTGCTTTAGGCTCTGGCAGGCTTTTGTTCCTTGTAGGTCTCTTGGTCAGTGCTCTGTCCCGGCAATAAATGTTTCAGCCAACACAGCAACGGCTGTGAACAGGAGATGTGGGAGAAAAAAGTTGATGAAGTGTCATGTTCTAACTGTGCACTGAGATTAATGTGAAACTGAAGGAGAAAACATGGTTTTCTCAGTCAGCTACTATTGATAAAAGTTTATTTCCAGAGCTAGGACCAAGTTATTTAGGCTGCTGGTGATTTAAAGGGTAATTTAAATTTGTTTGTTAAAGCTTTTTCTAAAGCTTGCCATCTTTTGCTGAAAATATAATTTTCTAGAGAGTTATACATATTAAACTTTATTTTCTTGTCAAACTTTGGACAATTGAAAACCAACCCCCAAAACCCCACCCTGGATTATTAAGCCAAATGTGCCGTGAAAGCTTCTTGAACAGCTTGCCTTGGCACGCTGAAATTAATGTGGTTATAGTCCAGCCATGGTGGTGCTGGGGAAAATAACCTTCCAAACTGTCAGCACTTGGGAGAGGAAACACAAAAACCGATTATTATTCATATGTAGTGTAGAGTTTCTGATTTGCTCCCACAGACTCGAGTGGTAGGGTGTCAGTTACTGCCATGGCCGTAGCGCCGGTTTGTGTTTCATGGCATGAAGTGGAGCAGCGATGCAGATGCACAGTAGCCCAGCGTGGCTGGATGGATGGCTTCCAGGTAGATGGACACTGGGGCTGGCCGGCTTAGGAGGCAGTTTGCTGTGGTCAGCCAAAAAATCAGCTCTTGCTGGTGAGTCTGGAAGTGTTTGTGTGCGCTGAGTCAGTCTCTATATACCGGGGTGATTGTAGCACTGATTAGACTGGAAAGGCTTGGCAAATCCTCCTTGTGTGGGAAGCTCGAGTGCAAAAACTTGCCTAATTTTCTTTATTTAAATCAGTATCATCCTGCTGGAGGCCTTTTGGAAAGCACATCTAAGTGAACGGTGTTTTAAGTTAACACACAGTGTTCACAATAAAGGGCAGTTTCATTGGAAAAGGGTGTGCTTAAGGTTACTTTGCACAGCCTTCTGCCCTGTTACGTGTGGAGGGACTCGATTCTCCTGCACACACACATTGTCTTTTTGAAATTTCTACTTGAAAGATTTAATATCTTAAAATTTGCTTTATGATCAGCAATTCTTTGAACTCGCAAACAGAAAAGTGCTGATAACTTCAAATATCCATTTGAAGTCTGATTCTGAGGAATGCTTGTGTTGATTTTGACCTTAGAATGTGAAGTTTGATCTCTGTCTCAAAACTGCAGTTTTTCTAGCGGAAATGTAAATACAGTCTGAACTTTTTTTAGATACCTTTAAAGTGTGCTCTGTTTCTTGAAGATAGGGACTTTATTCCACAGGTCCTGGATATTCAACCCATGGAAACCTATTTCTCTTCATAAGGCCCAAGATTCAGGAGCTGATCTCCTTTATCAAGCAGAGCTCACTTGCATGTGCATTTGTTCAGGAGACACCGATCTGTGGTTGTTTAGGCTTGAATGTAACATTTTTGGTAATTGTGAAGCTTCATAGACTAGAGAAGGGTGAAGGGTGGAAGCTGATTGAGATGATTTAGACTTTTATATAAGCACATAAAGCTGTAAGTTGTCTTGTTGTGTTTGAGTTTGAAAAGCACTTTTTAACTACTTTGACATCTCGCTTTTATTCTCAAACATCTGCTTTAGATTGTTTGCCATAAAAGTGTAAGAATTAATCTTGCCCTCATTTTTGTTATTGCTACCAGAAACCAAACTATTTTTATTGCTTCTTGTATAGGGATTTGGACCCTGAACTGTTTTCAGAGTTTAGGAGAAAAGGAGTTTGTATTTTATTTTCTTTTTTTCCCCTCATGTGCACCCTTCACCTCCCCAAGCTTACAGGTAAAGTTAATTAAATTATAGTTTTTAAGTGCACAGAGATGTTCGGCGTGGCTTGTAAAACTGTGTACTAAGCTCTACTGTGCTTTATTTGGTCCAGTACTAAGAGTTTTAAGGGGATTCAAATGATCAGCTTATGTTGGTTTGTTTCTCAGAGCAACAGCTGCCCTGAGCCAGGGTAAGCATTTGCATCATCTGTGGAGAGCCTCGTACGTATTTTACTGATTGGAAATAATATGAGACATTCAAAGAAATGAAGACCTTCCTGTATGATTAGTCCTTTGATTAGCAAATGTTCTTAATGCTTGTTCCTGGGGTTTCCTTTTCCCTGGGATTGCAGTTTGTTTGTGTTGTTTCCCAAGCAGCAGGCAGCGACCATGGCAGGGGATGTCGGTGCAATCCCTGATCCCCAGCACGCTGCCTTTGAGCAATGGCTTTCCCCTCCTGGATATTATTAAATGTCAGGGCACTCTGCTGATGTGGCTGCATCCAGTACTTGTGCCAGAGCACACAGGAGTCTTCTCTTCTACAATGGAAGTGTTGTTTTTAATGCAAAACTGTCTGTTGTAAGCCTATAGCAGGAAATACTCAGCCAGCCTCTCCAACTTGCTCGAAATGCCATGTTTGTGCTGCAGTTGCTTTCACAGCAGTCTCCTCTTTCAGGATCTGTGGCAACACTTGCTTTTTGTTTTATTTGAATACAAGTATTTTAGCAAAAGGGTTCACAACAGAACCAGTGAACAAGATAAAACAGATGAGGCATCTTTTATCTTGTAAACGGATAAATACGGTTTTTCAGGGACTGAGTGAAATTGCCATGTAATTTTATTTGTTTTTGCTGCCAGCTTCTATTTTGTCTGAAATTGTAGATATTTCATGGCAGGAACCATTCCTTTTTCTTCGTGTTAAAGATGCCTTAGATATTTCTGGTTGTGTTTCAAGGAGTTAGGAAGCTGTGGCCACTGAAACCAGGGCAACGCAGCAGGTAGTTCATTCGTAGGAGGACTTTTTGCAACTCTCTCAGGATCAGGCAAGGCTTACAAATAGGCTTCTTGGTCCTGTGAAGTTGTGTGAATCCTGTCTAATGGACTGGTAAAATTCATGTTCCATGGGAAGTAGATACACAACTTGAAAAGCTGTCATGTGTCTGTGGTTCAGATTTAAGCATGATATCGTTACATCCACTTAAAACATAGATGGAAGCTTGAAAGAAAATGAACCTCTCTGGAAGGACAAAAGAATAAATTTTGTGCAGATTAAAAATGCAGTTCCTTCTGCCCCAGGGAGGTTTTTTTGTTTAGTTTGAGAGAATTAATGTGCATTTTCAAAGCAGTGCCATGAAGTGTGTGTTCTGTTTGCAGTGGGTCCCCTCCTGTCCTGGAATAGTTGGTTCATGTTTATTTGTGCACCCTGCATGCAAATAGAAAAAGGTTAGAAATAAACTACTTTTGCTTTAAGTGATAGTTTCTAAATATATTGCTAACAGTTTTCAGTTTTCATTCTAAACGTACTAAATACAGCCCACAAATATTGTGACGATGTATCACGTACTGCTAATGTCTGATACTTAGTTTCTTAACTTTGGACTACAGTTTTTCTAAAGTCCTTCTTTTTATCTTTTTGCCTGTTTCTAATAATTCACCCTTCCTGTTTTTCTATTCTATTCATCCTTTTCCTTTCATCTGCCTTTATTGTCCTTTTCTTAATATTTTATTCTTTTTTTTGGTCTCTGTTGCTATAAAAACTTCCTTGCTTTCTCTTGCCAGAGGATCATCAACCTTTAGCAGTCCCTCCTTAAAATCTAGCTATTCAAGGAATCTCACTTTATTTCTTCCCTTTATCAGGCAGACATAAGCCATACTGAATGTGATGTTCTGCAGCTTTATCAACGTTTATCTGGGTCTAGGCAGGATGCTCAGTAAAACAGAGAATGTCTCTGACTTCCATACACACACACACATACAGAATTTCTCATCTTCCACAGTCTGAGGTCAGCTTTCTGTTTGACTTAATTTTAAGCAGTGTTTCTTCTTAAATTGTCCATCAGTCTTTGCATTCCTCAAAAACAGTATTGTGGAGCTGTGGCTGTTTGGATGGGGGAAGCTGCTTTAGAGAATCCCAGGAAAGAGCAGATAGTGGAGTACAGTGATGTATGATCCTTTATGAGCTGCTGTTCTTCCAACACAGCAGCTGGTTTTTACAGTTCCCACTGTTCTCCAGGAAATCCTAGATAATTTTCTTGCATAATAGAGGGATCATATCAGTGTAACAGACTGCTTTAGTTCAGCAAAGTAGGAGCACCAGTAGATTCACCTGTGCAGAGACTCAGGCAGTTGTTGCTGGTTGATGAGCAATGCTTTGTGCTCTGACCTCCACTGCTGTGTCTGGCTCTCTCTCAGTGTTCATGATACACAAAGTGGCATTTGTCATTTATTTCCACTTCATGTCCTTTGAAAAATTAGGTCTTTACCGTGTGTATTTAAAACAATGTTATATTAAGGCCTTAAATCCTGTAATTAGACTGGCTATTGTTGATAGTTGATACTGGGCTTTGTTGATAGCCAAACCAAAATGACCAAGGCTCCAGAAGTCTGATGGTAGAGATGCAACAAAAGTTTGTTTAGTTCTGCTTAGTGCTGTGTTACCAACATAACACACTGAGGACTGGTGAAACAAACTGAACAGAACATGGATTTGAAGTCACCTGTAACTACACATTTCTCTGAAAATGGGAAGAACCTGCGACTGTACCCTGAGAAGGGCCATGTAGAGCCTTGTAAAGGCTGCTGTAGGAAAAAAAAAAATACATGAGCTGATAGTGAGGTTTGCAAATGCAACTGGCATTCTCAGGGTGTCCAAATGCCCCCCAGCAGCCAGCTCATGGCATGGCTCTTCAGTCCAGCTGAAGGTGGCCAAAGAGGCACCAAGTGCAGGGTAGAGGCCCTGGGGACAGAACAAAAGGAGCAGAAGCAATTGAGCCATGTCCGGCACACTGCCATGCACAGAACTAATTTCTTAGCAGCTGAGACAAAGTTGGGAGCAACATTGAGAAACCAGTGCTGAAAACCAGGAGTGTGACCCGTGAGCTTATTAGTGACATGAAAATGATGTTGTGTTTTAATTCTTCATTGTCCGAAATAACGCTGTCTTGTGTACTGGGCTCTCCTTTGAATAGTGGTGGGGATTTTGAGGAAAGCTTGGCAGATCCTGCCAGAACTCTGGGGTCTCAGCTGAAAACAAGGGAGTGACTTGTTGCAGCAAACATCCAGACTATCCCCTGAATCCTGCCTGGGCTGCAGCAGCAGTGCTGGAGAGGACAGCCCCAAGCAGGCGCTGCGATCCATGGGCATGAGGAAAGGGCAGCGGGCTTGTCTGTGAAGAGAGCAGGCACTAAATCCTGCTCTGGCTCTGACCCAGCAGAATTGGAGTTTGGTTGTGAGATGGACACAGGCTTTCTTCTGGGAGATTAGAGAAATGGGGCTTTTTGGAAGGAGCATAAAGATAAGTCTGGTCAGGTAATTACTTATGTCAGAAAGCTGTAAAGGAAAGTTTTGGAGGCAGGTAGAACTAATGGTGTGACTTAACCCATGTTATTCCGTGGTTCATTTCCCAGGTACCTGTTTGTGGAACAAATCACATCTATCTGACTGTCTTTGTAAATAGCTTCCTCAGTGCTGTTGATCTCTTGGCTTATTTCTGTCATTCCTAAAGAAAGCACAACTTTGAAATCTGTTTTGGCATTTGAAAATCAAAGTAAGTTGTGGTGGAAGGGAAAAAAAGGTCTAAATTTAGGGAGATTGTTATTAGGCGTCTGAAATCATCTACCACACAGAGGAATGGGGTTGACAATCTTGTGTCTCTGATCTTGCCATTTGTGGTCAGATTTTGGTTTTGAGATCAATAGAAAATCTTGATGTTGGTTCTGTTGCTTTCTGTCAGATAATTTGTTCTTTCAGTTTCACTTCTGAGATATCCTGATAATCTTTTAATTCTCAAAATCAAGTAAATAAATTAGATTTATTGTTGCTTTTTCAAGAGCGGAGAGAGAACAGTTGATATTTTAGTCTTTGAAAAAGCTTCACTGGCACAGGAATTTTAGGCCAACAAATGGAATTATACGTTTTAGTTTGACATACTTTGTGTTTATTTAAAAAGGCTGTGGAAGACAGAGAGAGTAAAGGTTAAAATAATATTAACTGAGCCCTCCAAATCTATCAATTTCATTCTCCTTTTCCTGAGTATTACTGTAGTCAAAGTAGTTAATCAGAATCAGAAAGCCACATTAGCATTGCTGACATGAATTTGTCAATAGTGAATTGAGGGGGTGGAAACTGGAGGGGGAGAATAAACCCACAACAACCCAGCTTCTGGCTCACAACACATCACCAAAGATATTTGCATTAATATCTGTAAGAAATTGTGTTAAGGTGAAATCTTTCCAAAACCTGAATTGTTATGAGCTTAACAGTAAAATAGTTTCCTAAGACTGCCGATACTGAAAAATTCATGGAATTTATAGTTTTGTTTTTATGTTCACTTGAAAGCATTTGGATAATTGCACATTCAGATGATGGTGTGTTTAAAAGGGCCTTTGTTAACCTCTCTGTCCTGCCATGTACAATGGAAACAGTGCTGGGGATGTGTTTTAGCAGCATCACATCCAGCCCTTGGTTCCTCCTTGTCTCCTTTGGCCAGGCTCAGGAGAGTGACCTGCCAGTGAAAAGGGTTAAATAAAAATAACATTGCTGCAAACTGACTTAATGAGATGTTGTCACTATTTCTGTTCTCTGACGTGTGCTGTGGAAGTGGGGTGATAGCAGAACTGAGTGAGTTCCTAAGCAGAGAGAAATTAAAAAAGCAAAAAGATTCACTCCAGCAACTAGTCCAGCTGCTGCTAGTACAGAAGCTTGCCTTGTCTGGACAAGTTTTACTGACCCCAGTCTCTGGCTTCTTTCTCTTGCCTGGGGATGTTTTTGTGGCATAGCTGTTCCTCCTCTTTCCCCTACTAGTGCATTTTTGGTGTCAGTCTCCTTTCGTCTCCTCGACTCTCGGAAGATTTCTGGGAAGGCTGTCAGTTGTTTCTTTTTGCTGCCGAGGGAAGGAGGTGAAGGAAGGCAGTGTCATTTTGGAGACAGGGATAGGGAGAGAGGGCAGGACGGGAAGAAGTGTGAACGCTGCAATTTGGGCTGATATTTCTGTACTCTGTGCTTAAGTAACCTCTTTCTGCTAGCAGACAAATAATGATGTACCTGGCATCTGCCAAGAGTCTCTCCCCAAACCCGTGTGAAAGGTGCACTGATACACTATAATTTTGATGTTCCAATAGCCATGATTGTTCCTGAAAGAGTATTGTTTTTGTTTAAAGTAAGCTCCTTGTTACTGCAAGGGCAGTTCTTTCATGTAATCCATGGCTTTTCTTTTATTAATGCCATGTTGTATCACAATCTGAAACCAAAACTGGCCATGGCTTTTGTTTCTTTTTCAGCTGAGAGTTGTCTCAAACAGTCTATCAGCCTGTCAGTTTTACTTCTAATACAAAGACATTATTCAACCCTCCTCCCAATTTAATCCTGTATGTCTCTCATCTGAACCCATACAGCACATGAATAGAATGTCAGTTGCTCACAAATCCATTGCTGTGCAGGCTTTTATATAAACAAAGTCCCAAGGATAAGCAAATGCCTTCCTTCTAATTAGCAGCATGTTTTGTGGTTCCATACATTCCAATATGTAATAGACAGCTCTGGTGCCTAAAATAATCCCAGGGAAAACGCTCATATGCCATGAAGATTGGGATGGGAGGGAGAGGAGACAGGAAAAAGTGTTGTCTGTGTTCTTGGAAGCCTTTTTTGTCTTCTTTTGGATGCTGTCAGCTTTTTTTTTTTTTTTGCACAAACATTACAGCATCCAAGGGGAATTAGAAATACTTACCCATGACCACATCAGATTTTAGGTTTGTCAGGAGAAAGCAATGCAGAAGCAGGACCTTGGCCCCACTGCTTTCATTTTGGTTTCAGCATGCTGATAAATGCCTCCTAATGCTGGAAAGAGGTAAGGCTGACTGTCTAGGTGGAATACAGGAAATTTAAAAGTCTTACCTCAGATTTGAAATGGGTTTTGGATCTGTAAAAGTGCTGTGTAAGAACGAAGTAGCAGTTATTGTCTGTTGTGGTGTCTCTAAAGTTACACAGCAGCTTCCCTTTTATACCAGTCTCTTATGAAGTGGTTAGGGACCACTTGGGACAGAGAGACAAAAGGGGGATGCTTCTGGTCAGATGGCTTTTAACTGAGATAACAGTGGTCAAATTGAGCCTTTTAACTTCAACAAGGTTTTTTTGTGAGTCAGCTTATCCAAACATGAGGTGAAATAGGAAAGGCAATGGTTTTGGTTTCCATCCTAGCCTTTTGCACCAGTCTGGGCCATACCCAGTTCTGGGACCTCACTAACCTGTGCAGGGCTAAACAGTTTGAAAGGCTGTAAGCTCAGGAGCCTGAAGGCCAGACAGCCAGAGGGCAGGAACAACAGCTGCTCATGGGGCCTTTTACCCATAGCTAAGTGGAATGTAATCCACATTGCCAATGCCCATCAGCTAGAGCTGTGATTTTGGGAAACAAATGAGCTGTCTCATAGAGCTGCATAATTTGCTTGAGGTGCAGACCTGCTAGCTGCACACAAAGCAGTGCAGTCATTTTGCCTTGCAAAAGTACATCCTGGTTCCTAAAACTTGCACCTTGGCCCGTGAGGGAGATGAGAAAGACACAGGAGAGAGTCAATCTGATGAACCAGAAATGAGCTGCCAGTATTTAATGGTGAAGATAATTAACTATTGCGACAACTTACCTAGGGGATGTGCTTGTACCTCTGTGATCTGAAATCTGTAAATCTAGATTGGATGCCTTTCAAAAGAAGCTATTTTGGATGAACTGCCAGTCCTTGGGCTTCATACAGGAACACAAAATATCCTGGCCTGTGCTGGACATGAGGTCAGACCAGCTCAAGGGTGGACAGTTTCTATAATGCAGCTCCTCTTCTGACTTTCTGCTGCTCTCTAGGCCACCACAGTGAGTTGGTGGTGCAGTTCCACACAGAGAAGTCCATGACCCCTGTGCCCCCCATAGCCCTGGGGTGCTGACCAGTTGTGGGCAGCTCCCTTACAGTTCCTGCTTGGTCATCTGAGAGATAATGACCATTGTAATCCCCTGGGACCTCAGGCACCTTGGGAACCCCACAAAGAGGGGAAGACAAATGAAACCTTTTCATCCTGTCCTCCCAGGAGCTTCCAGAGGTGGATTTCTGTAGTGGGATAAATGGTGGTGGGGAAGGAGGGCAGTGATGAGCCCAGTCCATGTGTCAGGAGCCTTCCTGTGTCTCTTGGCCAATGCTGGCAGATGTTGCTCTCATTAACAAAGTGTCAGGAAGGCACCAGTGGCAACTCTGCTGACAGTGAGCAGCTGTTCTGGTGGTCTCCTCAAGGGATGGGACGCCTGCAATCTGAGATTCTCCCTTTTTCCACACAGAAGTAATTTCCCAAAGTAGTTACTATGGTTTTGATCTTTGCCCAAAACTGAAATTTCTTTTCTATGGCTGGAACAAAATTTGGATTTGGACAGAGTGAGACTCTTCACTCACCAAATGAGGTTGTACACATGTAAAACATTGGTATGACTTTCCATTTGTTTTGGTTAGAGACAAAGATGTTCCTAAAAATTCAAACCTAGGAGTCTTATTTAAGCATTAACCTCTTGCAGTGGGTATAAGAGGCCCACATAAATGTACCAAGTACTATATTTTAATAAACTTGAATAGATTTTTAATTGACAACTTCTAGGAAAATGGAAACCCTTGCTTTTATGTCCTAAAATATCATGAAGTGGAATTAAAGCTGAATTTTTAACCTTTCTTTTCCTACTTTTTAAAAACGTGTAGTAGCCCTCTTTTCCTGTGGCAGCAGTAGTTGGTAGCACAGAAATCAATGTGCTGACCCTGAGAGCTGGAGTGGTGCATGGCTGACTGGAGAACTCCCTTCACATCTCATCTCCAGGACACTGTCCCCATACCAGTGTCAACAGCAGCCTCTCCAGTCCCCCAGGCAGTGCAGAAAAAGCCAAAAACTGTCTGTTTTCATCACACACACAGGGCTGTTTCAATGGAAAACTTGAGCTGCTGATATTTCCGTAGAGATCGGCTTAGATCCACGATAACGCTTCTCAAGGACTTATGTCTTCAGTTTTCTTAGCTATTTTCTGCAACTCCCTAAACAAAAATATCTCTGCTCCAAATTCAGAAAGGTCACTGTCTTCAACCACAAATTTAATTAACAGCTTTCCCCTTCTACAGACTTTTTCATTGCCCTCCTTAGTTAATTTTAACCCAGTGTCCCACTTTAGGAGCCTGTATTTTCCACTTGAGGGAGTAGATGCTCACAGGAGTGGCCCCAGGGAAGCTCAGCTCAGAAAGTGATCACCAGTGGGAGCCAGGGTTATGCATGGCATTACACCATGGAAAGCTTCCCATCTCCTGTTTCAGACAAAATGTCTACAAAAACAATACTACTCCTTTACTAAATTCCTGCATTCTGCAGATGGGAAGCTCAATTTCTACAGGGAAAGCCAGGCTGTTTTGGGGCAGCTCACGGTGCTCTGTCTTTTTGCTGGTGCTGCTAATTTTTGTGAGCACCATAGAATACAGTAGAAAATTGAAACTGTGTGAAAGATCAACAGATCAGTGTAGAATGTCACGCAGCAACATCTGTTAACTTTGGCTCTATCTCATATCCTCCTGACCCCCTCCTTCCCAGCCACAAGTCTCCTGTTTTGTGAGAGCTCTGAGTGATAGGGACTTGGAGGGGAGGGGTGTGGAAATGTCTCGCTGTTTCTCAGAGGTCTGAAGGGCTTGCAAAGGTACCATCTGGAGTGAAGGCTTAATGTTTGTGTGTTTTTTATATTTTTAGTTATGAAACAAATGGGAGTTTGCTGAGTGAATTAATTGTATTGCTCTGTAAAAGTCTATCTTGAGAGCTATTGTGTATGGGAGCTTACAAAGCCTGTGGAGAGAAAGGAAAGTGGCTTCCCTTTCCAATTAGGGCTTTCAGGAAATCATTGATTACAGAATCAAGCAGGGTTGTTCAGAGACATTTGTTTGATAGTACTTCAGATAAATGAAATTAGTGTCTAATAATAATTTTGCTAGTGACACTGGAAGCAGCTGTACTCTCTAATGGTAAACTTGCCCTCTTCTTTCTTGTCCAAACAATTATAGCTGATGAAACATCACTTCCAATCTGTAGGTCCCAGTAAAAAAATGTAAATCATGAAGAAGTGAGTGGTACAGTGAACAGTATGTTCTTAGTTGCGAGAGTGTTTGTCTGGACCAAGTTAATGCTTGTTCTTATATTGCATATAAAAAAAGTCAAAACAAAACCTTGACCCATATGTATAAATATTTTACCTTGTTGTTTTTTTTTTTTTTTTTTTTTTTCCAACAGGGTCAGCATATTTCATTAGCTCCCCTTCAAAAGTTAGAGGAAACTTTGTATGAATATCAGCCTCTGAAAGTGGAGACCTATGGACCACAAGTTCCAGAGCCTGAAATGTTGGGAAGGCTGGGGTAAGTAAATCAGCACATTTTAATTCCCATTTCATGGCATTATAGCTGGGATTGTTAGAATCTTCAGATTGCCAGGGATCTTTCTTTTCCTTTATTTTTTTTTTTTTAGGGATCTTAATGAAATATTAGACTTCCTGCCCAACCAACATTTTGTTTGGGTGGATAAGCTGAAATTTTTGGTCCTCTTGCCTTTATAGATCTATTGAGAGCTGGACTGGATTGCATTAGTGTTTTTAAGGTTGTCCTTGGCAGTCATAGTGAAGTAGCTGTTCATTTTCAGTTGCACAGTATTAAAAAATAAATAAATAAAAATCTGGGGCTTAATTTACCCAGCTGTAAGCCAGTAAAAATATTAAAGTTGGGCTGTTTGCCATGGAAAAGGGTAGATTTACTTGTCGGCTGCAGTCTACAGTCAAACTGTGTTTGTGAGAAATGAAGCACAGAGCTTAACTTTGTCAAAAAATATAATGCAGGGTTGGTCCAGCAGCTCGGCAGCATCGTGATGTGCAGCCATGTTTGGAAGGGAATTTGGGAGCCTTCTGTGCCTGGGTAAGGGAGGTTAGAAAGTCCAGAAGTGATGTGTGCCCTCTCTAGAGATGTGTTTGTAGCTGAAATGCCACCTGAAGACTGCAGCTACTGGGGGAGTGTCACCCAGCTCACCATGGCCTGACCCTCAAGGTCATCAGCACTTCCAGTGCCTGGAAAACTGCATGGCAGAACCAATGTGCAGGCTGGCAAGGCAAGAAAGAGTTTAAAAAATAACAGTTTACGTTTGGCTGTGCAATCTGGGAAAACTGAGGCCACAAAGTTGAGGCAATTTGGTGTGCAGTTTCGGAGACCAATGAAATCCAAACAGAAATCCCATCTAGTTCACTGGCATGGGAGAGGTTGTATGTCATGCAGGAAATGACACAGGTACATAGACTTAGTAAGGTAAATAAGCAACCTAAGGGTGCTTCTGAAAACTGAAGGCTGTCTGGAATTGAGGTTGTCTCCATTTTTACTGTTTCTGTGTCCTCCTGATGCCTGTAATTTTTATTATCTGGTATCAAGCTTCTGCGACCAAGAATTAATTAGGAGTTCAAACTTGGGCAGAGCCTGGTTCAGGCTTCACCACCTGTTTGGATGGAGCACAGCTGTGAGGGACCTCCAGTGCGAGGGGGGCTCGGAGGCCCCCTCAGCCTCATCACAAACAAGAAGATGATGGCTTGTGCAGGGAGGATTCCCTTTGCCTGTGCCCCACGAATGCTGGTGTCCAAATCCATCAGGAACACTGTCATCTGTGTCCACTGCATTTAGTGGCAGCGGTTCTGAGGCAGCCCAGCGCTTTGCAGAGCAAAACCCTTTAAACCCTGCGGGTTGTGTCCGTGTGGGAGCGTACTCAGGGCAGGGTTTGCTGACAATGCCACAGTCTTTCCCTGGAGACACTTTTAAATGTGCCATTTTCCTCCTGCAAGCAGAAACAACCAGGCTTGCTGGGCTTGGCTCTGGAGGTGCTGAAGGAGCTGAGGGGTGCGGGGTGGCTGCGGCAGCAAGGGCGGGCTCACGGCTGGCTGGCTGGGCGGGTTGGTGGTGCCCACCAGAAGAGTTCCTCTGAGACCCGAGGCTGTTTGCCATTCCAAAACAAATACATCAGTGCTGTGGGTTCCCAGCCAGTACAGCTCTAACCCTATTCCATGGGGTGTCTGAAATACCTTAAACCGTGCAGGGCTGTTGGTTTCTGTATTTGTGTTTCTGTGTTTATATGAACTCATGCGCATTTCCTGTTGATGATGAATGCTTAACTAATGTGCCTCTGTCCCTGCTTTGGGGCTTTTCAGGCAGCTGCATACAGCTGCCTAGGTGAGGCAGAGGAGCTGGGCACAATGTAAACCTCTCCAGCTAAAGATTTTTAGTTTCCTGTTCATTTACACTTACAAAAGGCCAGGCTGGACGGGGCTTTGAGCCACCTGGCCTAGTGGGTGGCATCCCTACCCATAGCAGGGGGGTTGGAACTACATGGTCTTTAAGGTCCCTTCCAACCCAAACCAGTCTATGATTCTGAAAGTATTTAGATGTTTTTTTTTTTTTTTTTTTTAAATTTTAGTTTCTCCCTCTTTTCATTTTCCTGTTAATAACTTTGTAGCCTGGCATTTATTGCTGCTGAATAGTTCCCTCAAATGTGCAAGCTGTAAATCTGAGTTTCTGGAGCTGGTACTATTGCAAAAACCATTGTCAACCTGGTGATTTTGAATTCACTTTAGGTAGTATAATTTATTAACTTTTTTTTTCTTAAAGATACTTTTTTTTTTTTTATCTTCAAAACACTCAGTAGAATGAATATTCCTTTACCTCTTACCTTCTGCAAGACTCACTTTAGGTTTCAGCTTTTTTTTCTTAGTGAGTTTCTGTAATGAAGGACACAGCTGGCAAGAAGGTTTTAGCAAAGAGCAAAAATGAATACTTAAGGGGTCATATAGAACATTTGTAAGGAATCTTTTATAATTAAAAAAAAAGGCTTTTTAAGATGACTTGTATTATTTGCTTATTAGGCTTTTCAAAAAACTTCATGAGCAGACCGTAAACTTGATTTTGCATTTTTCCACTGCTCTTCTGTGTGCAGTTTGCATATTTTGCAAAAAAGGAAATTTATGTTCAAATTGTTCTTACAAATTTGTTTTCAGTTCACCCTGGGAATGTAAATTTTCTTTTTTTTTCTTAAGTACTGCAGGAAAGCATTAACATCCTTATACAATTTTTTTGTTCGGGTGTTGGAAATCTGAGAATAATGAAGATTTAGAATTTTTTTTTCCCCAACACAAATGATTTGGTACAATGTGTAGGGGTTTGTGTCCTTCTGCCCCCCATGAAGGTCACTTTGGCTGTTCAGACTCGAGGACCAGCTCATGCCTGTCTCAGCTGTCAGATGGAAACGTGACTTGGAAAAGGGGAGAGGATGTGTGAGAGCGTCTCCCAAACATGTGGTGCTGCCCTTGGAGGAAAGTGGGGTCTTGGATCACTGGAACATGGCCATCCTGGGGGCAGCTTGTGCAGCTGCCTGTCCCTCCATGGTAACTAACAGCCCTGGGTGTGTGTGGCTTTGTCACTGCTCTGAATTACTGAAGTGTTCAGGGACGTGCGTTGGGAGGTGGTTGGTTCCTGCACGGAGCTGAGGGCAGCCTAGTGATGTGTTTGGAGAGAGATCCCTGTCTTATCAAGGGCTCTACTGGCACTGCTGCTGTCACCACAAACTGTTAGTTTGGACTGAAGTGGGAAGTGTCACCTTTTGGTTCAAATTGGTGCAAATCTGTGGAATTGCTTTTTGGGGAGCAGAGCTGTGTGGCTGCACGAGAACACGAGCACCTGGATGCTTGGGCCCTTGCTGCCAGTACTTTACTTGGAGGTTTTCTTAGATAGGCAAAAAAGGCCTGTCTCTCTTAATTTTATTTTTTTTCTTCCTGATATTTTAGCTGAGCATGCTGAATTTGTGTGGTTGGAGGTCTGCATTTTTCTTACTGGAAAACAAAAGAAATGAAAAATATAACAAACTGACATGCCAAGTAGCGAAAGAATAACTCAGGATGAAGATGGAAAGTAGTGTGTTGCTTTAAAAATGTATGTTTGATATGTAGTTTATGTTCTAAAGGAAAAACAAAACAAAAAAGCCCCTGAGGATCCAAATGATGTTTTTTTGGAAGTCCTGAAGAATGTAAAGACATTCCTGGCAGCAATTGTAAGTCTAACAGGAGTGGCTGCACAGCGGCCACCAAGTTTGGCAGCTGTGAAGAGCCATACACAAGCTACTTAAAAACTGACTATAAATTGAAAATCTGCTTATGTGATTAGCATTTTGGGTAAAGATACACGAACTTCATGTCTCAAGGTTTAGAAACAGTCTCTTGTAATCCAGAGTGGGTCATACTCAACACAGTGCCAGTCATATCCTCACCACTCTCATAAAATTGAGGTAATTTACAAGTGAGGTTAAAAATTTCACTTTGCAGCAGACCTTGTAACCAAGTCAAACCTGGGCTGCTTAAAATGAAATTGTGTTTGCCTACTTAGCTTTGGAGAGATCCAAGCTGAATATATATATCTGTGTGTATATAAAAAATCGGGTTTCTCCAAAAATCTTTTCTTTAGGGAAGAATGTGACTTCCCTTTGATCTGTCAACTTGTTTTCATGTATAACCACATTGTTAGGAGCACCCTGGTTAGTGTTTTGTTTAAATGAGATGCAGAAAATGAAGTTCAATAGTGAACACTAATCTAATGAGGATAGGTAATATACTTTGATAAATTAAAAGTTAAATCTAAACAGAATGTCATTTTAAGAGTTGAGGGGGTAAGTACTGAAGCAGAGTGGGAGTGCTGTGAAAATCTGTACATACAATGAGCGTGTTTTAGCCCAGTGCTTTTTCTTATGAACAACTGGATTGATTCATTCCTTTTTTCCTAGTGTAGGACGGCTCAGGCATTTTAAATTTCACATTAAGATGAGATTGGGTTTCATATCTGTTAGAGCTTTGTTAGTGTTTAATTTCTAACCTTCACTTTAAGTGGAAAATTTCTGCATATTTCTTTGTTGTACAGTGTTGTAGTGTAATTTGAAACACATGTAGAGTTCTGGCACTTAATCTAGAAATGACTCGTGTAACTTCTTTGCTGTCAGTCATTGTGATTTTTTTTTTTTTTTTAAAGTGAGGCAATAGTCAGGATGGTCTCCAAGCTATTCTTACAGCATAGCTGAGCTGGTCTTTGCCTGGATTAGCTTCTGCTAGAACCCTGTCAGTGTCCATGTAGGGTTGGAGGCAGTGAAATAACTGAGAATTGATTTGGAATGGGTGACAGGACCGCTGGGTTTAAAAGTCATAGCAGGTGATTTTTCACATCTGCTCTGTCACTGGGGTATGCAGATATTTCTTGAATCTTGGAAAAGGAGAAAAGCCACAAATGAAGGGCTGATTTGATCTGCTTTGGCCCATTGGCTTTGAACACTGAATTCATTCTGCTCCTTTTAATGGAATCTAGTCTCTCAATAAGCTCAGTAGTCAGAGTCAAAAGATTGAGTAAGAGTAAGGGAAGCTTGTTTTGCTTTGGAGGGCACATAGAGGGCTGCACTCCTTGCAGGAATTCTCTTGGCTACCAAGGCATATGGTCTGAATTTCCCAGAGGCCTGATCCTCAGTACAGATTTCTGTCTGCTGCAAAGCATTTTGCATTGGGTACCTAATGAATGAGAATGGGCAGGTAAGGAGGGGTTGTTGGTTTAAAGACTCAGCTACCCATACAGCTTTTTTTTTTTGGTTCATTTTCTTGTGAATAATTGAATAAAAACCTGTGAATGGCAAAACAAGTACTGTGTGGGTGCCCTTTTGCTGGAATTGTGAATATGGCCAAGTGTGCTGTCTCCTTCAGGGCAGAAGGGAACAAGGCAACAGAACTGCCTGTAAACCATCTTAACCTGGTTTGATATAGAAACTGTCTGGTATTGCTTTAGCATTCCACAGAAATCCTACAGCCTTCATTTTAGGATTTTGGAAGGACGCAAATTTAATATAGGGGAGGTAGATTAGCACCAATTTTTCCAGCTGAATAGAAATCAAGGAGTGCAGCCTTTAGTAAGTCTGAAATCTTACTGTTTAAGGAATCAGCTTTCTGGCAAAAAAATCTATGAACATTTCAAACGACACCCCGTAGAATATGGTGCTTTGCATGGAGCTCTTCTGTCAAGGTCATTAGCAATTGAATATATTAAAAGTGGACTGCTTACGAAATGGAGAGTTTTGCTTCCTGCCCGCCCACCTGTGGGTACAGTGTGGGTTCTATAACTGTAAAAGGTCTCAGGAGGGTTATAAAAGCAGAGAATATGGAAAACATATAAAGAAACAAAGAAGGAAGCCTGCATATACCACGCAGTTTCTTATATGTAAAGCTGGCTGTAGCTGTGTGTACCACTAAATTAAGCTCAAAAGCTGGCCCTGACAGCAGAATGTCCATGGTGATTGTTTTTGTTGGCGTTTGGCTTCCAAATTAACTCATCGATCTAACATGAGTCTCTGCTCGGAATACCGGTCTGGTAATGTTTTTTTACTTCTTCATGCAATCATGGAAAAAATATGTTTCTGCTCGAAGCAGTTGTCAAACAAGCTTCTTTCATCGACAATCAGACACAGGGCAGCTGAGTAAGGCTGTTTAGTCTAGAATAAATACTCGTGAGATTACAAGGTCGCTGTAGGAAATGTAATTATACCATTTATTCCAGAATAGTCTTTCTGTAGTGTGGGCTTGCCGAATACTAAATCATGCATTTATTAAAATACTTACAGTATGAAGAGGGGGGGAAACAAAAATGAGAGCCTTAACGGAATGGAGATTTGTCTGCAAATTTTGCTATGGGAGCAAGCAGTAAATATTTAAAATTACTTCAAAAAATCAGGATGGCAATATTTGCTTTATTACTGAGAATTTGTAAGAGGCAAAGCCTAAGTTGTCACTGCAGGTGTTGGAGGCAGTGCTGCTAAGTGGACAGCTGAAAGGTGTCAGGCAAAGCTGTCTGCTGATGGATTATAATGTGTCAGGAGGCATCCAGCAATTGTGTGGGCCAAATGCCCTATTTTCTGTGCTCTTTGTGTCTCAGCAAATCAAAGCCTTATTACTACCAGCCACTTAGAGACCTGATTGTCTGTGATGGTTCTTATCTGTTATTGAAAGCCCTTCTTTGCTTTCATCCTTCCCTCCATCCCCTGCATTGATATTGCTGTTGATGTCTGGCTCTCTTGTGACTTTATATGTCCACAGGCTTTCCTCCTTAGCTGCTGTATTTTGGTAGAATTTAACCTTTAGGACTTCTGTTGTGTCTCTGAAATTATGTGGTAAATTTGAGAACAGTGGTTTTTGTGCTCAGTATTTTCCTTTTCTTTACATTTTTCCTTCCTTGTTTCTCCTGGACTTCATGATGTTGCCCTTTTTGAGTCTTTCTCTGGCTCCTCAGCCAGATGGATAATTGCACTGGGAATTGTGTGGTTGCCACAAGAAAAACAATATGTTTTGCACATGCAGGAGAGATCTGTCCTGATTATCTCTCACTTCAACAACAGCAGGGCCTCAGTGTCCTCCAATTTTTGTAGTTCTTCCTGGGACAGAGCCCCCAGATGGTTTCCTTAAGGCCAGTGTTAGAGTACAGAGGCAGGCACACGGTCATGGGGAACCAAGTCTGCCTGCTGGAGAGTGGGAGCTCGTGGAAGCCCATTGCTGAGCTCCTCCTCTTCATCTGGGCTCTGCTCCTGCTCTGTGCTTGGCTGCCAGGAGAGATGGCACAACAAGGACTTGCTCCAGGACACTCTTAGAAAACCCTGGCATTTTCTCCTGAAGGGTCTTCTTTGGATGCAATAATCTTAAACTATTTAGTCTCAGAGGTAGTTGAATTAAAAAGGTGATGAGCATCCTATTTGAGTTTGCCTTCTGAAGCATTTGTAAAAATTCATTACCATAAAAATTGAGAAAGGAAGTGTGGAAAGAAGGAGAGAGAGGCTTCCTAAGCCCTTCAACACTGTTGTTTTAAGAAGGGGGGGGGCTATGTAAAATGAAAATATTGAGCCAGAGACAGCCAGCAAAATAGACCCATAAAGAGGAAAATTAAGCCACAAATGATGCATCATCTTGACTCTGACACTGATAAATACAATTGTATAGCAGCATTCTGAATGAAAATTTTGTTCAGATATCAAATGGCTGAAAGGGTGAGTTATGAGTTTCCTTAAATGGCACAGGGAAGCATGGGGGGTGTCTTGCTTGAAGCTTTCTGCAGCTTTTCAAGCAGTAGTTTGTGATTCTTTAACCCCCTTCAGATGGCTTTGTTGAAGGAGTCTATAATGCTTAAAGCTTCTCTGAAGAGTGCTTAGTGGTAGGAATGAGGGCTCTTCCTGGAGGAGCAGCTCAGTTGCCAAAGTCAGTAATTCCATTGATAAATTTCATCCTATGTGTGTAACTGCTCTCAATCCTGATAATGATGGATGACAAGATTTTCAGGGGTTGGGCCGGCAGTCTCTGATTTCTTATTTTGATAACTGACCCTGTGGTCCCTCAGATTAGGAGGGAATAGTGGAGCCAGAGAACTTTTCTTAAGAGTTAATGACATCCCATCACAATTGTGTTCACTTCTTTATTTTTCCCGGTTTCCTTAAAAAAAAAGTCCAAGACTTTCCAAGTCTTCCACACCCATAAGAATTGGAGTTTCTGGCTCCTTCCACTCCAGCAGTTTGTGCATCTGCCCCCAAAGGCTGTCACACTTGGTGGAACAGCAGAGATTTTAGGGGTAACTGGGACCAGAGCTGCTGCATGGAAGGGAGTGGTTGGATATGGAGGGGGAGCCCTAAAAGTACCTTGACTGAAGCTCTTTGGATCTTTGAAACTGGAAGATGTCCAAGGACAGGTTAAAGGTTATTATCTCAGGTGCCTTTTGAAGTTAGAGATTCATGTAGGTTGGGTCAAGGAGGCAAAATACATAATATGAGTTTCCTATCGTGCATTATAGCTATTTCTGAAGTTTTTTTGTTAGTGGTGCTGCTTACAGGGGGTTGAGGAAAGTGCCCACAATTAAAATAGTTGGCTGGAGATTATGTACACACATTTAGGAACCAATTTCATGGCTTTGGTTTTAAAGCCTTGCTAGTAGTTATTTGAAAACTGTTCTGGGTAAACAAGACATGTAGTGCCAGGCTTTCAGAAAGAATTGAGCTGTTCACTTCTCCCTCTTCCAAATGGAAGCATTTGAGTTAGGCTGTGTTTCTAATAACAAAGCAGAGGTTTGAACATAATGGGACTTCACAGCTGAGCTATTGCTCAGGCTTGAAGGTAACGCCACCATATTTTTGTTTCTTTAACTGGTATTAAATGTAAAAACATAAATCCTTTTCAGTGGGAGAGGAGAAGGGGAGATGGTTTTCATTTGGCATAATTTCCTGTGAGACGTGGTTCTAAACAAGGCCCATATTTACACAAGACAATACAGTTTTACATGTACTGGTATATCCAGCACGTTTTAAAATTGTTTAGCCAGCCCCAGGTATTAAATACCTTCACAATAAATGTGTTTAATAAAAGTAGATGAAGTTTGAAATAATTTTTTAATAATTTTACAGTAGAAACACCAGTTAAATCAACCCCACTGCAGTAATAAATGTCACAAAAACAATTAATTATAGTTGCTTGCCACTGCAAAATCAATTGTGTAACTGTTCTTCTGAAACTGACTTTTACATTACTAAATCCTAAACACTACACTTCTGTAACTTGTCAGAATCAAGTTTTGGTTAATAGATATTTTCAGTGATGTAATGGGAACTTCTGGCATGGAGTCAGAATATAATGGACTGTGATTAATGTTTTAATAAGCACTTTTCTTCTACTTATGATGCAGCAGTGAAATGGTTTCCTGCTTAGATTGATAGAAAAGCAGGTGTGCATGCATACTTTTTTCTTTCAGTAAGAATAAGTTTTTCAATGCTTCTGCTTGAAAACATTTAATGTTTTTCCTTGAGTCAAACGCTGCTGATTTGGGGGTTTCAGTTTGTTTGTTTTAAATCCAACTATTGCTGATATTTGTCAGCTGAAAGTGGAGGGTGCCATGGAAACCTTTTCAGTACTTAAAGTAATTGCTTTGTAAAAAAGGAAACTCATTAGTTTAAAAAATAGTTTTGATATATTGACATTTTCTTCAGTGGAAGGATTTGTTTAAAATAGTGTTGGAGTAATTCAAAAGTGTGCAAGAACAAATACAGTGTTGAAAATATTAACAGCTTATATTTATTATGGAGGTTGATGTAATCCACTTGCTACATCATGCTTGGTTACATTCCTCCTGGAAATGATTGTGTTATTCTGTATTTTAAATATTTCTTTTTAAAAAAAATTAATAAATAAATAAAAAGGTATTTTAGTCACTGCTTTTAATGACCCATCAATCCAGATTTTTTACAGGTCTAGCTTTTTTTGCTTAGGGATCGAGTCAGCTCTTGTCCTGGTGGTGTTTCTTCTAAGATGATGCTGAAGGTGGACAAATTCTTCAGACTCTTTAACATCCTAATGATATCTGGTGATGGTCGTGCACTTGGTCTCCACTATTCCTCTGCATGGGAACATAAATACATAGAAAAATTATATATATAACCACAGAGCAGGAGGACTGCCTTCTGTGGCAAACAAAGAAGTCTCTTTTCTTTCCTTCTCCTCTGTCCTTGTAGGCTCGATAGGAACAATGGATATACCTGTGATGAGGAGAGAGGAGGGGGTAAAACCTGTAGAAAGAGGATGTTCTGTTTCTTGCTGGTATCGTTCCACTAGCCTGGATTCCAGGCACCTCTGCTCTCCACTTCTGGAAGCTGGGTGAGCCTTTCTGGAAGGATGGAAAAGGTGCTGTGGTCCTGGCTCTGGTGCAGGCGCTTCTCTCTCGGCTCCGGAATCTGTCGACATTAACTGAGATCCAAGATAATAGTTTCTCCATCTCTTTGTTCTTTCCCCTGAACCTGGGGATCTTACTGACTCCTCTGTTCTCAGGAACATCGACCCATGCTTTAATTTTTACATCAACTTTGGAAAAAATGCCGATATCAGCATACTTGTGTTTTTAATATTTATTGAGAATTTACCAAGCAGCCTCTATACCTTGGCTTTGTGCCAACTCTCTCTACTGGGGTAGTGTCTGCCTTCACAGAGAAGGTTACTTATGGTTTCCTTTATTTGCTACTGCTGCATTTGTCTGGTTCTCCCTTAAAAAGATGTAGGAGGAGAGTGCTGGCTGCTATCTTTATTTTCTGACTCTCTTCCAGAATTCATGAGGAAATGCTCCTGAATAAAGCCAAAAAAAATCTACACCTCTTCTCCCCTTCCTGTCATTAGAAGGTTCTCTCTCTCTTCCCCTCTTTTCACATTTAGGCCCTGATGGATTGGGCAGACTTCTTGCTCTGTGGTCATTGATTCTACTAATTGTCAAAAACTATTCCAGAAATGAGAGAGAAATGAGATTTTGCACTCTGAGGCCATTTCAAAACTTGGAAGCATAAAGGCTCTGCTGTTCCAGACTCTCTTCAGCACACAGTTAATTTTGGAATAAAAAGTCCCAGAGATAGAGTCTGCAAACAATCTGAAATATGGAAACCATATCTTGCCTTTTTTTTTTTTCCTTGGTCCATGATGTAGGTGCATCTTCTCTTTTTCTGCCCAGAAGGAAGGCAAGTATTGTTGTGAAGGAGTGAATGCAATGGGGAGTTTGCTTTCAGGAGTCTGCTGTGACTGAGCAGTCCCTTGCCTTGAGCAGTTTGGGCCATAGGATCCTTCTTGATATTTTGGCTTTTGTCTAAGAGCAGTCACTGAAGTTGTGGGGTTTGTTTTGTTATGTTTTGTTTTTTTATTTTGTATTTTGCATTTAGTACCTCTCTCTCTTTTCTGCTCACCCAGACGCGCTCTATAGATATTTTTTAGGTCTGCTGTATTTACTTAATTTATCCAGGCCTTGGAAAAGCTTGGACTAGCAGAAGAACATACAGAATTGGTGTTGTCCAGCTCTGCAAACATCTGAGCAACTGACAGTGTCATAACAGACCCTGGAGATGACAGCAAGGATAGCTCAGTGCAGCTCCTTCCTCAGCATTTTCACGAGTTCTCACAGTTAACACCTCCAGACTCCTTCCCTGCCTTCTCCAAAGAGCTGTAGGAAGTTCACACGTTCCTTGACTTGGTTTTGGCTCTGGTGTCAAAATACTATTCTGAAAAATTCCCATTGAACTTGTTTGGGTGCTGAGGGTGGTAGGTTTAAAAATAATTAAAAGCTCCATGCAGGTCCAGTTCTGCTCTCAGCCCTGGCAGAGGAATTTGTAGTGGCTTCAGTGGGAACAGGATTAGACCTTACAAAAATGCCTTTAATGTTCCTGCCCTTGGGCAGCCTGGGTGGATTCTTTCTTTTGCAGCACAGTGGATGAACTGTGTGTGCTCACAGGCTCTTCCATGTAACTGAGGAGTGTGCTCTTGTGGCTCAGGGATGTTTGCAAATGGAGCAAAGGAATGCAGCTACCTGTAGGACAGAGGGTGGGCAGTGGAGCCCTGTGCTGGTGCTGCTGGCTGTTCATCCCCAGGTTTGTAGGTATTTGACTTTTCTGGGAGCTGTTGGCTGCTGGTTGATTTTCCTGTATCTTGAAACAAATGCTGAAAACTTGCCTGGAGCTCTCTGCTCAGATCAGCTGCCCAAAAGTACTACAGCACCAGGTTTTACAGGCTGTCTGCCCTGGGAATTGAAGACCAGAAAAAGAAAAGAAAATCAATGTATTTTCTTTTAATGCTATTTTTGTCTCCTTAGAAAAAGAGTATGAATGGGGCCAGCCAATAGATGAGATTTCAGTGCTCGTGTATGGGTCCATTTCATGCCTTCCTCATGCACATGTGCATTGTTTCTTTCTCCCATTGGAGCTTTGGTTCATTATCTGAAAAATGGAACTATCTGATTTGAAATATCAGCATTAGATTCTGGGAAGTACTTGCTGCTTCCAGTAGAGAGAACCACGTAAACTGGAGTGGCTGGGTGGAGGTGATACTGCAGGCTCCTGCAAAGAGCAGTGCATCCTCTATTTTGGGCTGCTTTGAAGGATGTTATTTGCAACAAATCCCAGAGTTTTTGTTGACTCATGACTTTTATTTTGGTTTTATTCAGCATTTTTTTTGTCCTTTGAGGGCTCCAGCAGCTGAAACAGCATCGTCTTACCACATGGCAGTTTCAGCTGAGCCTGGTGTTTGAAATGGCAACACTGCTAAATGTTTGTGACTTGTTTTTAGAACACCATTTCAGCTGCCAGTTTCCTTGAGAAAGCAAAAACAATATGAAAATCAAGAAATACAAATAAAGGAGAGCCTTTAAAATACTTCTGATGTAAAAAAAAAACCAACAACCAAACCAAAAAACAAACATTCAGAAGACATGCTAAATTCAGCAGAATTTCTTGAATAGGAGGGCAACATCTAAATAAGCATGCATGTTCCTTGATTCTCTTCACCTTTTCTCCAGCCTATACATAAACTCATTAATTAAATTCTCTCTTAATGAGCTGTTTCCAAAAATTTTGCTTTTCCTTTTATTAAAGGCTTGGGTGCTCCCAGAAGAATAGCTGCCACATGGTGAGGGGAGATACAGAGGAGGATGAGAGTTCCCCAAAACTCTGCTTCCTGACAAAGTGGTGAAGGAACTGCACCATTAATTCTTCCAGGCAGAGGGTAGGATTTAGGGCACCAGGAATAACTGCTTTGAGGGGATGATCTGTGCACCCAGGAAAGCTGTCGCTTCTGCTGGAATTATTTTATTGATACATATGTTTGTGCATGCCTATGTGTGTATGCAGACACTGTTATGGATCATTTTACATTTACAGCATTATAACTCCTTGCTGTTACTGCTGCTGTATTATTAAGTGTTCTGAAGGTCTGCAGTGCAGTGATTTTTTTTCAGCAAGAGCAGCTGAAGCTCAATATTTTGCCCCAGAAGAGAGAATGTAACATGCAGAGAACTCATTGCAGAAAACCAGGGTGAATTCTGAATTCTCCTACTTGATACTACCTTGTGTCTGTACCCACCTCCTTACCTCCAGAAGAAACCAGAGCTCAGGTTTTGTAAGTCAGCCACCATTATCTATGTTGTTTCCAGTATGAATTAATTTGTGGTGCTGTGTTGGTGTGACCTGTTCCTAGCTCCTGGCTGTGTGACCTTTGCTATTAAGCCATCTCTAGCTGGAAAAAGTCCACATTAGTGAGTGCTACACAGATTAGTCTGAATCATTTATCCATTTCCCCAGCCCCCTCAGATTTTTTGACAGTTGTAAATTCTACAGTGAGTGTCTTTTATATTTTCTTTCAAATTGTGGATGAAAGTTGTTGAGTATCACTAGGATAAAATGAGATCCCTGCAGGGAAAATACCTCTTTGGATGATGAATCCCCATTTACACTTACTTCTTAAGATCTATCAGTGTAAATCATGTTTAAATATTTTTTTGCATAACACCTATGAAAACTAATTTAAATATGGTACTTTAAAAATATAAGTTACTGCCTGATTTTGTTGTAAAGCTAAAGGGGAGCTTGACTTTTCATTGAGGTGTTTTAGTTCTTGGGGTAAAGAAATTTGAGATCAATATTGGTTCAATCCATAGGTCAGTGTAGAATATTTTCAGTGGCAGTACATTAAATGGACAGGGCATACAGTGGAAACTTCTGTTCTCCAGGGGGTTGAGGGATAATAGTTCTGATGCAGAGGGATAGCTAACTCAGAAAGATGGCCCACAAGACTCCTCTGGAAATATGACCAGATTATTTGCCTTTAAAAAATTGAATGTTTTCTGTACAAAACAAAGAGGAGTTTGCATTGATGCACATTTAACCTCCATAAGGAGTTACAGGAAAATCCTACAAAACTCGTGGTAAAGTTTGTGTGTGGGGCTAGATTTAAGAGGGCTATATTTGGGCTATATTTGAGGCTTTTAGGGCAGCCCAGGCTCACGTGTGCTCCAGCCTGAGGTGGTCTGGGAAGAGCCAGCTCTGCTTCTCCTGTGGTTTTTGCTCTTCCATGGCTCCAATTGGTAGAACCTTTGTAGTCCAAGAAGTTCTCACTCACAAAGGGCATCAGGTTGGCCTTTAGTAGATTTATGTGCCATAATATTATTTAAGCCTTTGAAAACCTGCACAGTGCTCGTGAGGCAGATAAAGCAGTACTTGTGTGGGGCTGCTTCAAAGTGAGCTCCGTGGAGTGCTGGCCCTGCTGCTGAGAGATCAATACAGTCCTGTGCTCTCTGCCCTTCAATCACATCAACAGCCTGTCAGAGGTGATGCACTGCCCCACCAGCTCAGTAAAACATCAGCTTGATTCTGCTAGGGAAGGGATTTTACTGGAGCAAACCCCCTTTCTCACCAGAGTGTCCGAGTGCCTTTGGTGTTTTACCTCAGAATAGGTCTGTGCCCAAACAGAAGTGCCATTTTCTTCTGTGATGTGCCCTTCATTGCTGCTCAGGGATGTGAAATCTGTGCAGTGTATGTCCACAGAGACCTTGATGTTGTTTCTCAGTTATGCATCCAGTGAGTGCTCCCAGTTCCTGGCTGCCACTGGGAGAGCTGCATTACTGGTCTGGCTGCTTTTAAGAGTTGATTATGAGGAAAAGGCATTTCAGTAGAGAAGTGTTTTCATTCCTGCATTACCCACCATGCTGCTTTGTGTTCATGTTTTAACTGGAGAACTGCATTAAGCACGTTGTGTGTGTTACCCTTCTCTCCTCTGCTACCTTTAATTACAAGGTTTATACATTGATGTACAGCAAACATTAAATTGCAGCTAGTGGGAGATGGGTTTGGGCCTGAACTGTAGTGTCTGTAAAATGTGATGAGATCTGGCAATTGACTTATGATGCCAAAGAGTAGCATGACAAGCAGTCCATTGACATCCCACTGAATGGTGTTTCACAGAGCCCTAATATTTTACTGTAGCCTTAAGATAGAAAACTCAATGTTATAACACTCAATGCATAAACATGCATGTACCTGTTTATGGTTGTTTGTTAAAGCGGTGGCCCACAATGTTTCTTATATTTCTTGTTACAGCAAGGAGCTTATATATCTTAATAGTATGAGAAATTAGGCAGTCCAAGAACACAGAGCAGGAAAAGGACCTGCTTTAATTTTCTACAGATGTTTCTGATGATTGAAGACTAAAGGAGGCTCATAATGAAATAGCAAATTGCATGAAAGAGGTTAAACTTCAGTACAAAGTTAGACTGTATTTTAATATTCTAGAGGAGTGTATACTGATAGAATAATCACTCACCTCTTGTCTTGCAGCTTTTGACTTGACATAGCCATGGAACTTCCCTTTAAAGCACAGTAATTTCTATATAAGCTATTTGATCTGTCAAGTAGGTGTAGGAGCTTGTGTCAGAAGAAGGGAGCAGATTCAGCTCTGACAGATGATACAAATACAGTGAAGTTAATTGACTTTGCCAGGGGAGAAAATTCTTCCTCCTAATTATGTCAAATGCCAGACAACTTTCCAAAGGTGTGGAGAGAAGCACGCCTAAAGGACAATACTGACACTGCTTTTCTAGTAGGTGCTTGCTCTGCTTTATTTTTATTTTTAACTTTTTTATTATTTAAGCTTTCAGGGATAAAATAATGAAATCGACTAGCTCAACTACCTCATCCTTTGAGGATTCTCAGACCTCATAAATCCATTTCCCCTCTGTGGTCCTCTAGGATTTTCTGCCTGGTATTCTGAAGATGAAATCTTTCAGGAGACTCTGTGAAGCAGCAAAGTCCTGGGCTTCTTATTTTTCTTCCAGTGTTAGGTGTTTTGCTTCTTTGGCTTCATATTGGCATAATTTAAACTCTGTCAGAGTCAACAGGTTTCTGTCACATTCTAAGATTTTGCTGTTTGGAAGGCAGAGGAGAGGACTGGGCTTTTGACTTTGTTTGCTGGTCCCGTGTCAGACCTATAGCCTGTCTCATATATGAACCTCTGCAGTTTTGTGTTCCAGCACCACATGATTCTTTTACAGAAATTTCCTGTCAGTGGAGAAGGAGTCAGTGAGGCTGTCATGGTAGGGGTTATTGTTTGGAGAAATAAAACTCGCCTTTTCTCCACTCTGATGCCTTTTCCCCTCTCAGCCCCATTTTTGTTTTTAGTTCATGGGTTTTTCCATGGCAGCTTGTGATAAGTGTTACTGCCAAGAGATGATAAATAAAATAAATTTTAAAAAGGGATTGATGTAGACAACTTTTTATTCTCTGTCACCTTCTTGTGAGGTTGTGATGGATGGCAGAGATGGTGGGCAGCTCATGCCCAAACCTGCAGTTTTGTTTCACAGTGAAGGTAGAATCAGTTCAAATGTCCTTTTCTTTTGTGGCCCAAATCTACTATATGTGACTGGCCTTCTTGTGTCTCACTGTTCAGTAACTGTTACAGCTTTTTCAAGAATATGTTGGTAAATCTGACAGTGTTTATATTTTATGTGGTTGGGTTTTTTGGTTGTTTATTGCTGAGTTTTGCCTTACAAAAGAATTACAAGTCCATCCCTAGACACTGTCCAACAGTTCAGAGGTGTGTGGAACAGTCCCTGCCTCAAGAGCAGGATGCCATCTTTAAAAGCAAAAAGTTAAATAATGTGCAGTGGTAGCAAACTATCTCCCTTTTATTCCTCCTGCACTTGACTCTCTTCCTGATAAATGTGGCAAAACTGTCAAAACTTCTCATTCTTTTGGCTTCTCCCTGTCAGTATAATTGTCCCAGACCTCTCAGTAGCCAAGAACTCAGTTCTGCTTGTGGGTTCCAAATTTTTACTCATCTTTGCATCTGGTTTTGTTGCCTTAAACCCCAGATACTTTCAGATTGACACAATATTGATCACAGTTGCATTTGGTTAAATTTGAGGTTAGTTTACATGAGTCAGTGATGAAATTGCATGTGACACTTTTTTGGACATAGGGAATTCATTATCTTTAAAATTATTTTTTGAGAAACTTTATTCAGCCACTAAATATACTTTTATTAAAACAAGCCCTTAGTATGCATAATTGAGATTTGGAATCATGGTGTTTGTTTTTTCACATTTCTTGGAGTGTGGTTTCAGTTCAGCTAAACTAAACACCATTCTATTTAGGGCATAATTTTAAGAATAATTTTTGTAATTCTGGCAGCAAATGCAGTGACATTATAATTATGCCATAAGCATTCAATGTTTATCCATCACAAACTGGCTGTAATCCCAGTTCTGGAATACAGCTTTCTTGTTGCTCTGGATTCTTCAAGTGAAGGGGCAATTTTGTCTGCAGAAATGATTTTTTAAGGAAATCCACCATTTGGGTTAGTTGCATACTAAAACAGCTCAAAAAGAGAAGTCTGTCTCTCCCTCTAAAGTCTGAAATGATTTTTGAAGTTTTCTTGAAAGAAGTTCACTTTTAAGGACAAGTCAAACCAGCAGATACTGTTCAGAAACAGACTAATCTCTTGCATATATTAAAATATTGCACTCATTCAACCGCCTAAATTTAAAAATGGGAACTGCTTAAACCAATACAATCTGCTGCTGTTAACATACCTGTTAATTTATGGGTTTGAAAGCAAAGCAGGACACAGGGGTTCACCCCAGGGGTGGATACTGGGACCAGCACCCTCTTCTCTCCTGCCTGGCTGTGGAAGGAGTGCTCCCTCAGCACCTCTGCAGGTGCTGCAAAGCCCAGAGGTTGTGCTGCCCTTCAGAGGGCCCTGGGCAGGCTGGAGAAATGGTGTCACAGCCATCTGAGAGAAATGCAGGGAGCTGCACCTGGGCTGGGATAGCTCCAGGTGCCAGCACGGGCTGGGGCCGACCTGCAGGGCCAGCAGCTCCGTGGAGAAGGGCCTGGAGCACCCCGAGGGGCAGGACAGCAGCCTGTCCTTGTGGGGAGGAAAAGCCATCAGCTTCCTGGGCTTGCCAGGCAGTCACCAGGGAGGTGGTGGTGCTGCCCCTCTGCCCAGCACTGCTGAGGGACACATCCTGAGTGCTGGGTCTCGTCCTGGCATCCCTGGTGCCACACACGGACGTGCTGGGGCAAGGAGGGATTGGGGAACCTGTCGTGAGAGGTGAAACTGAGGGAATCTTCAGTCTGGAGAAGAGAAGGCTTGGAAGGATCCAGTCGAGGTGTGTACCTGATGGAGGGCAGGGAGTGAAGGGCACAGAGCCAGACTCTCCTCAGTGGCTCTCAGTGAGAGGACAAGATGTCATGGACACAAATGGAAATACATGGAATTCCACTGGAATGCATTTACTGCAAGAGAGGTCAAACAGTGGGACAGATTGTCCAGGTAGTTTGTGGAGTGTTTCTCCTTGGAGATACTAAAACTTGACAGGATACAGCCCGGAGCAACGTTTCTGAGCTGACCCTGCTGAGCAGGGAGGCTGGACCAGGTGGGCTCCCTCTGTGTCTTCCAGCCTCAACCTCCTCAGTGTCACTGTCCTGCTGATTGCATGGCAAGGTGAGAAAATTTCACCAAATAATCTCAGCAACAAGATATGTAAAATGATATTTTAAAATAAATAGAGTATTTATTTCAAATTGATGACTTATAGAGCAGAATCCACTAGGTGTCTTTTTTTGTCTGCTGGCTTCCTTTGTTGTCTTAGTTCCTTCTTCCAGAGGTCTCAGAAGTTGCTCCACCAGTTTCTAAAGTGGAGTGTTGGATGCTGAGGCTGGAGTTGCTGTCAGGTGTGGGCTTGGTAGCATGATATCAGTGGAGCTGCATTGGTGTGAGCTGTGATGAATGGCACAGTGGTGTCACTGAGATTTCAGAGGTGTTAAACTGCCTTTCTGTTCACGTGTCCCCCTGTCAATTGTCTACTTTCACCACTGAGTTTAAACTCCCCAGGGTAAATACTGAAATACAAAGGTACATCTGCTCATGAGAGCAGAGCAAATTGTCAGTGTCCTGCTGGTCCCACTGGAATGGTCAGGCTCCTGTGCACTCCCTTTTCTGCTCTTGGAGAGGGATGGCTGGGGTGGAGGGAGCGTGAGTCTGACCCAGTCCAGCTTTCCTTAGGTGTACTGTTAAACACCTTGCTCTAGCTCTTACTCAGGGTACAAAGCTGAGCTTGGATAATGGCAGCCAGATAAAAATCCAGTTGACTGTAGCAAACATAGCAAATGGCATCACTTTGTTGTAGCAAAGAGCAAAGTGTTTGTCGTGCCTTTGATCTCTAAAGTGCTCTGATGTGGTGACCTCATCTTGAGGAAGCACTAACAGGCCTTTTCTTGAATTTTGTATTTAACTCGATGTAAAAGGAAGAAGGGAAAATGGAATTGAATGTGTGCTTATTGTGATAATTAATTTCAGTCAACAATTAGCTTGCTTTTTAAAGTTCCTGCCCAGGATTTGGTATTGGAATGGGACATTGGCAAATGACTTTTACTTTTCACTGAAAATTAATATGTCTGTCAACTTTTCAGTGTGGGGCTCATTTTGCTCACATCAGTAAGATTGCTGGCTTCCCTTTCAAAACTAATTTTCTTTATCACTGTATTTGTTTACGTGTCTTTAATCCTTCCAGTTACTGCTTTAGAAGATGTGGGAAGGGGAAGAATACTTGGTCCCTGAAGGTTGCTGTGAGCCAGTCACTGCTCGTATGAATGAAATATTTTCATACAGCATAAAACTTTATCTCAAAGAAAGTCTTGAGAAGTTAAAATAATGGTAAATGTTCTCTAGACTAACTCTTGCAAGGGCTAAATAGCCTGGCCTTGGTCCAGGAAGGCACTTAACAATGTGCTTAACTTTAAGCGCATTGAATATTCTTCCTGGCATGAGTGGAAAATCAATGAGGCTGCTCACATGCTTAAAATAAGACATGTGCTTAAGTGTCTTTCTGGACCTCAGCCAGAGCGTTCAGCCTGTGAGATGAGCTGAATTCTAACTGTGGGCAAAAGCCAGTAGTGTTTCATTTTGCTTGTCTTGTGCCTTTCTGAAGCATTCATTGATATTGTCTGTGTTTATTTTAATTGGCCTCCATTTCCCATCTAAGCCCTACCAAGTCCTAGGCTCTGGGAGTAAAATAGATGTGCAACTTAGAGCTGTCAAACAGCTTGTCAGGGGTAGTACTTAGACTGTATATATTGCTCTAGAGCAGGAACTGAACTTCAGAAAAGCTGGGAAAAGATGAGGTGAAACATGATTGTTTTCTTTGGTAGCCAAGGTTTTAATATAGAGAGAAAATGAAGAGGAGAGAAGAGAAGGGCTGGTGACACGTCGCACCTTTTCAGTTAACATAGTTGCTTCTTAGGAAACATTAAAGAATGCAGACAGATGCATTAATAATCTGCTGGCAGTGGCTGTAGCCTTGGCAAGTCAGCCTTCCTACCTGCTATTGATTTTTCTGACTCTCAGGCAGCAATTTGCAATGGGTGGCGTGATCCCTTACCCTCAAAATGGGCAGTGAGAGGAGTTGTCACAGCCAAAATAATTTTTACTTTCTAACCAACCCCTCCTGTTTCTTCAACAGCATCTTTTCCTGCTTAGATGACAATTTCCACTGCTGACAAGTGTGAATGATAAAATATACTATATTTAAACACAAACAGCCTCCATGGCTAGAGGTGCAGAATAACCCTCCACAATGCACTGTGCTCCGTGCTGGCACCAGCCACACTTGGGGAAGCACCCCTCAAGTGCTCTAAGTCTGGGGTGTTAGTGCTTGGCAAGTGGAAAAGCAGTGTAGCCATGGGCATCTCAGAGAAATCTTCTCTGTAAAATCAAACTTACATGTCTAAGGAAACAGGAGTGTCATTCTCCTCCCACTGCCTTTTGTTTTTCAGCATTTAGACAGTGCTTGGCTTTCGCTTTCCCTCTCCGTGTTTACAGCTTCCTCCTAACATCACCAGGGCAGGGGCACCTCTTTGTGTCCTTACCTATTTGATTTATACAGGATGAGAGAGAAACTTAGAGGAGCTGAAAAGACAGTGGCTAGAGCAAAGCAAAATGGAGCATAGATCTTTTTTAAAGAGTTAAGTATGCAAAACTAGAAACAAGCAGTTGAATTTTGTATGTAGTTACAAAAGTATTCCTGAAGACGCAGCTCCATGAGGGAGCAGCTGCCATTTTTTATGAGATCTTTTTCCACAATTAGTCTTGAGCAGTTTTGAATTAGTTTGTTTGTAGGTTGTTGATTTTCTTTCAGCTGCAGAAGTGTGTTTGCAGAAATGTATAGCACTCCAGGCTGGGTTTCCAGTTTGCTTCAAGGTAACTCATAGTGTATGTTTTCATTGTGTACTTCTCCTAGTGGCCATTTATTTCTTTAAACTGTGAATTTCTTTTTAATTATGTAAAAACTTAATAGAATCACCTGTCACATAGAGAATTTCATCTGAATTGAGTAAGATGTGATTGAAGGTTCAGGTTCAGAAGGTGTATCCAAATTCTGGGATAGCTTAAATGGTGAAATAATGTGCAGTAGGGATATCAGAGCCAGAATCAGAACTGCAAGAGTGGATGGAAAATGGGATCTTAGAACTGTTTTGCTTTCAACTGTTTTTCCCTTAATGTTTCTCAAATCAAGCTCAAGTGGTTCTGTGAGTGTATCTGTCTGCAGGTGTCTTCAATGTGACAGAGCCTTCTGCCACCTAGTGTTGCTGAGAGCTCTCCTCAGCAGGAGAATTTATTAAATGTCATCTTTATTAGCAATCCCCACTAATTTCTGGGCACTTTCTGCACTTGCAGAATCAGTTCAGTCAGTAGGCACAGCTTCTTTGGAGGCAAATTTTGGGGATGCAGTTTGGAAGTTGAGTCGAGTTGTTAACAACTAATCCATGGAGAATTTCAGCAGTTGTGGGTGTCACTGCTCTGTAACAACTCTGTTGGTGTTTTCTCTCCCAAGTGAAACTAAGAGGTTCTGCCTAACTCAGCACACTCCTGTTTGATATCTGTGCTTCTGCTGTTTCAGGGTATTGGATTATACTGAAAGCATCAGAAAATTAAAATCAATTCAACAGAAATCAAATAAAAAATTATTCAATTTAGACACTTAACTCATTGTCTTTTTAGAAGAGTAAAATGAAGATCTCCTATCATCACTGCATTTTTCCCCTGTAGAAATTCTACCAGTGCACAATAGCAAGGACAATAAAATCCAGAGAATTTCACCCAGATTTCACAATAGAATTGTTAAGCTGTTAAAACAGAAAAATAGTCTTAATGATGCTTTATATTTAAGCCAAATAATAACAGCTCCTACCATATACTGACAGATAGGAGGAAATTGCCTAGGATTGAAGGAGTGGTTTTTCCCCCTTGATTGCCCTGTAAAAAATATTTTCAGGAGAACAGGGCAACTCTTCCCTCCTCCCCCAGCTGTGGGTGCCCTGTGCCAGGGTGGGGCTGTGCAGTCAGGTTTGAGAGCTCAGCCCAGGGCTGCACCTCCCTGGGGCAGATGCTTCTCACCCCTCACCCATCCGTGGTGTGTTGAGGAGAAGCCTGGCTCAGAGCTCCTGCCCTCTTTGCTCCCTCCCACCTCTTCCTGAGGAGCAAACGCCAGCCTGGCTGGGAGCTGTAAACCTGATCCTCAGCATCAGCCTGAAATGCTGACCTGAGCAGCAGCAACCAGAACCTGAGGCGGCCGAGGGGCTCCTGCGTTAGAGCACAAGTCAGCTGCAAGAGAAAGCGACCTGGTTTTCACCTTCTTTTGACCTGACCGATCTCATCTTCTTTAAATACTGTCATTCAAACTGCAGTGGTTGCTTTCAGCAATTACACTTTCCACATTCTGCCTAAAGAAAATAATTTTGGGTTCTTGTTATCTGAAATGAATAACCAAGCGTTCGTAGTTTTTCATTTGAGATAATTATTAGGTTTGGCAGCTTACTTATCTGATCAGTATCAGCAGCTAAAAACCCTCTAGAAATTCTTGTGCTATTTTGTTTGAGTTGTATTAAACTGGAATTGCCATATGATGTGAATTCATTGCTACTCAGAACAGAGGATGCTGTGTCACAGTGAAAACAGAACTGACTTTCTGACTGGGGAAACTGTATTTCAAAGCTGAGATTATAACCACTTTTTCTATGTTCATATGATTTTTTTTCCATCAGCAGTGATCTGTGGGCAAAGCCTGTTGCCATGCCTGATACATGAGTCACCCAGAGGCTCTGCTCTTCCCTGCTGGGATTGAAGCAAGTCCTTAAATGCAAGAAAAACTTAAAAAGCATTCTGCCACTTAATTTTCCGGCCTTGGGCCTGAAATCAAGGTCCTTACCAATGCTCCTGGGTCTAAAATACCTCCTCTCTGCTTGGAGCCATCTTGGACTGCACAGTTGTGTCCTGAGCCTGTGTGTGGCATCCCTGTGTCCATGGCAGAGGGGTTGGAACTGGATGATCTTTAATGTCTCTTCCACCCCAAATCATTCCATAATTCTGTTATTCAATCACAGCTGTCCTCGTCTGTTGCCTCAGAACTGTGCATCAAGCAAAATGTGCTAAAAAGAGGGAGAAAAAAGTGTCTGTGCATCTCCATCCTCCTCCTGTAGGTGTTCCTGACTGAGTGCTCTGCTCAGAAAGGGCTCCCTTTGCCTACAGATGCATAATTTACGTGGAAGCTGGTGCTGCAGGAATCTCTTTCATGTAGCTCTCCCAAAGCCCCAGTTCATCAATATGGATCTCTGGCTGTGCGCTGGGGGATTCGTGGTGCTCAGTGGGGTGTGTGGAACAAGGAAAAAAAGGCAGAGTGGGAGGAACAGGAGGGAATTTTTATCCTAAAAGAAGAGTTTGTGTGTCCAGAAGAACTGTCTTTCAGAATTAAAGCTGTGCTCTCCCTTCTTGCCTGCAGAAGGGATGCTGTATTCCCAGAGTCCAGTCCAGGGAAGCGTTCCCCCAGCCCTGGGGGATAGACACAGTGGTGTCTTTAAAACTGAACTTGCCCTATCCTTACATAAAAAAGACAAGCCTATGAAAACAGTCTTGACTTAGGTAGAAAGTTACAGAACAGTGGTTAACTTCCTCAGCGTTACAATAAATGTTTAAACAAATCCATGTTCTTCTTGCGCCCTTTGTCCTAAACCCGGTGTGTGGGAGGAAGAGTGGCGTTGGAGGACAGAGGAAAAGATGAAGAATGTGGAGATCAGTCTATGCCAAAACATTTCCACAACACGTTAAAAAGAGAGCTGCTTTGCAATTACAGAAATGGCGGCTTAATGGTTGTTTTAGCTATTGAAAAGGAGAAAAAAAAAAAAACAAAAAAAAAAGAAAAAAAAGAAAAAAAAGAAAAAAAAACCAACAGCTGAGAAAAGGCCCTTGTGTTCAATGGCATTCTCCCCGGGGTCCGGGAGGAGCGGAGCCTGATTGAGCGGCAGCCGGAGCGCGGCCGCAGTTCCGCGGCGGGGCCGCACTCGCAGTTCCGGCAGCGCTCTCTGCGCGGCCGAGTGATTTACTGCAGCTGGAAGTGCAGACCTGGGAACGCGGGCGAGGGAGGATGCCTCGAGGGCGGGTGTTGAGAGGACAGACAGCTGGCGGGTGACCTCGGGGGGATGACAAATGGCGCACCAGGTGCCCCCGCTCGTCCCCGAGCGCCCCCAGCCCCGCCGCCGTTACGGAAGTCACTCGCGCCGAAGGAAGGCTTCCCGTGAGCAAGGCTCCTGGAAATAAACCCGAACCTCTCGTTACAGCTAAGTGCATGGGGGTAAGGAATCCAAGCAGCTATTTGGGAAGGAGTTGAAGCAGAAATCCTTGCCGTTTAAAGGAAAAAAAAAATAAAAAATTAATCCAAACGGTAGCGCCTGCGCGTATTTTGGAGCTGGCAGGAATGTGTGGTGAGCAAACTTTTCACACAGCGCAGTCGGTCATGGCTTTTCTCTGACATGCATAGAGCCATCCAAACAACTAAATATTTTACTGAGAGGAAAGTGAGATTCGAGGAAGCCCCCCAACAACTGAAGAAAGAGGAGTCAGCATGTAATTTGTGTAAAATATCCTTCGTGGAGTTGAAACACGTGACCAAAAAGAACTTGCGTAGCCTTTGGTTTTCCTTGGCTTGCAAAGGATTTCTGTGTTTGCAGGTTCTGCTTTCCATTTCCTGTTTTTATTTTAAAATAGGCAGTCATGTGCTAAAATGAGGAGAACTTTGAGATAATCCTTGTTTTGAATCCACCCTGCAACAGCACAGAAACCTATAACCTTAGATCTGCTGAGGATATGCCTCCTTTCTCTAAGGGTTCTTTAGTGGGGTTGTGATGTACTTCAGCAGCTTCAGGGCTGTTTGTTTTTCTTTTCAACTAATCAAAAAAACCCAACAAAACAAGATGACCTCTGTCATCACTTCAGCTTTTGAAACTGTGTTCAAGATTTCCCACATTAGCTCAGAACCACTGAGTGCTCCAAAGACAGCATTGGCTGCTCTCTTGCACTGGTATTCACATTTTCTAAGGCTGGAACTGTTACATCTTGTCTGAAGTGATGCTGCCTGATCAAATATTAATGTAGCATTTGATTATTATCAAAGGGAATATGCAGACACCCACTGTGGGCTCCCATGAGGTGCAAAATGTGTTTCTCAAGCATGCACTGGATTTACACATGGGAATTCTTGTTGAATGTGCATCTCTAGCTTGGATAAGTCTTCAGTGAAAAGAGGAGGTTTATTTAACTTGTTACCATTTGTATCATCTCCAGGTGTAATTGGATTTACAGTTCCTTTTGAAGATGAGAATAGGTCAGCTTGCACCATTTAAGGGGTTTATGTCCCATTTTAAAGTAGTTTTTATATCTACAGTTTACAGTGCTTCAAGCTGATGGTCTTAAAGTCTGTAGTCGATTGTACTTGGAGTTTATAGAATTTTCTACGTGAAATAGTTGTATCAAGGTGGTGCCTTCTTGAGCAGAGCCCTGCAGTGGGACTGGAATTGTCCAAACCTCTTTTTTTTGGCAGTGCCTGCAAGTCCTGTCCCAGGGCTGCATCCAGCCTGCAGCGGAGGAAATGTGCAAAATGCATATCAGGGCAGAGGAGTACAAAGCTTCCTTTATTCTATAAAACCTTTTTCATCGTTAGTTTCCTGTCCTTACACTTTAAAACATTCACTTCTTTTAAAATTATAACAGTTTCTGGGAGGCGGAAGGCATTTCTCGTTTTCCTTTGATCTCAATTTCTCTGTAGCTTTTCATCTTACCTCAAGGCAACAGCACTGGCTTCTCAGTTACTCCAAAAGCAAATGTTTATGTGTTAAATAAATGCAAGTACCTGAGTCTGGTCTCACATCTATTTAAAAACCAGGGCAGCAGTAGAATTGCAGTGCTGGGAAAATGCTGGAGAACCAGGTGCTCTCTACTGCTTTTCTTCTTATAAAATTCTTTTTTTTGCCAGTAGAAGAGCTGGATTTTTTATGAGGAGCACTGAGGTATATTTTGAGGTAGCTGTCATAAGGAAATTTCCCTCCATTCCACAGCCCAGTGTATTAGTTTTTCAGTGGAAATGTTTGGTGTCTGGACTCTGGATTTCATCACAAAAAGAGGAAGTTTTTAGGGAAAGTAGTATGGGAAAATCTGATTCTGTTCTCTTCCCCCACTGAGGAGTGCTTCTGTGACTTTGGGTCTTTGCATTTAAAGGTTTTTGTGCTCCAAGGTTCATGTCTGCACTCAGCAATTCAGAGGTAATCTGTAATAAACTCTCTGAGATGGGTCATTAGATATATCTTACAGGTCATGTATGGGTTTCACCATTAACAGAGGAAACAGTTTATGTGAAACATCAAATAAAAGTGCTGTAGTTTTTATGTTAAACCCTCGGAAATTCCTTTATTGGTCACTGCAGCAGCTGACTGGGAGGGAGCACTGAGCCCCCGGCTCCTCCTGGGTCACTGTTGCAGCAGGACTCTGGTGGCTTTGGGTTTCCAGGATCCAAAATGTTTGCCCTTTATATAAAGGATATTTTAAGGGAGAAGAGGATGGGGGAAAAGAGGAGGGAATAACTCATCATTAATTTCTACCTGTGGAGTCAGAACTGGCTTCATCAGCGACAGCTGTTTCAGAGCTAGTATCACATTTTGAGGGTTTTTTTTTTTTGCCTCTTTCAGTGTCTGGTAGCAGAACTCTCTCCTGCTCCATCTTAGCTGAGGTGTGCTGTGGCAGACCTGTTTTGTTTTAATTTTAAAGTACTTTGTTTCACCACACGCAGTTTACACACTCTCCTGCCCTGAGAAAACTCTGACAGTGTTTGAAAGAAATTGCTGTTTAGAAAAAGCAGATGGAAAAGGTTAAAAAGAATCACTAGGAGTCCTATATTTCTTCTGTTGATATGCTGGGTTGGAGCATTTCCTGTCTTTTCTACATGGAAAGTTTATTTGTGGTAGAACAGAGTTCTTCACTTAAAAAACCTGAAGCAGAGAAATAAAAGTTCTAGGAGCTTAAACTCTTAATTATATTTTTTTTCTTGACCCTTAACTGTAACAAAAAGAGATCCATTAGAGATAGAAGGCATCTGCTTTTTCAGAATTTATTGCAAGATGAAGGCACTGAATTTCCTTGCTGGAATTGTGATGAGTAAGTGATGGTTCTGTGGCAGGTTCCTGAGGCATGGGTGAGTGCAATGGGCTGAGCAAGGTTGTGGCAGGGAGAAGGGTCTGGCATTCATCTGACACCTCAGAGAGCAATTTCTGCTCACTAAGCCCTTAGAAAGCAGCACAGGGTTGTTAATAATAACAAAACAGCCTGGCTTGCTAAGCTGAATGTGCCCAGCCCTGCTGTCTGCAGGTGGGAGTGCTGGGGCTGCAGGGGCACTGTCTGTGCTGCATCACTTGTCTTTGGCAGGATTTTTTAGCAGCCAAAACTCTGCTGTGATATTTGGAGTGACTTTTCCTTGTACCCCTGCACTGTGGGCTGTGTTCAGTCCACAAAGCACCATAATCTGGGTGAAAATGTATTCTTTGTCTCTCTGCTTGGGAGGGATCTGTCATATTTGGACCTCATCATGCTTAGCCGTGTTTTGACATCCACACTGATTGCTGCAATTGTATACAGAGAAGCACTGAAAAAAAACCTCAAACAAACAACAGAACTCCTTCAGTGATTGCACCCATTAAATAGATTTTCTCCCATTTTGTCTGTGTGGTCTGGAGGGTGGAGGAGAGGAGTGGCTGGTGGCAGGTGCCTGGCTGCTGTCAGGGCTGGCAGTGTGACCTCAGGCAAGGAGTTTTTGGGTTGGGCTCCTGAGGAGCCCTTGCTGAGCTCATGGCTGCATTAAACTTGAATTCTGTGTCAGAACAGGCTGTGTTGGCTGGGGTTCAGCAAGAACTCCTGATACCAGTCACAGCTGGTGGGTTTAACATCTACATACAGTCATACTGCCCAAATAGAGCCTGCTAAAATGGCTGAAAGTCTGTTTGTTTGTTTGTTTGTTTGTTTGTCTGTTTGTTTGTTTGTTTGTTTGTTTTAATTTGGGGGTCAGGCTTGTAACATCATCCCTGGAATGATGAACTGTGATTCTGGATTTGAGTACCAGCTTTGTGCCTTGTGTTTTTGCCCTGCCTTAGTCATATTAATCTGAGAGAGGGAGAACCACTCCACATTTGAATAACACCCAGTGAAGGCCTGTTCCCAAATGCATTTCCTGGGGCTATTTAATGGAGAACAGCAACGAACTGGGCTCATTTTATAAACAAATTCTGTTTGGCTGCACCGACCACCTGTGGTAGAGCTGACTGGTTCAAAGGAAAACAGAGCTGAGCAGAGGAGCTCAGTTTGTACCTGCTCAGGGGCTAGACAGCAACCCAGGCCACCCATCCCTCAGCAGAGGCCAGGCTCAGCCCAGTTCCTGCCACACCTCTGTCCTCTGACGAGAGCCAGGCTCTGCAGCTCGCCCTGAGAAACACAGCAATAGCTCATCCAGGGACTGGTAAATCTAATGAAAATGCTGTCTCCAGAAAGGCTCAGGAATGCAGCAGCCTGTGCTACTGCCTTGCTAAGGCTTCACACAGTTTTCCAGACTGGAGTATTTTGCTCGCTTTGTGCAACCACTATTTATTATTTAAATGATGAGTCTGGAAACTTTCCCAGATATAATGTCTGCCCCATTGCTTTCTGTCTTGGATACTGCAGATAATCAGATGAGCAGTAAATCTACTCTGTGGAATAGAATTAAATTATTTCTTTTTTTTCCCCTGTCAAACAACTTGTGAATGATTTTTCTTTTCTTCACTCCCATAAAATACCTAATAGGTAAAACAAAATCTGTATGCCAAACACGCAGTTATTCCATATGTATCTCTAAGTTGTGCATCTGCAGAAATACCCGTGGGAGTGTATTCATCTTGGGTAGCAGGGAAGATTGTGTGAAATAATCCCTAGCACTGGTACTTGAAGTTGGGGTGGTTTGGGCTCGTTGGTTTTACGTTTGGTTCTTTCTGTTTGTTTAGGTGGGGGTTTTTAGCTTTGTTTGGTTTTTGGTTGGTGTTTATTTTAGCCACGTTTCATTGTGCTGTTTCTCCATTCTCTCTGATTGTTTCTGACGTCTTTCCCGAGTTTCTCTGGAACAAGACCTCCCTGCTGAGCAGCAAGGGGATGTTTGCCTTGCCCCGGGCTTTGCTGAGCTGCTCTTGGGTCCTCTGGCTCTCAGCAGCAGCAGGGCAGGGGGACTTGGGCTCCTGGGCTGTGCTGGGGAGGCACAGGGGGTTCAGCCCTCATAGCTCTCACAGTCCTGGCCTCTCCTGGTGAAGTGGTTGTGACACAGCCTTAGGAAAAGACAAAACATGGAGAAAACCCCCTCCCAGGAACAACCAGCTTGATTCTGAGCCTCCACACCAAGTGGGAATTACACCTCTTTCCTTGAAAACAGGAGGAGTTTTCTGTACTTTTTCTTTCCTCCCACCCCCTCCATGGTGATGAGAAATTGAAGGTCAGGAATGAGCCCCCCAAGGCTGATGAAGAACAAAATAGGATGTGTTTTAACTGAAGGGAAAGGTTAATGGGGAAGATCAACATCCAAAGGCTGCAGCCAAGGAAAGGGGGCTTGTTTGGGCAGAGCCTGAAGCAGAGCATGGGCATTGCTGGGAATGGGAAGTGTGAAATGGTGGGCTAGGGAACACACAGCCCTTTAGCCCTGCTCAAAAATAATAGTGCAGGCTTTTTTTAACTTCACAGTTTAGTCTGCCCTCAGTAAAAACAAGTTACATTAAAAAACTGTGCACCAGAAAAAGCAAACCTCTTTTTCCTGGTTTCTGCTTATAAGATTTACAGGTACTTAAAATAAACCTATGAAAAACAGACCCAGTGTGCTGGAATTTGCTAACTAGTGAGAGCAATTACCTCCAGGTCCCAAGACCTAACAGAGCTCGGCTTTTTTGGAAATAAAACTTGGCAAGCGCTTCTTCCTGCTGCTGTTGTAAAGGTGTACATGAAAAGATGTGCTGACCTCTGCCAGAAACCCCAGGAATCCAGTTCAGAAAGATTCTCCTGTGGAGGGGATGGCTGGAATCAGGCAGCACAGATGGGGACCGGTGTGGAAAAGCCGGCAAAAAACATTCGCTTCTCATTGTGTGGCTTCAGCGTGGCAGATTCTTTGCAATTGCCTGGTGTACCACAGTAATTAAATGGGTCAAGAGCAGTAAGTTCAGATACTTAACAAGAAAATAAAGACCTCACTTGACAGCCAGCAGCAGGCCATGCTCGTTTCACAGGAGTAAGGAGAATTAGAGCAGGTTGGGCAGTAAAAGTCGATGGGAGCCTTTTTGGCAATGATTTTGTATTGCTTCAGAGATCACCTCCCAATTAACTACAAGTGCTGCAGTGGCTGGAAGTCAGGTTGTCTTGTGAAACTAATGCTCCAATTTCAGTTGTCTTAGAAAAAGGGAAACAATAGACTCTGTTTTTCTCCTTTCAGTGATATATAAGTAAGAGAAGATAAGAAAAGTAATGAGAAAGACACAACCGACCTTTGTTAATATTGAAATGTAAAATAATCCCGTTTTCACTGGACTGTTCCATGCATGAGGGGAAAATGAAGTTGTGCAATGAAATAAATATGATAGAAGTGAAATCCAAGATGGGAACTGATTTTTATAAGACTCTCTGTTTTGGAGGGCAGAGGTAGTTTCACACCAGCATTTTGAAGGAAATTATTTGCTGTTGTCAGTGCCCATCATTCCTGGCTGGGGAAAGGAGCTCCTGTTTCCCATAGCAGTTTTAGAAGTCCTTTGGGAAGGATGAGATCTTCCTCTTAAAATATTAAGGGACAAGTAAGAAGAATGTTAAAAAAACAATTAAAACCCATTAAATATGTTCTTCCCACAAACTAGGAGCTCTCTGCAGACCGTCTCCCCTTGCAGATTAAGAGACGGGACCAGCTTTGTTGTTGTGTTTGTAGATTCTTTTGGACTGAGCACTATTAAAAGTTTATTTTATTACTACTTTGTGCTCTCCTGCCTGTGTCTGTGCTGATGGGAACCAGTGTCTGGCAGTGAGGGCCAGATTCTGTCACAGCTTGGTACAAAACACCTCAGCTCAGTCACAGGAGGTAAATTCAGTCTCAGCTTCAGCATCTCATCAAGAATCCCTCAGAAACATTGCTCATGTCTGTGCATTGCAGTTATTAGGTGCAAGAAATACAGTTTTTAAAACTGTAATTAATCATTTCTCAGTAATCTCTTTTTCTATGCTTTTATGGCATCAATGGGTATGACTGTTTATTATGTCTTACCTATAAAATCTGACCTGTTTTATATACTCTTTATGGAAACAGTGTACAGTCATAAATTAAAAGATGCAACTGTTTTGGATATTTTACTGGTGGTCCTGTATTTTCCTGCCAAAAGTGCAGCTGTTTTAGGTTTCTCGGGATAACATTATAAAAGGCTGTGTGCGTTTTGCAAGTTTATGCTTGGATTGCCAAGCCAGAGGTGGAATGACTCAACCTTCCCAGGAGCAACATGTACCAAGTGAGGAATCAAAACAGCGGCTGAAGCGCGGCCCCTGAGCAGAGCACTCGGTGTTTATGGGGCTGTGTCTGGTGCTCAGGGTTGGAGATGGTTCTCGTGCTGGTCCTGCTGGGCTCTGGGTCTGTCTGTTTGATGGGGTTTTGGTGGGAAAATAGTAGAGAATTGTCTTGTACCTGTCTCATGGGGTGCAGGAGCTGCGGGGTTACGGTGTGGGATGAAGCCATCCTTTAACAGGAGCTCTCAGCGTGTGTGGCCGGGGTGGAGCCCTTGGGAGGAGCCAAGGGGAGCCAAGAGTGGCAGTGCCAGCACAGGCAGCGTCTCTGTGTTTGCATGTCAGCTCCTGCTTCCCTACCAGCTCGTGTTTCCATGTCAGCTCCTGCTTCCCTACCAGCTCCTCACTCTGGAACGTTTGGGGTGGAATTGGATGGCTCTGCAAATGGGTGATGATGCTCAATTAATGGGGAACTTTAGAACCTTCTTTAGCCAAAATGATGGTGGCCACCCACAGATCTTATTCCCAGGGTCAGTGGGCTCCAGGCACAGGTAACCAGCAAAGGAAGCTCTGCCCTGTGGTCATGCCAGGGCAGAGCACGGTCAGCTCGGGGGGGTGTCTGGCATTAAGTGGCAGGGCTGAAACCCTCCTGTTCCTGTGGGAGTGCAGGAAGGCTTCTTCTGGTGGTGTCCTTGTCTTGGCAGGACCTGGGGGAGTGGGGAAATGAACCACGCCCAGAGCGAGCAGAGAGAACACAAAGCCCTGGGTGCCCTTCACCCCTGTGCCAGCAGAGCGCTGGCTGGGGCAGCCTGGCTGGAGGTGCTTCTTTGCTTTAACTCATTCATGGAACTTTTATCCCGATGTGTCCAGCGGGCAGCTCCATCCTAAAAAGCTTTCTCCTAAGAAGCAGCCTCGGTGTCCCGTGAGCCGCAGGGTGTTTGATGTGATTGCTCTGCTCTGGAATAACGCCGCTCTTTGCCGCAGGTACCTCACCCACGTTCGAGCCGCCTCTCCGCAGGACCTGGCTGGGGGCTACGCCTCCTCCCTGGCCTGTCACCGGGCCCTGCAGGACGCTTTCAGCGGGCTCTTCTGGCACCCCAGTTAGCCAGGGAGCCGCAGCCCGTGACCGAGGGACAGCCAGCGGGGCGAGGAGCGAGCCGGGCCAGCGCGGGCGGGGCAGGACCGCTGCCGTCTGCATGGGCTGGGCTGTGCTCACCGCCCCGGGCACCCCCCGTGCAAACCCGGCTGCCTTGAAGTGTTCGAGGGAAAGAAACAACCCCGTCTGCAGCAGAGCTTTGTAAAATGGTAGATACATTCTTGTGGAGGGGGAAACTCGATAGTCATGGGGCACTTTGCTGAGGGAGGCTGAAGCAATAAGCCACATCTAATGGAAGATGTGAATAACTCAGCTGTGTACGTTTGAGGCTTAAAGAAATACACTTGTAAATTTTTTTTAAATAAAGCCAGACTTTAATAAAGTTTGTGGTTTTACTCTTATTGCAGGGTTTTATTTGCACAAGCATTTAAATGCCATTTTGATTATAACATTTAGTGTCAATATTCAAGCCTACATTTTATTCCCATAAAACTGGTTTCCCCAGTTTAGACAAGTGGGTTTTTCCTCCTGCCAGCTGGATGAGACGAGAAACTCTGGAAATATGCTGACACAACTCTTGTGTGGGATCCTTCTTCCCTGTGTCACTTGGTTATTACCTTTGCTTGGAAAACAAAGCTTTAGCTCAAGGTCTTTCAGCTGAGGTGCTCTAGAATCAATCTAAGAAACCTCGATGCAAGGCAAAGTCACTGAAGTAGTCAAAATTGTGGGGTTCCCTTTTGGGGTTTGTTTGCTTTGCTTTTGTATGTTTGCTTTTTTCTGTTTATCTCCATTTGCAACTTTTCTGTCATGAACTCGGGAGCTTCTTTAGGTGGGAACATCCCTTTGGCTTTGGGGATGATCCCTGCCACCTGATGTGATCCTTTTTGTATTCCTTGCCTGCTCCTTGTAGTGGAACGTTGACCAACTGCAGGAGATGGGAAGCTGCTCAGGACAGCAGCCTTGGGCCATGTTTCATAGGCTGCCTGCTCACAGCTGTTGAATCCTGCTCTGAGCAGTACACTAAATGGATGTATTTTTCCTATGCTGTAATAAAGAAAAGAATAAGATCTATTCCAGACTTGGTGTTTTCTTATTTAAAAAAAAAAAGGCAAAATTTCCATTGCCCTTTGAAATCCCCTTGGTTGTGCCCAGAACAGTTGCTGATGAGGAATGTTACAGAAGGCAGAGGTGAGGAAGAGCTCAGATCCTTCCCTCCTCTCCTCTGTCCCCTCTCCCAGGCTCACCCTGACTGGCAGAGAAGATCCTCACCCATGATCTCTTTATATTCATTTGTAAAGCCCCAGGCCATGCCCTAATGAATGAAGAACTGCATGTGCATATTAATATTTATAATTCCAATACACTCATTAACTCAGCTTGGTTATCATTTATTATGTCATTTCTTGTACACAGAACTGGCCAACTGCACAGAAAGCTGGAAAACCCCTGGTTGGGAGTATAGAGATGTATCTGCTAGACTGGTACCTAAACTGAGGTTATGCTGCTGGAGTAACACTGACATTCAGTCCTTAAGGGAAAAAAAAGTTTTACCAGTTCAAATCCTTCCCTGCCCTGGGATGCTTTAGTGAAAATCCGAGTTACATATTTTACAGGCTTGGCCCAGAAATGGTGAGCAAAGCCTGGCTTCTCTTGGGGCAGTGGTGCCAAGCCCTGAACTGGGGCTGTGAAGCAATGGGAAGTCACAGGGACCCACAGTCTGTGTCAGGCAGTGGTCCCAGGGTGGCTGCACCATCCCAGAGTGCTCCAGCAGTGTTTGTGGGGGGCTCTGGAGAAGAAGCTGCTCTCAGATGTTCATGGAAAGGCAGAGGGCAGCAGCTGGGGAGCAGCAGAGCTGTCAGCAAACAGCTGTCAGCAAAGGAGCAGGAGTGGGGCCAGGGCAGGATCCCAGCACAGCAGGGCCTGGGAGGGGAGCACCCACGGGCTGGAGCTGCAGGGACTGGTGTTAAAGGGCTGAGCAGGAGTGCTCGGGCTCAGGGCAGGCCAGGGGGAATCAGGGCTGCCCTCCCTGGCACTGGTAAATGTGCCCCTGCAGGAGCCGGGGGAATCAGGGCTGCCCTCCCTGGGCACTGGTAAATGTGCCCCTGCAGGAGCCGGGCTGCCAGGGCCGCGCAGCCGAGGGAAGGAGAGGCCGTCCCGCGGAGCCACGAGCAAAACAAATCCGTGGCCCTTGCTGGGGTTTGGGTGAGAACCAAAAATGCAGCACGCTGCAGGCTCAGGGCTGGAGCCACAGCAGCAGGGCCAGGAGGGTGACAGACATCTGGTTGCTGGGCGTGAGCTCGGAGCTTGGGCTGAGGGAAAATATCTGAAACGGAGAGGGCGAGCCGAGTTCTCCGGCCAAATAAACTATTTGTGGTTGACATTGCCCAACAATAGTTTGGATGGGTAAGAAAAGGAAATCAAAGGCAGAGTCTTTTCAAATCCCTGCAGAATACAAGCAGCCAGCCAGAAAGATCATCCAGGGACTGCAGCAGGGGAGCAGGCAGAGGTGGGGAGAGCTGGGAGAGGGCAGAGGCACAAAAGCCACGGGAGGACACGGTTTCAGGAGGACAGAACTGTTTTTCAGGTGCTGGTTTCAGCCCAGAACTGCAATGCAAGCATGAACTTCATCTGCAAATGTGCAAAAGACATTAAAGTCTTTCTGGCTTTAACCATGGGCAAACACAAAGTTAGGAGTCAGCTAATCCCTAACTAAATCTTGGTGTTAAAAAGCATTTTTTACTCAAAAGCTCAGGATATCGGGCTATTTGGCCCTTTTGGGGTCTCAGGTTAAGCTTTTGAAAGGTTACCTTGCTTACCCAAGAGCTGTTTGTGCATCTGCTCACCATAATCCAACATTCTGAAACCAAAACATCTGCCAGGGAGAATCCAGGGCAGGCTTATGTCAGTCACCTTCCCAGACCCAACGAGACATAAAAGTCAGTTCTCCCCACAGCTTGCATTACCAAAATGCTACAGCAGAAAACCACCCCAGGCCCTGCCACTGAGTTAGCACAGGACACGAAACAATGGAGAGCAGGGAAGTACCAAGACACATTTATTATTAGAGAATAGAGGTCTAATTTTCTGCAGTAACACCAATTTCAGTCGATCCCACAGTGAGAAGAAGAGGTGACTGCAGGAAGCAAGGCTCCCAACTCGATGGGAACACAGATCTCCTCCTTATAACTCAAGGGGTCAAACAGAGACACTCAAATATCCTTACACAAACTAAGGTAGTCACCATAGCTCTGGTCTTCAGCTCAGGGCCTTCTCTTCTGAAGAATCCTGGCTGGTACACAGACGTTTTGAGGCTGGTTTTGCTGGAAAAGGGTAGAAAAAGTAAGTTATTTAATGTACTGGCCTAAGCACAAGCTCTGGAACAGGGAGCTCTGTTAAGGGATTTAACAGGAAGAGATGAGAGTTAGAATCAGGATTAACAGTCACAAATGAAACTCCTGGAGCAATAATGGGGGCATCTTCACTGAATGCTAAAAAGACTTTCAAAAACTTGAATGGAGTTACATTTTCACCTCCATTTCAGTGCTACCCAACAACAGCATAAAAATAAGTTTAATGGCATTAAAGCTTTATAAAACACTCCTTTCCTCCAGTTCATGTAACTGCAGACTGAGAGCCTCCCTCTGCTCCCTTTGTCATGTAGTGCAAAGCCCAAGATCACTGACACCAACCAGTTTCTACAAGCACTTTAAGAACAAATGAACAATTATAAGCAAACAAACAAAAACCTCACAAAAGAACCAAATTCAGCACTGAAGAAGATCTCTAAGGGTATCTATGGCTCAATTAAACTGAATCAGGTGCAGAACCTGGAGGTGACTCCAGACCTCACAGTCTGTGTGAGCATAAGGAGCAGGTCAGAGCTGGGAGCAGTCCCTTGGAGTGCACTGGTCTGGGCAAAAGGCAGCTCCAGTTCTGCAGGACGGAGCCAAGGGAGCCGTGTGCTTGGCAGAAGATCACAGAGCCACGGAACATCCTGCACTGAAGGGCCCACGAGGATCCCCGAGTCCCCATCCTCCCCCAGTGCACAACCTGAGGCATGAAGGTCGGTTTACGGCCTGTGGGCTGATCCTGTCCAGTCCACCATTTCTCTGGGGAGGCTCATGCTGGGATCAGAGGAGCAGGCTGCTGTCAGCAGAGCAATCAGCCCTGCAGCTGCTGCACACGTGCAGGCGCTCGGCCCTGCCGGCCACTCCGCCTCAGCGCCGCATCCCCACCGCTGTCACACGCCCGGGGCCGCCAGGAGGGACCAGCCCGAGGCAGCACAAGGTGCAGCCACCTGGGAGGCTTGCTCCTTACCTTCATCGGGGCAGGGCCTCTTGTAGAGCACATCTGCTGGGATCTGGAAGCTGAGGCACAGCATCTCCTTGTTGGGCGCCACGTTCCTGACCAGGAAAGTGGAACAGCGCCCGGCCAGGGAGGCTCCCAGCGAAGCTTCCGCTCGCTCCCGGATGTCTCTGGCTGGGTCGCTGTGTTTGGAGAACCCGTAGCAGTGCACAGTGGGAAGGGCAGCAGGGCTGCAGGGCTCCCCGACCAAGAGATGCCTGAAAACACCCAGGAACTCCAGGGCCAGAGCTGGCAGGTTCATCACTATGTGGAAGGCCGCTCCCTGTCCCTCCTTCAGGAGCGGGAGCTCTCTGCTGAGCTCCTCCCGCACCGGCCCCCGCAGGAAGTCCCTGCCGTCCATGTTGAACGCCCTCACCTCGCCGTGCACTTTGTTGAGCCTGCAGTTGTGCAGCAGCCAGCGGAAGGAGTCGGGGTTGAGGTCGTTGGCGAGCACCCGGCAGCGCCTGCGGGCCGCGGGGATGGCGAAAGGGCCGACGCCGGCGAAGACGTCGGCCAGCACGTCGCCGGCCCGCAGCAGCCCCACCACGCGGCCGTGCTCCGTGCTCAGCCGCGGGTTCCAGTACACCTTGGAGAAGTCCAGCTCGTAGGAAATGTTGTTTTCTTTCACCTGGAAGTCCAAAACATTGGTTTGAGCCTCTGTGTTCAACGGCCAGGCAGATTTACGCGTCATCGCTAATTAAGAAAATTAAAAGCCCAGGTGCCTTATCGAAAGGTAACGTGGGCATCAGCACACACCACTGGCAGCACACAGGAATCTCAAATCAACAGATCAGCTAAGCAATCAGATAAACAGAGCTAAAGTCAACAGATCAACTCACCAAAAGCAGCCATGTCCCCAGTGTCAATCCCTGCTTTATGCAGGTCTCAGTCACCAGGTGGAAATAAAGCAGCAACTTAAAAATGACCCTAAAAAAACCTGAGGGTTTTCAAGAGCTTTGTGGCTGGCTGACAAGTCCTTTATTGAAAGCAGACCTTGGAAAGATGCCTCCAGCCCTCCTCTGTGGAGTGCACACAGTAAATAAGCGTCTGAGAATGATAGGCCCAAGAACAGGAACCGTCAGCCAAATTCAAAGCCACTGGGAGCCAGTTCTGCAGCTTGAAAAATACTGTATTTCATCTCCCAAGGTGACAGAGTCTGGAAACTGATCCAAACCCAAGCTTTGGGATGACCACTATCTTAAGAACAGACCTGAAAAGGAACAGTATTTATTCAGATGAGAATGAGATGCAAGGTAATACTCTCTTTGCACCAGCACGTGGAATTGTCTGATTCCCAAGTACAGTAACCTGGGACCCAGCTCACCACACAGTTTGCTGTGCCAGCAGGAAGCACCCTGAACTGTCTCTGCACTCCTGGATGCAGCTCCATGGTGTGCCAGGTGTGTGGTGACACCATCTGCATCACATTCAGTTGTCGCTGCTGCCTGGACAATCCAATGGCCTTCTCTCTGCCTGAACAGAATGTTCCACCAAGCCATTCAACCTTTTATTTGGTAATCTCACGTTTTCTCCTTTGAAAGTAGAAAGCTGCTAACAGATAAGAGAAACTATTTTTGTGGAAGCAGTGGCCAAGTTTCCAGCTAGAAGAGAAACCCTATGTGAAAAATGCTTGGCAGTTACACAGTGATTACACCTGATAAATGTCAGAGCAGAGGAGACAGGAGGTTTGCCCTGCTGCTCACAGGAGAGGAAAAAGGCAAAGGCAAAATGCTGCCAAAGTTGCAAAGTTGGTGAGATTGAAATTTCTGTACAAGCCACTGTACAAGGCTTGGTGAAATTAGGAAACTGGATTTTCTTAGATCAAATCCACATCATTAAATCTAGCCTGTGAACATGCCTTCCTGATCCCTGTGGCTGAGTTTGCCCTTGGCAGAGCAGGACAAAGCAGTGCAGAAGTAACAGCCGACCCTTGGGCTCAGGCAGGTGTCAGGAAGGGCACTGTGCAAAGGAATGGTCTCAGCAGCATCCCTGCATCACACCTCTCCAGAAGATGCCTCTGGGCTTTAGCACATTAAATTTAAAATACCACAGGGAAAAGGCCTGTACCTTGGTCACCAGGTTGTTCTCTCCAGCAAGCACTTCCATTTCAAAATTCCTGTATGTGCTGTCAATAATGCTGGTTTTATTCACTACACAGGTGATTCCTGGATTCTTGTCCATTATAACCTGGCCTGAAAGAGAGTGAGAGATAATTATGGTTAAGGGACCAGCACCTTTCAGTATTGTACAAGAAACCTGCTGTTCACAGCTAAATTAACAAGAGTGTGTGTTGGAACAACCTCCCTGTAATGACCCAGCTGTGACCTTTGCAAGGCACTCTTCAGGCTGGCCCAGGGCTCAGCGCAGTGAGAGGAGAGCTGTGCCCCGCAGTACAGGGACTTTTTAACGTGACAGAAATGACACACACCTTCCTGAGAGAGGCTGTTCCACCTACCAATCAAGTGTCTGTAGGGCAGCTGGTGATCCCTGAGGTTCAGATGAGCAATGTGGCCCACACGGCTGAATCCAGAGGTGACCTCCTGACCCTCGGGAAGGACGGCTCGCAGGATCTCCTCCGACTTGAAATGCTCGTAGGTCAGCTCCAGCTGGTACTGGCACACCTCAGCATGGACACTGAGCTGCTTCAGGGCCTGCTGCTCTGGCTCCCCTAATGAGAATTCCGGTACTTTATGAGGATCCAGGATGACAAATCTGCTGCCCTCATCCTCTGGATCCTCCACCACCCGCTTGAGGCCGGGACGCTGCAGTACCGATTGTCTCAGGGACTTCAGCACACTGTGCACAATTTCCTTCTTGACTCTGAGAGCTGGAACAACCACTGTCCTTTTGAAAGCCTCTCTGTCGAGCAGTGTCATCCCACGCACTCCAGGATGTGGCAGATACAGTTCTGGATTAGTTTTATCCTCCACGGTTTCGGGCATTGTGAAGAAAGTATTTTTTTTAACTACTACAAAGAGCCCAGGTATTCTGCCAGAATGTTGTGCCAATAGCATCCAAACTGCTGGAAATGAGGTATTTGATGCAGCTGTCCTAAAATGATTAGTTTTCAGTAGTCTGGCACAGTATCCCAATCTCCAGAAAGTCCTAGAAGAGAAATTACTCATTTTATAGACGTTATGTAATCATTCCATTTAAAAGGCTGCAAATCACATGGATTTGCTGTTCTCTTAAAGCAGAATTTCCATCTGTACCAAACAATCCACAATAGTTTAGTAAAGCTCTTTATTATGAAATATATGCTGCAAATTTCCGTTATTTTGCAAATGTGCTTTTAGACTCAAACGTTAACTGACTTCAAGCGGCGAGATAATCCCCTCCTGCCAAAAAACAATGACCTCTCTTTGTTCTAATAAATGAGATATTAATCTCAGTAAGCCAAATGGAAAGATTTCTACTGTCTTGATTCTACTCCTGTTGGATCCGTCCTGTGTCTAGTAAAATTCATTACCAAGCAGTGGTTGCTAGAAAACAGTTATTAGCTACAGTGGTGATGATCACTCTTTGGTGATTTCTGCCTCCCATGCCCCAGTATCAGGGGTTCCATGCTCTGTAAAATTTTTTCTGCATGAGGTGCATGCCAGGAAGGTCATTAATAAAATGCAGTGTCCCTCATAAAGTCCAGAGGAGCATCAGTAATGTCTGTTCCTTCCACTGAGCCCAGGCTCATCCACGGGATGGGAACTTGAAAAGTGGCTTTACACTGCTCCAGATGGTTTCCTCCACTAGAGACAGACCACAAGGGCCCAGTTTTCTGCCTTGGCACTGGCTGCTCCAAGGCAGGAACCAATGGTGGTGCTGGAGGCTGGCATTTGAGCCGACTTTTTTAAAAGCTTGTTTTGAGAGAGAGGCTCTGCGAGGAAACTGGTTCTCTCGCCCGCCTCCCGCAGCCCTGCCCTTCTCCAGGGTAACAACAGGCTGTGTGCTCTGTCTCCTTCACAAAGCTGCCGTGCCAGACCCTGCCAGAGCTGGTCCTGCTCCCACGCCCTGCCCCGCCCAAACCCCCGCCGTGCAGGGACCGGTGGAGGGACCCAAACCCCTCCCGGCGTAGGGACTCGCCAGCCGGGCCTGCCTGCACCGCCCTCCGCCGGCCCACGTCCCTCAGCAGCGTTTGGGCAGAGCACGCCTCCTCCCGCAGGACACACGGCATGCCTCGCGTCTGCTGCACGGCAGAAATCCCCCGTCCTGAGCGTCCCCGTGCTCTTCCCGGGGCATTTCCTGGGGCTGCGAACGGGCGGCGCGGTTCTCACAAGCGGAGAAGCGAACGGGCTGGGGAAGCCTTCGGGATCATCGAGTGGAACCGTGACCGAGCGCGGCACGGCGGGCCTCGCCCGAGCTCTCCTTAAAACACCTCCCGGACAGACACTCCTCCACTTTGCTGGACATCGTTCCAATGTCCGATCACCCCTTCTGTGAAGAAATTCTTCCTAATATCCAAACCAAGCCTCCCCTGGCGCACCTTGCGGCCACGTCCTCTTATCCCGTCGCTTCTCGGTACCGCGTTAAACCCACAAGATAAAGCCACCCGCAACGCCGGATCTGGCTGGAGGCCACTGCCGCCACCTTCCCAAGGCGCCTCTGGAGGGACACCATCCTTTCCCTCCCCTTACGACCCCGTTTATCCCGGTTATCCCGTTATCCCGGTTATCCCGGTTATCCCGGTTATCCCGCTCTCC
>VXBQ01004680.1:127458-150208 GCA_013400175.1 Phainopepla nitens
CGCCCCGAGGGGGCTGCGCTGGGTGCTGAGGAGGAGCTCGGGGAGCGCGGCTTCCAAGGACGGGCGGGACGGGGGCTCGGGGTGACAGCACCGGGGAGGGGTAAATCCTCACCCGGAGGGGAGGGGTAATCACCTGGACGGGAGGGGATGAGCCTCCGGTGCCCTGGCTGCCGCTGGGCCCCTCGGCTCGCTGAGCGCTGGAAGTGCTGCCGTGTGCCCTCGCCGCTGCTGCGGGCGCGCAGGGAGAGCCCGCTCCGAGCCCCGAATCCCGCGGCGCTCGCTGTGCGCTCTGCTTGGCCCTGCTCACAGCCTGTGGGCGCCTGGAGATGCTTACCGGGCGGCATCGTGTGCGCGCAGGGATTCGCGTCCTTGTAGAATGAGAAGTGAGATTTTAGATTAAAGAAGGAAAAGTTGCTGCCCCCTCCCTTCAGTTTCGTTTTAGGAAAGATCAAAACACCTCTTTCACTAATTGTACTTTTTTGTTTTTCTGTCCTTTTCACAGAGTTCTTCAAGTCGTGGCTCTTCCTTTGCTTTCTCGGTGTTTAACTTGATGAATGCGATCATGGGCAGTGGGATACTTGGCTTATCCTATGCCATGGCCAACACAGGGATCATAGGGTTTAGGTAAGTTTTCGTTTTTTACATATACTCATTTTTAAACTTGTCGCTTTAAATTGAACAAAGCTTGATTACTGAGGCTCCTGTGCAAATCTGAGGAAGAAATAAATAGCTTGTGCCTTTCAGAACTGTTGATTAAGATCTTCCCGTTTTTGATTTAGTCATTCACATCTGGCCTAACATAAGTCCTAGCCAGACGTTGCAATAAATTGCCACAGGGTGGCAATTTCTTGGCCATTACTCCTGATAGATTGGTATTTTCCTTTCAAAACTGTGATCTCCTTTAGTTCCAGGAATGGGCCTTGTGGAATAGGATGGATATGTGGCTGAAAACTGTGAATCAACTTCTGCTTTTGTTTGCACTTCTCCTTGTTGCAAATGCTAACCTGTGGGTAATGGGGCCAAAGTCACTGGAATTGTTCCTTTGACCATTTCCTAAGCATTGGTTTCACTTCACTGGAGGATGTGTGTTTGTGTGTGTATGTGCACACGCAAACTCCCGTGGCTCTGACCACTCTAATCCATACTTCAGGGCAGCTTGGCAAGTGTTGGGAAGATCAGGGACCACGTGAACCAAAGTCAGCAGATACAAGCCATAAAATGAGGAAATCTTGTAGCTTAGTTCTTGCAAGAGTAGCATTCTTAAAGCTCGAAAGTGCATTGTTCTGTAAAAGTGCTTAATTGTGAATATTTTGTGGTTTTTAGTATCTTGCTGCTGATTGTTGCCAGCCTTGCTTCTTACTCTGTGTTTCTTCTGCTCAGTATGTGCACTCAGACTGGTAAGTGAAAAGGATTTATCTAACAGTGAGCTCTGAAATGTTTCCTTAGTTTTATCCCAGAGACATGACCCAGTATCAAGATTGCAGTTAACAGCGTGTCAGCAGTGATGTCTGATTGACTGGCCTTGAAATGTTTAATGTTTTTTACAATTAATATCTGCCATTTAAAATCAGGATTTTGAGTCTTTTTATGCAAAGCCAATGCCAAACTGACTGGTTTCTAAATTTTTAATTTTTTTTTTTCCAAATGCCTCTCTTATCTTTCCAGAGAGATCCTTTATTTCTGCAGCAAAATTATTTTGGTGCTGGCTGAACCTCACTACTTCAATGTGTGCTTTTGCTTTCAGTGAATGCTTAAGAGCAATAAAAGAGCAGCCTTTCATTCTCCTAGGAGTAGTACATATATTTTTATCCATGATTTGAAATTGATACCTTGGATTATCATTATTCTCGTGGTGCTTTCTAGGTGCAGCTTTTAGAGCCTTTTTGGTGCTCAATGAGAAGTCATGTTGCAGTTCTTGGAAACTGCACTGCTTTGAGACAGTTCAAACAGTCCATTCTAATACCTGCAGTCAAATGTTTTAATTCCTGCTTCTTTTAATTGCTACTGAAACAACTGAGTCCTTCCTTGACTTCTCCTACACAAAGATCATGTTACAGCAGGAAGTCTCCCTGCTTATTGTTTCCCTCTCCTCTGTTTTCCTCTCTTTTCAAAGGTGGTGGGAGAAAGCTTCTGCTTCTTTCCTCCTTGGCTTTGTTTTCTTTAGCTGCCTTTGGTCTCTCAGATGATTGCTTCCTGATTCTTCTTAGATCTGCTGCTCCTGTCCCCACCTGTGCAGTGATCTTCTTCATGCATTCTTAAAAGACACCCCTCAGAGGTAGGGCTGCTTTTATGGTTGGTGTTGTTGGCTGCTTGATGATTTGGGTTACAGTCTTTGGTAATTTCTTTCTCCTTTTGGAGTGCTGTCTATTAGAAAGGATTCAGAACCTTGAACATGCAGCTAGAGAGGTACCTGAGAAGCAAAAACAAGGGGAGACTTGAGGTAATTTTAATGGCCTTTTTAACCTCTTACTTCAGGCTGAAAAGTTCTGTACTTTATGGGCATTAAGTAGTATTAAGCTGTTGTCGAGTCAAAAAATGATTAAAGAGATTCTTGCAAAAGAATTGAGGTGAGGGGGAGAACTAAGGATTTAAGTTTATTGAAGTAAGAAGAGTTTGGGTGTTCTGAACTCAGAGGCCTGATATGCCAGGAGGGTTTAACTCCTCAGTTCTTGTCCAAAGGGAACAGTCCACCTCAGGAGAGCATTTTTGAAATGCATACAGCTGAAGTGTCAGGATGAAGAATTTCTCTTGTCTGAAACTGATAATAAGTTATCACCTAATGCTGGCAGGTAGGACTTGCACCAGAACTATGTCTGGATAGGTTTGCTGGATTTATGACCTTTTAAGTTTTGATTTTTTTAAAATAAGAGTTGCGATTATATTTCTTATCATTCCTGTCAGCTATTGAAGTAATTAAATATTAGATAGCATTCCAAGTTTTTTTCTTGGAACATTGTCTTTAAAAAGTGGGAAATACAGCCTGTTGTACCTTGACAAAGTAAAATCTCTGTAAGTGTTTGATCCCAAAGTAGGTAATTAAACTTTTTCTTTAAAAAAATCTATATTAATTTCTAAACAGTGTTACAGTATTAAATTTAATCCATGGGGAAAAAAATTGGAAGGAAATTTTAGTGTTTTTTTTATTAAAAACAAGCTAGAAAAATTTGAAGTGTGGTGAAGAGAAACTGTTGAGAGTGTAAACTATTATTTAGGAAAGACATGACCTATAAGACACCTTCTGAAAGGAAAGCACTAATACTAATTCCATTTTAAACAGAGGCCAGGATTTATTAAGCACAGGCATTTTAGTTGCAGTTCAGAAATAAAGAAATGTCTTCAGTTATGTTGGTCTGGACTTTGACAAAATCAAGTGATTTGTGTAGACCAAAAGGCTTAACAAAAAAAATATTCCCAAGTGTCAAGTGCTGAGTTGAGATCAGTTCAGTCAGTGTTTGTCCTGGTGTTAATTCAGAATGACCTGTGTTGTTTTGGGCTGATAAAGGCTAAGCTTACTCTGTAAAGCAGAGGAATTGGGAATTTAAGTGGCATGCACTTTGAAGTTGTGTGGCTGGTTTTTTCTTTTCAGTTTAGGAGTTAGTCACAAATATTGCTGGTACTATACTTGCCCCTTCACAGTTAAAGGGATAATTTCCATGGAGTGTTAATAACATGATAAAAATTAAGCTAATCAGGCAGAACTTATTTATGTAAATTGCACTAAATATTTTGTTCCATATATTGTTGAAATTACAAAAGTAATGTGATCAAGTAATAGGGCTTCCCAGTGTTTCAAGGACTAAACTAATTACAGAAACAGTTGCTACAGAAAATACTCTAAGGTTTCATATTGCTCTTTTGGAATTGTGTGGAAAATTTTGTTCTCTTTGCTGGTAACTCCTCATACATGTGTGCTGTATATTTATTACCATGTGATAAAAACAACTTGCTCTTAAATATATTTACATTTTACTGATTTTTTTTTTCATGGCAGTGAAGATGGCTAACTAAAATGCTTTTTTTATTTTTTTCTTCTCCTTGTGATCAGCTGCTGGAAATTAGGAAAAACACAGGGTAAAATCTAGTAGGACATATTTTTTGTTGCATTATATCTGTTAGAGATAGTCCAGGCTCATGCTGAGCACTGACTCTGGCTCACTGAATTTTATTATTGCATTTATGTTGTGGTAGTGTGCTGGTGTCTGTAGTACAGCAGAATGGGAAACATTGCCCTTGAGGTGATCACATGAGAAAATGTATGCAGTTTTGTTGGGTTTGGTTTTTGTTTTGTTCTTTCCCCCTGTGGAGCACTGCTCTGGTTGTGTGCAGAACTTCAAAGAAGCAAAACCACCGAAGCTTGGGCAAGTCTTGAGGCTCCAGTCCTGCCCTGTGATGTCTGTGAGGTGCCTGTGTGTCCCATCCTTGTGTGATTTGCTTCAGAGAGTGGGGCTGCACTCAGGTGTGGGGAGCTCAGCTTGCAGGGCCCTCAGTTAAGGTGTGGCAGGAGCAGGAGCAGTGCTGCACCAAACAGAGCCCAGGAGGAGAAACCAAGTGCCCTGACAACAGAATTTTGTGGGGTTTGAGATTGATTGTACCCTCTGAGGCATTCACAGCTGTTTTATTATATCCCAAGAAAGTGAGTGGTGTTTCTCAGAAAACTTTCATCTTTTTGATCCTGCTTGAGTTTCTCATAACAAATAACAAAATACAGAGTAAAGGCTTTAATATGGCTTCCTTCTCTCTGAGAGGGGATTGTTCTGAGTTACCAGCAATAATAGAAGTGAGCTTCAGCTAAAACCCAGCAGAATTATACAGGAAACCACAGGCTGTTCTAATGTAATTATGTAAGTCAGGTGCAGGTAAGGGCAGGATTTTTGTTTTGCTTTGGGTTTTCTTTTGGGTTTTTTAATAATAGATTTCAACCAAAGAAGGTGTTTACCTTCAGCTCTCTTGAAAATAGATAGGGCCTAGTTCTTAAAAGCTGGAAAGATGGTTTTGTTTATATTTGTAGAAAGATGAAAGTGTATCCTCTGTTGTCATCCTAATTTTAAAAAACCCGGCTGTTTTAAGAAATAAAATATGAGAATATCTTATATCTAATTGCTGATGCTAATTTCATAATTCTTCACCCACAAAGAAAATCTCTGGGAGAAGGCAATTTGCCATTAATGCATTACTATTATATTTTAAATATTGCAACTGCAAATACTAAATTGAATCTGAAGAGTCTCTGAATGTTTGAGCATGGAGCTGTATTTTGTAGCAGGAGTACAGGTATATATAAATGGTATTTTATGAGTAAAAAGAAATACTATGAAATATTATTTTAATTCTGGATTTTATTAATTTAAAAAGGGGTAAAAAGGGCCAAAAGTAGAGCTTTCAAGCTTTTCAAGTTAGTGATATTTTAGCTTTTTTTTTTTTTTCCCCTGACCAAATAAACTCACTTCTTATGAAGACCTTGGCCTGTTTGCATTTGGATCAGCTGGAAGGGTGAGTATTCATTTTTATCTCTGTTTTTCTTCTTGGTCTCATGCTTCTAATTTGCAACTGCTCTTTGCATAGTAAAGAGACATAAATGAACTAAGCAGTTTATTACTGACACCACAGGATGCTGAAAAATCCATTACAGCCTGAAGCTTTTCACTTGGTTTCAGTTCATGTGTCTGCTCTGTGGAAGCCCAGCCTCAGTTAAATTTCCACTCCTTAAGTGCAGGATTTGGTGCTGCTTTCCTGTCAGAGTGTTCACTTTTAGTTGTCTGTACAAATCTGCTCACTGGCATTGCTGTCAGGCTGGTCAAGGTTCAGATTTGATACAGTCCTGCCTCTGCTGCAGAAGTGTGAAGAAACAGGTAAGTGATGGATTTGCTGCTGGTGTTTCAGCATTTAATAGGGATCTAAGATAAGGGATGGCTTTTCATGTCATTTCCACAGCAGGAACAACTAGGAGTGCATATAATGCATGTTGTTTGTTTCCTTTTGTTTAATAAGCTCTTCACATGAATGTTTCTTACTTGGTTTATCTCATGATTAAAAAAACTCACAAAACCCCCAAAAACCAAACCAATAAACAACAGCAACCAAACAGAACACCATCAAACTTAACCATTTCTGATAAGAGTAACCAAAATGTTAGCTATTATTTTTTTGTCGTGTGTTCTGAATCTTTTTTTCCTACCAGTGATGTTATGCAGTAACAGTGGGTGCAGAGGAAATGCTGTCTGTGAATATTGCACATTTAATTTTATGAGTTCTATTCTCTGTGTTCCAGTTACACCTTACTGAAAACAGGTTTTTACCACACACAAGTGTGATTTTAATGTTTTACTGAAACAATGCAAATTTTTTAAAATTAATTTGGCTTAACAGGGTAGAGACTGCTTTCTTATATCTAAATGTCAGTGAGAATTAAACCTGAGCTTTCAGGTGTTTGTAAGGCTTCCATTAGCATTAATAAGCAGATGAGTGTAGTCTGAGGATCAATATTTGTTGATCAAATTAAGAAGTGATCAACCTCAAGAGATAATAAACCTTGGTTACAGCAAGGTATAAGACAGTTATTTTTTACAGGAACTGTTCTGTACACATTAACCACGAGCCATTACTTGAAAAAGTCATAGAAATGTAGAGCTTAAGAAACTAAAATGTGACTTACTCTGCCTTTGCCCTGAACATACATGAATCATTCTTGGCAGATGCTTGTCTAATCTATTATTTAAAAGCTTAAGTGAAGGAGATTTCACAGCTTCACATCATAGCCAACATGTGTATTTTTTTTTTATTCTTCTTAATACCCTTTTTCATAATTTGCAGTTTAAGTAATCTGTGCTGAAAATTATCTGGCCTTTTATTTCCAGTGTGCATGGAGAGCACTGGAATATTTCTGTGTTGGGAAGCTGTTCTGATAAAATAATCAAAGTTCACCAAGCTTTCCTGGTGAACTGATGTTTTCTGGAACAGTTGTCTTTGTTGCTTGAAGCATCTTTGATATTAAAGCTTGCCTGCAAGACAGGTTTTGCTGCTTCTGATTGTGTTACCTCAGACTGGTTTCTCTCTGCAATCCAGTAACTCTTAAGTCACTGTTTGAGGTGTGCTTCCTGAATGCCTTGCTTTTAACTGATCTTGTTGATTTTTAGGCTTTTCTACTTCACCACAACCATTCTGAATTCTCAGCTGTCCCTGAATACTTCTCGCTTCAGTCAGGCACAGATGACTTTTTTTTTTTTTTTTGCTTTTTTTCTCTGCAGCACTGTTTACTTCTCCCTCACACACAGGGGGTGATACTGCCAGGCCAGTGTAGAACCTTGCTTGGAATAGCAGCTTAGTTTGAGTAAACTACTGGTTAATTACTCTTGAAGTAGAGCAGCTACTCAACCTGGTGATTTCCTTTCAAATGTATTTTTCTGAGATTTGTAAGAATGGAAATATTCTGCTGTTGGAAGATAGCTGATTCTCCCTTTCCAAAGATGTGAGCTGTTTGTTTCCATCTATGGCAAATTCCAAGATACCATATTTTTTTTCTTCTTTTCCTTAGTAAATTTTGAACTGACTTTGAATTAATTTAAAATCTGAAATGATTATTTTTTTCAAAAAAACAAATTTGTACTTCTTCTCATTACTGTAGCTTAATTATTTTCCAAGTTGAGTTAATGGCAGCACTCATTTAGGAAATGTCCTATATCAAGAAGAACAGTGAAGCTGATGATCGTGGAATTCTAGAGCTAAACTCAAAAGAAAACATTGGAAAAACTTTATAGCCATTTTTATTTTTTTTTTCAATTGGAAATTAATTTTTCTGAATTCAGACAAGTATTTTAATAGCCTGTGATCATTTTTGCTTCCAGATCAGTCCAGTATACATAATCACAAGTGCTGAGGAAAAGTCTGTCTGGTTTACAAGTTAAAAAAAAAACATTCCTGAGAGTGAAAAATATTCAGGAGTAAGGAAGTACACTTGAGCTTGTACAAATCTCTGCTGTCTGTCTTTTCAGAGATAAATTATAATTTTCATTTGTGTTCACCTGATATCAGTTATAATGCACTTATGTTTTCAGTGATTTAAAAACCTTTTCTTCTGCACAGCAGACTTCACTGTATAATTACTCTTGCTTTGTCTCAGAATAAAAATGTGATATTTTCAGGAAGAATTTCTGTTTCCATGTTCATTTGAGGTTGTGCTGGTTTCCATGTGTTAAACTCCTCACTAAGGAGAAGATTCCCTTCCTTTCTGGACTAGTTATCACTGCTACATCTGGTGTGTTTAAGATAATACACATGTGGTTTATGCCTGCTGTAGACATATGATTTGAGTTATCCTTACCCTTTCTAAAGAAATCAATTTTTTTATAGGTCCTTGTTGCAACTACAATAATTATCCAGAATATTGGAGGTAAGAGACTTCATATGCTCAATATTAACTGTGTGACAGGCTTCAAAGCTCCACGAGCACCAAAGGCAGTAATTAAAGTGTTTTAAAGAAACTGATTGAAAGGACAGAAGACTTAAGGGAGAGGCTTTTGTGCTGGTGCTGAGCAGAAGGGCTGTAGTTGTGGGATAGATGGGGAGTTGTGGGGGCTGGATTCTCTGCCTGTTGCTGCATCCCAGGATGTGGAGCACATCCTTTGGAGCTGCTCATTGAGAGGGGCTCAGGAAGCAGCATCTCCTCTCTGCTGTTCTGTACATTTGTATCTGGTAGCTGCATTTTATCAGATCCTGTGGTTTGGGTTTTGCTCTTGGAACCTGCTCATGCATTTGTGCAGCAAGTGAATGTTTACTTAGCTGTGATGTTTCATATGTTCTGCATTAATGGCAGCTTTCTTTTTTTAGCTCAATTACTTGTTTTTTTGGGGGAGTTGTTTATCTTCCTGACTTGCATCATGTGGGCTGTCCACTTCCACTGTTTGTGTTTTGTCTTCTTGGTACATGGCATAATAAAATTACCCTCCCTGTTTTTGTACTTGAACTCTCACTGTCAGGTATGCTCACATATTGACAGTCACTAAGTATTTAGAAATTATTTGTCTGAAAGTGGACAGGACAATTTGAAGTCTAAAAGAACAGTTTTAATTTTTCTTTTGTTGTAAGTGTTTTGGATGCTTTTTTTAAATGAAGGAGTTATCTGAAAGCCCTCTCTGTTCTTTGCCACCAAGCAGATGCCCATGATCACACACATGAACAGAAGGGAACAGCATTCCAGTGCTGTTTATCTTTCCATTAAGATTATCTGTCAAGTCCAGATAATTCAATAATTGCTGGTTTTTTGTCACTGTGTAAACACTTAGAACTAGACAAAGTAACAGTGCTTTCATGGTAAAGTTGTAATATTTTCATATACTAAAAGTTGCAATATAATAAAAGCTGCCCAAATGAAATGGCTATAAAAATCCAAGCATTAATTTTAGGCAGGAGTGACCATAGCAGTTCCAAGATTAAGGACTATTTATTCATACAGGTTTTAGAGGATGTTCTGTAGCAATGAACAAATCTTTTAATTTCCTTTCCCATTTGAGTGGACCTCTAAATAAACAGTACAAGAGAAGGAAGGATACACTGAGCAGGTTCTGGAGATTCTGGGATCAAAGGAAATATGACTCTCATTTCTTCCTCATCACAGTTCATAACCTCCTCTGTGCCATTCTTAATAAAATTCAGCTCAGTAACTCTAGAGCCCCAGACCAGTGCTGGATGCTGCAGTGTCAGGAACCAGCTCTGAAGGTGACTGTACTGCATGCTGACAGGCTCCCAAAAAAAAAAAAAAAAGATATGAAGAGTTCTCTTCACTTCCCACACAGCCTTGACTCTTAAAGAACTGCATGGAAAGAAGGGAATTTTTCTTGTCTTTCTGGCCCTTCTGCAGATATTACCTGGGAAGAGGGTGGAGTGTGGTCTGTCCTGCATGGCATCCATGCTGGGATCAAGTGTAAAACCTGGGCTCTGCCTGTCGTGCTGCTTTGGAGTGTTCCCCTCTTTCTGTTTTTCTGTCTGCCTGAAGGAACCAGGAGCACGGTGCCTGTTGGGCAGACATCCAGGCTCTGTCAACATCTTTGATTTCAGAGGAAGGCTAAAAATAAAGTTGTTTTGTGTTACCTCTTCCATCATCAGACCTGGGCGTGTTGCATCACACGGTATCTTATTTCAGAAGTGATTAGAGAGCATGAGATAATGAAAGATGGCTTGTGATTAAGCAACTTTACCAGGGTAATTGTCACTATCTGCATCTAGTCTGGGCTTTTTTTAAAGTTTGCTCTGATCTCTTCTAAAAATAGTCTAAGTGCAGAAGTGATTTACATTAATTTGTGGTGGAGAGAGCATTTTAGTAATAATTTTAATAGCTATGCTTTCCAGTTAGTCATCTTTGTGTTTTTTTAAAAGAAAGCTTAATGTGCAAATTTGAATTTGACATTCTAATTGCATACACTTAGGGATTTGTGTAGATTGGGGAATTGACTTTTTCTATTACCACGCTACTCAAGGAGAAAAATAAACATTTTTATACAGCTGCAGGAAAGCACTGATTGGTCAAATTAAGGTTAAAAAAAATGGTTTCGAGTACATTGTTTGGAATTTTAACGTGCATCTTTAACATGAGTATTCAGCTTTTCCTGCAGATTTTTAATTGTCCCTTGGAAGGCATTTAATTAATCCACGTAACAGAAATCAAATAACAAAATCCATTAAAGTACCAAGATTAACTAAGGGTGCACCAGGATACTCAGTTAACTTTTCAATATCCAAATGTAAATTAGAGTAATTTTAATACCACAGCTCAAAAGACTTTATAGAATATGCAGAGCTTAGAGAGACTAAACTTGAAGAACATTTGCCTCACTTTCTTTATAGTGAGTAGGTTCTTTCTTCCTGCAATATAGGTATTTGTTACTGAGGGAAAACAAAAGGTTGAATGGCATGGCCAGTGCTGCTGACTTTTACATTCCATTTCTCAGTTTTTTGACCCAATCCAGGAGCCCTTTAATGTAAACAACCAGTGCTTAGTTTCACGTGACCTGCCTTGTTCCTGAAAGGGCTGGTTGCTGTGTGTGGGTGCAAAGAGCCCATGGAAAAGGGAGCTGTCAAATCACACTCCCCAGGCTGCTCAGGTTTGTTCATCCTCTCCTCCCAACCCGTGATGTCACACACATCTCTCTCTGATCTTCCCAATGTCCATTTTCACATTTGAGGGTCTTGAAGGGTCCCAGATCGTGTCAGATGCCCTCCAAGAGGGAGAGAGCCCTTGAGGAATTGCAGGCCTGGAGGCATGCAAGGAGAGAGGGAGGCTGCTGTTGGAAATGCTGAGTTCCATGGCTCTGCTGGCTCTTCGTGTCCTCCTTCCCAGGAGCAGCTGGAGTTGGATGGATTCCCTGCTATTGTTTAATGGTGTTGTGCTTCTAGGAAGTGATGGATGAGGCACAGTGGGCCAAAGCCGTGGCTGGGAATCACACAGCCCTTCCCTCTCCCCGGCCAGGGAAGTTTTGTGAGCTTCCTAGGTGCTTCCTGGAGCAGGGGAGGAAGGAGGACAACAATTTCTCCTTCTAGAATTGTCCTTTTTGGGTTGTGACTGAAAAGGAGGACAGCCCACATGACTGAAAAGGAGGACAGCCCACAGCCGTGTACCCAAGAGAAAATCTTTCGGACTCCTAAAGCATGTGTAATAAAGTTAGAGAAGGGCTGATTTTTAGCAAGGCTGGTGGAAAAATGGAGACAAACACAACAAAGTATTGCACAAGAGCAGCTCTCAGCCCGTTGCCAGCAGTAACAAATCCCAGGGCGGAGGTCTAGCAGGAAGCATGTGGAGTTTTCCAGCGTGCTTCCAGGGCTGGGGCTGCCAGCAGCTGAAGGTCACTGCTGGCTGAGACATGGCTGGGCCCAGGGGGCCTGGTGGCTGTCACGCACACAAACATCACTCCAGACTGCTGGGAACAGGAGTTTAATCATTTAAAATTTACCAGCAGTGGGATTAAATGCTGCAGCAGAACCTGCAGTACCACCACGTACCTTAGGTGATCTCTGTGAGGATTTTTGCAATATATATATTTTTTTTTTCAATATCTTCAGATAACCTGCCTTGTCTTGTACCCAGGTTGCCATTGCAGCCATTCTTTGGAACTAAACTTTCCAGACAGCTGTCTTAATTTTAGAAAGAATTATTTGTTTTCTCATATAAGTACGGTTTAATTCAATGTAATTTCTCCAACTGGTGCTTTTAGATTTTTTTGGTCCTGTATTCTGGGGATGTGTCCCCAAAGAGACACACTTTTCTTCTTTGTAAGAGTCAGTAATGAGGGGAAAAAAAGGCTCGTTCTGTATGCCTGGAGCGATTTTTATCCTCATAAAACTGAGGCTCTGAGAATGAACGCTGCGGGCAGTGGCTGGCAGCGACAGGATTCCTTCCAGTGGGTGATGCCGCAGCGTAGATTTTACAGCCTGCTAACGCAGCCAAGGTGACAGGCAGCACCACAGCGTGTAAGGCGCCCTAAATACGTATTTACAATCGCGTGGTTGGTGTTTTCCAAGCTTCCCGGCATCGCTGGAGAGGCGTAGGCGCTGTGCAGAGCAGATGTTTCAAAAAGCAGCACCCCCCTCTGCTGGCCCGGCCCNTTTATATATTTTTATTTATTTTTAAATACATGTAGATGTGTTTTCTGTGAGTGCCTGCTCAGAGGTGCTGTGCAGACCTCTAAAAAAAACCCCTCTTTTATCAAGGTAATCGGGCTAATTTTTTAATTGCAAAATATTTTTTGTGGTTCTCTTTTTTTTTTTCCCTTCCCCCCCCACCCCAAGTTCATCCATTCTGCAGTTCAGTTCTAAACGTGTTTGCAAAATTTGTTTCAAACTTAAATAAAGCAAGTATTTTTTCAGACTGAGGGGGTGGATGGGAATAACCTTTGTGTAATCAGCGAGAACAATACTCCCGAAACTTTGAAAATGAATGAATGGTGCAAATCATGGAGGAATAAAATAAAATACAGCTTCTTACATGCTGAGACCTGCATCCTTAATACCTTAAGAAATTACTGAGCTTCTTTTAAGTATGGGAAATCTAATTCTGTTTTCAAACAAACGCGAATGTTTGTTTTCACAGCGTGGTTTACTTTTGACCTGAAAGCCTAATTATGCTGACTGATTCAAAGTGAGGATTTCCAGTGCAGAGCTGCCTTAATTAAGGGCAGGTTTGTCAGCTCCTGTACTAATTTAACAATTGATGACCCATGCTCCTGTGTTTTCCTACTGCAGTGAATGGAAGGTTCTTGGAAGGTTTGATAGTGTAAAGAGTATTAAGCTTGCTTTAAATAATAGAAGGAAAAAAAAAAAGACAGAAATACCAGCCTGCAGCTGTATTACAGAATGGAATATGTGATGAACTATGTAGGAAACTTTTCTATTCTTTTAGCATAAATGTACACTTAAAACTAATGAAGTTTTACCAAAATAAATCTGCTGCCTGTGTGTTCCATGTTCCATGTACAATAAGAAGGATTTTTTTGTTTGTTTTTTAAACTTGCCATAGGTAAGTTCCAGACTAATTCAGGTAAAAGCTAAAGATGGAAGGAAAAGGAAGCAGGGAAACAGAAATTCATCAGGATGAGTCTCCATAACAGAAGGACAAGCAAAGAAATTAACAACCTTTGTCAGTTCTTGGAATCCCTCTGTAAGAACAAGGATTACATCTTCTGTCACACACTCCATTCTACATCAGTACTTAAAACCAAATAAATTATCCCAACATTCTTTTTTTAAGCTTCCACTAAGAGGAAATATTAAAACCAGTACCTGCCCTCTCTTCTCCTGTGGGAAGTTTGGAGGGGAGATTGTTTCCATCTTTGCACAGTGCTTAAAAATGCAAGACATCTTTATAGGGCTCTAATAGGATCATCTACAGTGGCAGATGAGAAAAAGCTAACCAGAAGAGTCAGTCCCTTCAATGAAATGGCTTGAAGGGATTTATCACCATAAATTCTGTGTTTACTTATAAGTTTATTGTACATTCTCTGACATCCTTGCTGTAGGCTTCAGCATTTGGTCTCTTTTTGGGTAGGATAATAAGAAAAAGTTACACTTTTTTTCTGCTAACCAAGCAGCCACCCACATATTTTAAGTTTGGGCTACCTCAGAAGAGGTATTTTGAGGACTATTAAAAAAACAACCTTTTCCCTAGCAACTGTTTTTTCAGATAGGGGCACATATGCTCAGTGTTAGGCAATATTGTCAGTGTATGCTGTGTGTATTTATAGAGAGTCACAGCTCATGCTGGCACTGCAGGCTGTACTAATGGAAGTGTAAAGCAATTACTCTGTATTTTAATAAACTTTTTGGTTTTTTCCTGTCAAAGAGCTGAGACCAAGTTTTCAGATCATGGCAAAGGGATAGGTATTTTAAGAGCAGTATTTCTTACTGCTTTTAACACAGTGTAAGTCTACAGAATAATAAACTAATAACATGATTTCTGCTGAGCTCCGGGGTGTCAAGGCCTGTTGAGAAGTTCAAAACTGTTCTCCACCAAGTAGCTCTTCGTGCATACTGAAACTTACCTAAAACTACCAGAACACATGCAAATTCAGAACCTGAAAATTAGGAAGTGAGCACATGAAGGTTGCTCAGGTGGCTCTAGTTCAGCCCTTGTGGCATCCCCCTGTGGCTGCAGCCCCGGAGCAGGCCATTGTTCTGCAGCAAACCCGTGTCCCTCAGAGCTGGCATGGCTGTCCCGTGTCAGTGTTTCACAGTGGGGCGAAGCAGGGCACAAGGGTGTGCTTTCTGTTGTGTTCATGGTGTCACACCTCTGTCTCGTGGCTGTGTAATCTCTTCCTTCCGCACTGAGGCTGCCAGGGAGAGCTGAGGTTTTGTTTGTGCAGCACAACCTGACGTGAGGGACACGTTGTTATTCGGAGCAAAGGGTACGTGGCTCTTTGTCTGTCACCTTCTATCCTCTCGATTCCTCGAGTAGGAAAAGACTGTCACATTGTTTTAGTTTTTCGTGTTTTAGTTTCGTCTTTAAAAAAGCAAACAAACCAGCCGTGTTCTTTGCTCGCTCTGTACTGTGTTGTGGAGTTACACAGTGGTTCGTGTCTTCACGCCAAGTAAAGCTACAAGGAGTTGTTTGTCCTGAGGAGAATTAAAACTGTGTTTGCAAATAAACTAAAAGCAGAATTTGGCTTTTTAAACTGAGTTAAGTATGGGCATCCTGCTCAGATTCGTGCACAAGATTCAGGTTTTGTTTAAGCGTCAGGATATAAATAAAATTATTCAATATTCATTATTCATCTTGTAGAACAAACTGGAATATAAAAAATCCTGCTATGTGAGGTTGTTTCTCATATGGCCAGAGAAAGGAAGAAAGATGCATACAAATGTTCAGCATGCACAAGTTTCTTGGTGCAGGACTGGCTCCCTCTCTAGGAGTGGAATTCAGTGAAATAGGACTCCTCTCAAAAACAAAGAGTGAGCAACAAAGGATAAGTGATCAAGTGATTAGCCAGAGGCTAATAGGAATGCAAGGGCAGAGTGACAGATTGCATATTGGAGGAAATCTGATCTGGAAATTAATCTGAAGGTTTCTGCAGTGGAGACTGCAAAAGAACTAGTTTTGAAATGTTTCTGAAGGACATAAATATATAGAAATTCTGACTTGCTTTTGTATAAAGTATTGTATCTTACAGGAGAGAAGGCTAATGGAAAAATGAGGTTGAATTGCAATTTAGAGGAATTTTCCTTTCCCTCCTCCCCCACTTAGTTTTTTTAAAAAAAATTAGAATGAAATATGTAGCTGCCTGCAACTTAGTGTGAAAAATTGGGTTAATTTACTTACAAATGATGGTGACTTAGAAATATTCATGTTGTAATTCTCTCTGGTTGAACCTACATTCTGTTGTAGGAGAGTAAATCAGGACAGCAGATAACTACCTCAGCACACACAAACAGCTACATGACACTAAATATACATAAATATTGGAAAAAACCAAGAGTTTTTAATTATGAAGTGAATATTATTATTCAGTAACTTACCAAATGGTTTCAGTTTAACCTTGCAGTAGGTAGATGTCACTTTGTATTAATAGAATTCTCTTTCTTTATGGAGACCACCTTACCCTTTCTTCAAAATTTAACAGTAAATGCTGTAGTACAGCAGTGTTTGAGTCCACACATCTCTTCTTTTAAGATTTAAAAAATTCCTTAAAAAAAAAAAACAAACACACAAACTTATTCAAATATTAGCTCATGAAAGTTTGCTGGTTTGCCTTTTCCAAATGTATGTTTTAATTTCAAAGCATGAATAAATACACCATGATAAAATTCTAAAGAATTACTAAATACAGAACAATAAAGTTTGAGTACAACAAATGAGTTTTTGTCAGGGATTGAATGTAACTAAGCTTTTACTGACACATTAGTAAAATTACTTGCTGCTGCAGGATGGAACTTAGTTTAATGTAGGCTTTGATGCTCGTTGAAGCTGTTTGTAAAGTTTGATTTTTTGAATAATTCTCTGCTCGTTACATAAAAAAGTACATGAACATTATGTGAAGGTATGAGACTAGTATAAATTGGGATTTAAAAACCCTGTCATTCATTCCTTTGATCACAGTATTTAGTGAAGGAGAAAAGTGGTGCTGTGAAGGATTTGTTTTGGATTGCTTTCTGCTGAATAGAATTAAAACCACTTAATTTCAAGTCAATACTCCTGTAAGAGTAGCTAATAATTTCTCTTATGCTTCACAGTTATGTACAGTTCTGCACTTGATATTATTGTTGGGATCTAGTTGGTGATGGATTTATCATGAGAAGCAGGGATCTGTCACTGATAATCCTCTTAACTCTGAGGACCAAACCTTGCAGTATATTAAAAAAACCCTTAAAGTCCTATACTTGTGTTTCAATTTCTGTCTTATATTTGTTTAGTACAACAGCAATTGAACAACTAGGAAAACTGAGTCTTTAAAAAACCCTACTGTATTGAGGGAAACAAGTATTATTTACTCTCATCATGAAAAATGTCTCATAAAGAGGAAGGAGGAATGCTGCAGCCTTACAGTCTGTCTCTAGCCTGTAGGTCCGTATTCCCACGTAGAAGGGCAGGCCTATATATTATATTATTTTGCCTTTTAGTCCTTTGCATTATGTTTTCCTTGTTTCAAGGCTCACATTGGAAGAGTCTCTTCGGAGGCATTAGCTGACATCAGTGCAGTACTTGCAGCTATTTTTAAAGGAAGTATACGAGAAAATAAATTCTGGTTCTGGTGCCACGGTGTCTCACACAGAGCTGAGATGTTCCAGGCGTAACCCCGCCGGTCCAGCCGTGCTGGCTGAGATGCTGCTGTTCCTCTGCTAAATCTGTCCTGCTTCTGTTTGCAGCCATGTCATCTTATCTGTTAATTGTGAAGTCTGAACTTCCTGGGGCTGTTGCGGGACTTGTGAGTGGAGCCGAGAGTGGGTAAGGAAAAAATGCTTCGTGCATTCTGTGTTCGTCGTGAAGAAAAAGAGGGGTTCAGTACTGCTGAAAGAGATGGGTGCTGACACTTCTCTGATCTCACATGTGAAAATAAATAGTTATTTACAGGGGTTGTTGGAATATGAAATGTATTTGGCAAGTGCAAGTCCTTTGCAGCACACATACACAGAGCATGATTCTTTCCTCATGGTGATTTCCCATCCTACGACCTTAAGGTCAGTGGCAAAACTCCATCTGCAGGAATCTCCTTCTGTAATATTGTAAAAGGGGAAGCAGGAAGGTACTGGGAGGTAGAGGAGAAGAAACATTTCCACTGCTGTCATGTTATCACTTCACATAATTCAAAATCACAGTACAAAAAATGGCAGGCATTTATATTGAAATATTTTGTTGTCTTGCTCTAGTAATTAGACTTGTCTTGGGAAAAATGCCAGGTTTCCAGACTTGGTTTATAATTCCAAAACTTGGCTCCCAATAAAGGAGTTATTTTTTGCAGCTGAGCTGTAAAGCTGTTTGTAAGGAGTGTGTCCCTCACATTTCCATCTGAACTGTCACAAGAAATCGAAGGCAAACACTGCAGCTCCAGCACTGAAATGTCTTGTTTGAGTTGTTCCAGTGCTGCTGCCATTCCTAACAGTGTATCTTGGAGTGTGTTAAAGCTGTTTTTCCAAGCTGCTATTTTCAGGTGTTTTGAGCTCAGAACTTGCTCTGGATTGAAATGTGGTGAAATTGTCTTAAGCTTGTGTGATGCTTGTATTATTCCTGGGTGTTGTGGTTGAATTTTGAATGGGAAATCAGTTTGTTAAAAGGTACTTTAGTTGATTTCCTATTTTATCACTTACAACATCTGGATTTTATAATGAGTTTGAAAAATTAATTGTGGCTGTAATCTTGCTTTCTGTCTTTCTGCCCTACTGGCCCTCACAGTTTTAGTAAGGTTTTTTGACAGTGTTGTCTTTTTTTCTAAACTATTATGTTTTATATATATATGTTATTTTTAGTCTGCTAATGTATCTCTTCCAGCTGTGGTAGTTTTCAGCTTTTCATTTGGGTGCTGTAACCTTCTCTTTCAAGCTCTTACTTCAGCCTCATTCTCCATACACAGTGGTGTTTAGCTGCTGCTGCATCTGCTGTGTGTATTCCAATCTGTGCAGCCCCAAATTTAGCATCTAACATCTCTTACCACTGTTTACCTCTTACAGCTGTTTATAAACAGCTCTGTTTATGCAAAGTGACTTTTCTTCCAGCAAAGATACACTTTGAAACAAACTGCTTAAGAAAACTCCCTGTAGGTAGAGCCTGGAGGTACTCTGTGCTGCTCAAAGGGTTGTTCTGTCTGACAAAGGCACTGTGGAAACTTCTTCATTAAGGTGCCTGTGGGATAATGCTCCCAACAGCTTTGTCTGTCCAGGTCCTACCTCAGATCTCCTGGATGTGAGCACTCAGTCAGGTCACAGTGTTGAACTGTTTATTACAAATCACCTGAGCTGTTGTAATCCTCAGTGATCTGTCAGCTCTGCCAGCACCCACGCTTCTTCCTTAGCTGAAGTTACAGATGGAGATTGGAATGAGGTCCAGCTTTGCATTCAGAAAGAGCTGAGGTTGTCCATAGGAATTCTAGCCACAGCTCCAGTGTTCAGGTGATTGGCAGCCTGGTCTCATCCAGTTTCTGCCTCTGTAAATTGGAGTTCTTGCATCAATCAGTGCTTATTTAACAGAGTTTCCCTCCTCTGGTATTTGTCCAAGCAAATTGTTCAAGTGCAGTGGTCAAGCAGTATTCCAGGAACATGCACATATGTGTGCCCACACCTCTATTTAATTTCTTTTGCCATATTAATGGCCGTGGTAGATCATCATCTTTTGTTTCTGTGTATTTTTTTGCAGATGTTAAGTGTACATTTTTACTAGCAGACATTTTAAATTGTAGGAAAATGTTCAACAAAAATAGGTGATCAAATACCAAGCCTAAGAAGCAACTTATTTATGCAAAGGGCATAGATATTGAATAGTTTGATTCGACTTCTTTACCTGGACCACTTGTTTCCAGATGGGATTGCACAACTGTTCTGTTTTTGTTTAATCATTATAGCATCTGATACGTTTTCATTTGGTACAGAATTTATCTTAACTGTAGTTAGGATGTATCAAATGTGTCAGTTAAACTATCTGTGAAAGTATTTTACATGCATAAACCCTCCTGAGCTGTACATTTGGGAAAGCCATTTCAAGAATGTTCTGTGCATTAAATTATTTTTATAGAAATAGGTTAGCAGGTGTGTATGTGTTTGAAAGGCTCAGAGCCAGTCCAGCACATCCTTACATCTTTTTAAAAAACAAAACCATGCAATATGAACACTTATTAATATTGAGTGGAGATGTTTCTGTCTGCATAACAAGAATTCTACACAGTTTTGATGACATGAACATAGTTTCAAATGAGGATTGTGTTAAAAAGTTGTAATTTGTGAGCCCTCTGTTAACGTTTAATGACCCTGTCAGAGGATGTGATTGATGCAATTAAGTTGTCTTGCTTGTGTGTTGTATAATTGATATGAACTGAGAGTAAGATCCTAATTTAGAACACATGAATATCTTGTTCTGTTGAATTCAGGAATGAAATTGAAGCGATTTATAAATGTCTGCTTTTAGTTAAAATGTGGAGGAGGGAGCAGAAACATCTGCATGCCAAAGCTTTTTCAGCAGCGTCAAGGATTTCAATTCTGTATTTCGTATTTTGAATGCTTTTATCATATAGGGTTAAATTTACAGATCAGATTGATTTTAAAGGTACTATCAAAACATTTATTCTGCCTTTGAAAAATGAGTGTATTTTTACAACAGTACTTTGAGGAGAAAATGGACACATTTTCCAATAACCAGTCCAGTGTGCAGTTTTTTTGAGGACTTTTTAACTACAAGAGTTGGTATTCCAAAATGAAGCAGTGTACAAAATTACTTTTTCTCCTTCATTTCCTCACTGCTGTTTTCCTCTCTGTTCCCCTGCTCACCCACAAACATTTCTTCATTTACCATAAAGCAACCAAAATAATTTTCTGTCTATCCTGCTGAGCTTGTGAACCTTGGTGGCAGCTGTGGGTTTGCTGCATGTTTAGAATCAGGAGATTAAAACAGAGGTCTCACATCTACACATAGTGCATGTTCTCTGCCATGATGCTGTTCCACCAGACTGGAAAGAGAGAAAAAGTTTAAAAATACATGAATGCTAAATAATAATAACGTGAAGAATAAAGGCTACAGCAGGAAGCTGATCTGGGCAAAGTTGCTTCTTCACTGTAGCAGTAGCAGACATAGCTAATGATAAACTTTTTGAAGAAGCATGTATTTTGACTTTTTTTTTTAATATAGACATTGTCCCCTAATGGTTGCTTTGGGTTTGATACAGTGAAGGTGCCCTCAACCTTGAATTTCTCTGTTCGCTTATATGACATCTTCTTTTCAAACAAGTGACACAAGTGGCTGTCCATGATGTATAGCAGTAGTTATTAAACCTGAATGATAATTCTCCTTTAACACAGGTGTTATGGTATTTCCCTCATGATAACTGGAGGTGCTGCCTGTTTATTAGGTGCTAACCATATCCTGGACTAAATAAACTGGAAGGTCAAAAGTCAAGGTGTTTATAGGTGGTAAAGTTGGAGGCTGATGTGCAAGATGTTTATCAGTACAGGATATGGTTATTGCCAAGTCAGGGCAGCCACCCTCAAGATGTTTCTGGTACTTAACAACTTATCCATCTGTGCTTTCCTCACTTCAGAGATGGGATTTTGATGCTTCAAATAGATTTTAAATGTGTGAGGACTTCATGTGCCTCTACAATGCTTTTTTAATATCTGTGGTTTTATGTATAAACATTCTACTGGATTTCATTGGCATAATTTTTATCCCTTCTGTCCTTTACATCTTTCATGGATGTATGCAAGGAAGGGAAGCTCAGCAGTGAGTGGGAATTGATGCTGCTGTTTCTTCAGGTGTGTAAATATGCAGCTCATTGTAGTCCAGTTTCAGATACACACTGTGCTGTGAAAGTGCTTCTGCTGGAAATCTGTAGAGTATGAAATACCCTTCCCTCTGACCATTGCTGTGAATCAAGGCAGGGATTTGCATATTATGCTGATGAGAAATATTAATTGACACCCATGAGACCCCTGATCCATGCAGACACTTGCCTGTGGAATGCTGCTTGCAATGCTGATTTCTTAAGGGTGCTCTCCTCTCTCATTACCTGGGAGCTCTGTTTTATAGCAGTGTAGAAATTAGGAATACAAATTCATGTCAATACCATCTGACACAGGAAATGATTTTTTTCTTGTCCTAGTGGTTGCTTTGTCTAAGATCACAGTTCTAAATTAAACATATTTTAGTACTCCTGAGCTTTGTATCAGTCCTAAATCAATTCTCCAACAGGTCTTGGTACCTCGATGGGAGACTGCTGCTGCTGCTTACTTCAGTCTGCATTGTTTTTCCTCTTGCCCTTCTTCCTAAAATTGGTGAGTAATTAAAGGAGAGAAGCGAATATTATTCTACTTTAGTAGCAATTACAGTTGAAGACTTTAAAACCTTAATGGGTTATTTATTTATTTAAACTGGCAGGGGGCTGCTGGTGCTGGTGATTACTTAAGTTGTTGTAGTGTGTTCTGCCTTCCAGCCCTGCCTAGTTAACCTATTACTTGGGTTGCAGTAGTATTTTGTCTGCAATACTAAAATAAAATCTTTACAGCAGAACATTAAAGAGCTGCATTTACTTACAGCATGCCATTAGTGGTAAGCCAGTTCTAATTCTGCCCTACAAAACTACATAAATGATCTGTGACAGGCAGTTGGAATGTTGTTATTCTGAGTCCTAAGCCCCAGATACCAAGCACTGTAATAGAAAACATGCCTAAAATGTAAAGCTTTAGCTGTACATTAGGATCACTTTCCTTATAAATTCTCTTTTATTTTTACTGTTATTTTACAGGCTTTCTTGGCTACACAAGTAGTTTATCATTTTTCTTTACGGTGTACTTTACTCTTGTGGTAAGTTAAAAATCTCTGCACAGCTTATCTTTTTTTTTTTCCCCTTATTGTTTGAATGTTTTCATAAGCCTGTTTTGAAATTAATTGTCTTCCCCTCCCCCTTAATTTTTTATGTGAAATTTAGAATTTTCTTCAAGTTCAGTATGTGCTTGCTTGGACAGATTACATTTGTTTTGCTGAGGCTGGGAAATGTGTATGAACTTCCAAGCATGTGAAAAGAGTTAAAATAATTATATTTTGGGCTGGTAAATATAACAATTCTTTTTTTTTTTTTTT
>VXBQ01004680.1:150237-247533 GCA_013400175.1 Phainopepla nitens
TTTTTTGCTGATGGTGCAGCAAAGGGAGCTGGCACATATATTTTTGTTTCCCTACTAGCAGAGGAATGGAATTCTGTTTTCTTAACTTCCAACTATTACTGCAACTACTGCAGCAGAAAATTTAATATACTCCAAAATAAATTAAATTTACATGTATAATGGAGTGACAGAGTTCAGAAAAAGGCAAAGAAAACTAGAACTTCATTAAGGCAGTTTACAAGATTCATTAATGAGTCAATGACCTTATTCTCCTCTCCAGCTGAAAGGAAAAGTTCTTTTCTCTGAGCCATATGGGGGTTTTTGACCCTGATGTTCACCCTCTCAAGGCCCCTGTGAGGTAGATGTTTCCAAATATCAGAAGTGAGACCTGCTAGGCAGATCTAAGAGAGAAAATGTGCCTTTAAGTTGCACTTTTTTTCTTTGTACAGGGAAGAAGTGTGTTAATGCACATGTGCAATATGTGGTACAACTGAGCAACTCTCACTCTGTCATCTATTTGAATCTTATTTGGGAGCCTGGCAAAAATGTTCCCCCTCTGCCCTGTCATTCTGGCTTGCATTGACTTGCATTTAATACCTGTTTTACAAAGGGATAAACAGAGTTGAAGGCAAGTTGAACAAACATGCCATCCAGGAGACCAAGGCAATCCATTAGAAACTAAACCATGTGATAAAACCAAACTTCAAAGCTGTCAAAACATCTCCCTAGGGTATCCCTGGAGAGCTGCAGTGTTTGTAGGACCTTGGGAAGTATTCTTCTTAAGCTGAACGCTGAGAAGCAGCCACAGCCTCTCCAGAGTTAATGGAAATTCATTTGTAGTATTTATAAATTACCTTAACTTTTGACCTCTCTCCTAAAATTTATCTTTAAAAGAAAAAAAATTGGGAAAAAAAAAGGTAAGAAAAAGCACTAACTGTAATGCTGACATAGGCCTTTGGCTGAAGCAAGTTGCAAGGGTTTTAAAACCAGTTCAGCTCCTGGATTTCAAAGGGAATGTGTAGGGATCTCTGAGGAAAGCTGTTGTAGTCAGTGGATGCATTTGAAAACAGCTTCAGTCCCTGAAAAAGCAAATGTGTGAGCAAGAGTTGTGTTGCAACCATGCCAAACTGGGATGAGTTAAACTAGATTCTAGCTTGTGATTCTCTATCAAAAAGTGGGTAGAAAGTGCTAATGAAGGAGTACAGACTGCTGGATTTTTTATGAAATGGTTAAGTTTGTGTGCTTACTCTTTCTCGTTAAATGGCAAAGCAGCAGCCACAGTACATCTAACTGAGGTCAAAATTTTTAAAAGCTGTTATGGATATTTCCAGAAAACCAATACTCTTGACAGAATATTCCCTCTGACTTTTTCAGGCCCTGAAAGTCAAAGGCATTAAATGTGGTTTAGTTTTCATATCTAATTGCTTTGAAGTGGGTGATATGTGCTGTTGAAATGGTGTTTTAGTTTGCACACTGTTAATTTCTGTGTGGCAGATATGTTTTAATTTGTTCCAGAAGAGAACTGTGTTAGTCATATGGAAGTGATATAATTATATTTTGCATATACAGTAATTCTGTGCCTTTTCAAGTGCACACCATCTGTTCAGCTTTTTGCCAGCAAGCCACAATTTTACTGCAGCCTGCAGAAAAGAGATGTCTTGGTCAGTCTGGTCAGGGAGAGCACTGAGCAAAGGGCTGGAGGCTTCTTTGTTCTGGGTCTCAAATGTCCTCTCTCTGCCTCAGTATCTGTTCCTTTAAAGCCAAAAAAACTGATTCTAGGCTTAACTTGCAAAAATGCTGCAAACACTGAGATGAGCTGATCTAGGAGAAAAACAATTATGTGTAACTATTAATTCAAAGCCAGATTCTGTGAGGTCCTGAGCACTTGTGTTGCTCAGTTGTTGAACACCTCCCTGACTTGAATCCTCAGGAAAAAGAAATTGTGATTGTTAAACTTTTTTTGTTATTGCCTCCTCTCTTGCTGTATTAAATATTGGTGAGGCACCAAGACAGCCTTGTATTTTTTGTGTGTGTGTGAAGACAGCATTATTGGTAGCTTGTTCAGCTAAGGTGTCAATGATTGCTGATGGTGTTTGTCTAAATCTCTTGTTTATGTTCCCAGAACAAAACATGTTGCAGATTGGGAACCTGCCACATGCAATGAATGATGTTATGCACAGACAGCCCCTTTGCTGAGTGCTGCTGGAATAAAGGGATTCCTGTTTTCCCTCTGCAGGATACAAAAAAAATCATATTAGAATATTAGAACACGTTGAGCCTCTAACTTTATTCTTTAGCAATGTTTTTGGTGTGGGCTTAAAATACCCTTTTTCCACTAGAACTCTCTTGATTTTTATGTTTTTTTCACTTAAAACCAAACGTTCATTTTACTCAAAAGGATGTTTATCTGAAATAGGCTTAAAGTTCTAGAGGAGGGTTGTGGTGCCTGCATGACTGCTTGGCTAACTGGGCTGTGCTGCCAGCTTAAAAATCCTTTCCTGTTGGAGAAACTCATTAGACTACAACTGGAAACCCAAACACATTTGAATAATTAAGTAGGTGGGCAGATACAAATACAGATTTTTTTTTTAAATGCACCTAATGCATTTTATTTTGTCTTCTTTTATTTCCATTTTGGTCTGTTCTTAATCTGTATTACATTTATTTTAGAAAAACGTTCTCCAGCCTTTTAGGTTTGGCTTGTCTGGTCCTCCCTCTGTAATGCTTATATATATCTTTACTCTTTAGCTTGCAGGAAATCTTCCCCTCACCACTGCCAGGCACATTTTACTTTCCCCTTCAGCTCCATGCCCCTTTCCAGTGCCTGTTCCAGCTTTAGACTGGAGTGGGGGAGTTCCCACAAAGCTGACTACTTTGGAGCCTTCAAAGCCTTGCCCTGTCTGGGTGCCTTCAAATACAACCCAGGCCCAAATGACATTGTGGTGTTTGGTGTTTGCAGGCTCCCACCTCGTTCTGTACCTCGAGTGAGTTCTCGTGCAGTTTAAAACGTGTGACTGCCACAGTGCACTCGGCCTGCTGCGTACCCACAGTTTTCTTTCCCCACATTTTGGCCAGAGGTAACATTTGTTTGCCTCTCCTGGCACTGGTGGCAAGAGGGAGCATCTAATCCTCTGGGAATCACCACTTGGCAGCACGCAAAGCACAGCTCTCTGAGCCAGGAGAAGAGCTCCCTTGCATGTTATTCTTCTCGTGAATCTGAGTCTTTAATTAAGTTTTTAATGATTTGCTCTAGGCTTCAAAAGAATTATAACCTCTAAAGCCAGGCAACTACAATAGGAAATTAATTAGGGTGAGGAGAGCAATGCAACTATCATTTTAAACTGGGCTCCTGGAAAAGGAGGTAACATTTCTTATTTTAATTTCCCTTTGATTTTCAGCCCTGTTACTTGGCAGTCCCTAAACCAGCAGGGTGTAGCTGAAGGCCCAATGACATTCTGGGACAATAATTGCATTTATTGTTTTTCCTTTGCTTTCTAGTCCAAACCATATGTTTCTGCCTTTTAAGATTAGCCCTAGGCTCTGCTCTATCTCCGCTGAGGGCTGGCGTGCTCGGGGCGCGAGCCTGGGATCGCTAACGCCGCGGCGATTCCGCCCGGGAGGCCCTTGCTGTGGAGCCCAGGGAGGGTGCCTGGGAGAGCTGCTGGCATTGCAGCTCCTGGCAGAGCCCACTGCAGTGCCCCACCTCCAGATCCCTGGGCCATAAGGCTGCCAGCTGTGCAGGGTGAGCAGCTGGATGGAATGGCACTGACAGACTTCTCTGTCGAGTCTCCTTCTGGTGGCCTGTCTGCCAGGCAGGCCTGCTGATTTACTGGGGGTGTAGCTCCCTGCTGTGTGTTCCAGCAGGCTGATACTTCAGCTATGTGTATCTAAATTGAAAACTGATTTTTAGGATATCATTCATACATGAAATATGCTGTCTCTGCAGGTTATGATTAAAAAATGGTCGATCCCTTGTCCTCTGCCCCTGAGTAGTGCCATAGAGCCTTTACAGGTAAAGTGCATGCTGGTTTGAAGTTCTAATTTTACTAGTAAACTGTAATGCTTTTTTTACATTAACACTTTCAGAATGGCTTGCAATTTAAATTCCTTCTTTTATTAATCATCACAGAATCTGAAAAGTTTCATGTCTGTGGTTTGGGCTTATTCTTTCATTATGCCTTTTTTTTCTTTTGCATTTATGTTTTACAGGTTTCAAATTCTACAGGGGATTGTAAAGCAAAGCTCTTTCATCTTTCAAAAGAGGTAATCTCTATTAACAATACACAAACTTAAAGAGGGGTGGTGGTTTTTAAAAAATTGGGGTTTAAACCTTACCCAGGGTAAGCTGTCCTTGTGTAAAACTCGTTATGGGCTGCTGAAATATTTTCTGTACCTGCTGCCAAGTGTTATCCAGTCTCACTTCTCTTTTTTTGTTTTGTTTTTGTTTTGGTTTGGGTTTTTTTGGTTCTTTTTTTCTATGAAGGCTGACTGTCCAAGTTAGCATTTGTGAAAATATTTTGGAAACATGACCAAAGAAGAAAGTATAACAGATGAAGCAGTGGTCAGCCTCAACATGCAATCACATCAAGCCAAGTTAACGTGCCCTCAGCCTGAAGTTGGTGCTGCTTGGCTGTGTGCTCTTAGTTCCTGGCAGGGTAGAGCAGGTTTCCTGACACTGCCTGGACCTAACCTTAGTTTTTCCTTACCTGAAGCTGTTTCTTCAGGCCTGATGCAATCTTGTGTATCTCACTGCGGGCCAGCTCTGGTATTTGTTGATTAATGAGGCATTTAAGTCATGTAAGCAGCCATCAAGGCTTGCAGGAGAGGAAGTGTCATGTAGAAGCCTGGTCTCTGTGGGGTGAAGAGGAGGGGGAAAAAAGGTGAATCTGGGATAGCCCTGTAGTAGGATATAGGAGGGATGTGGCTGCATTTCTCTGAAAAAAACAAAACTCCACCCTACCCTCTCAGGAAAAAGGGAAGGGGAAAAAAATAAAAAAAAGGAAAAAAGGCTTGGGCAATGCAAACATCAGACAAATGTTATCTGTAGATCAAAGAAGAAATGATGCTTTGACCAGAAACATCTACTGTGAGATTCTGGCCTTTTGTGCTTTGAAGAATCTTGGGACTCATCTCTACTTCCTTTTTAAAATTAGCTTCATCAATAGAAAGTGGCATATCTTTACCAGTGTAGGCCTGATTATTTCAGCACTAAAGTGTTTGTTATAGTTCAGTTTATTCTGCTTGGCAATTGCGTTAAGCTGTACTAGATGATTCATCTCTTTTATTAAAGATTTTTGGAATAATGCAGCACTAATTGTGTAATCTTTAATTGCATAACCGTCTTAAAACTTTAAAGCATGTTATATTTCCTGTTAATATTTTCTGTTATATTTTATGTTTTATCCAAATTTTTCTGAAGTAATAAAATGGTGAGTCAGGGTGAAGGAATCAGTAATTTGACAGGTAGCCATGGGTAGGAGAATCTGGAAAACTTCTTAGAGAATTTCACAAGTGATACACTGGCTCTGGGACACATCCTGCTCTTTCTACATAAGTACTTGGCTTCAGTATAGTCAAAAAAGAATCTTCCAGTTTTGGCTTATAGGCAGCATGACTTCTGATGATGAAACTGAGCTATGTCCACTTGCACTTACATGACTTGAAAAGGTTGAATTTTTGTGGACTGATTCGGAGGCACCGTTTCTGTCTTGTGGAGATTTATCTCAAAGCATTCATCTGGAAATATTTCCACTGACTTCCAAGGCTTGAACTGAATTCTGAGTTCATACAGATATTTTTCCAACCAGCAGTAATAGCAAACAACTTACAGGGTGTTTTCTTTCAATTTCAGAGTGCTTATGCAATACCAACTATGGCCTTCTCTTTTCTGTGCCATACCTCAGTCTTGCCAATCTATTGTGAGCTCCAAAGGTACTGTATGAACACATGCAATATTAAAAATATAATTGTAACCTTTTTTGTAATACTTTCCCTAAATTAATACTGAGTAATTTTTATTTTTAAGTCAGTGCCATCAAACACTAGAGAATAAGGAGCTTTCCTGGTTTTGGGAAATGTACAGTTTTAGTCTGTACTGGCTTTTTCTCTCTTAGAGGAGAGAAAAGTAGCAAATATGGTTCCATCATCAATGTCAGGATATTGTCCTGCCCTGGACAGTCAGGAGAAAGAAAAATGTCATTTGCCAAGGTACTTCAGTAGTCAGTTCTTGTGGCTGTAACTGAATCTGCATTTGGCCATATGTGATCCCGTGAGGGTTTTTGACATAGATTCTGTTCCTGGCTCTGACAGGTATCATCCTGTGTAAATCCCAATTTTCATTTAAAAGAGACACTGGGATGTCTAAATTCCATACTAGATGGGGACAGTGTTAATTGTCTGCTTGAAAAGTGCCCTTTTAATTACCAGATTATAAATACTTTTAAACCCCCTAAATATGAGTGACAGCACAGACCTCAGCAAATACTCAGTGGCCTTAAATTAGGCCAGGACTTCCTTATGACAGGCAAGGTACTGCATAGATTGTGCTGTGTGTAGTCATCCTCAATACAGATGAAACAACTCTGATTTCTTTTTCTTTTTTCATTTTAGTCCCTCCAAAAGGAGAATGCAGAATGTAACTGTCACAGGAATTGGTCTGAGTTTCCTAATTTACTTCATGTCTGCTCTGTTTGGGTACCTGACATTTTATGGTAAGAGTATTCTTCAAGTATTCCTTGGAACAAAGGTTAATGGTAAATGATAAGTGTCTTCTGCTTGGAATGCTTCAGGCATTAGTACACTTGAACCCTCAGATTTTAAAAATCAAAAGGATAGGCTTTGAGCTGAGTTTTCCAGCAAATGCTTCTGGTCTTGCAGTTCCTGAGCCAGAAATGTGTCTGATACATGAACTGAATCAAGAAGTGCACATTTCTTAGAAATGTTGTTGACATTTGACGAAGTAACTGTGCCTTTTTATTACCAGTCAGAAGAGTGTGGGGTATCACACTTGCCCTACCAAAATCTACAGGCATTTTCATTTCCTGTAGAGTTCAGGTGACAGTGTGCTGCAGTACCAATTTAATTACTCTACATTTGGATTCTGGGTACAGATTTTTAATAGAGTTTAAACATAAATGATTTCTTCTCTCTGGCATTCCTGTACTTGCCAAGTGCACAGAAAGATTTCAGACCCCTTATCTACACAGTGGCCTTTTCTAAAGGTCCATCACATCCTTGGCAGAAGTAGGTGAGTGTCTATTTCATACAGCATCAATATCACAGCTAGTTTATTGAATTCCTCTACTTGCTGATTCTGTTGGAGTTTCATACCAATGCTGTCACATAAATGCTTCACAGTCATCCAGGAGGATCCTTCTGATGTCTTCTGAAGACTCTTACTATGAGATGATCACATGCCAATCTTCATTGATTGGAATGAATAAAAATTCTTGCAGGGGACTGTAAGGCAGTAAGATTTTTTTCCTGATTAGGATTGCCTCTCCTTTCAAGTGTTTTATAATTCTTGATCGTGGGGATGAGATGGTGTCTGACAAAGCACCAAGAATATTGGCTTTCAGCATCTAATAATTCCAGATTTTTAGGGACTTTTGTACCTTTTACCCCCAAGTGTGAGCATGTCTGAAAATATTTCCTAGATACCCAGAAACCTTAGAAAAATTATATGGGGAGTCTGGAAGGCCCTAATAGCCTATTGGCCACTATTGCTGTTTCCTGACTGTCTCCATGAGGTTTGTTGGAGAATATAAATTTAAGTGCAACTCAGAGAGGTTCAGTAGGCAGTGCAGGGTAATCATCTGCCCAGATAAAATCTTAATATGAAGGGGGAAAAAAACAAATAGTCCTGGAAGCCATCCCAGTTCCTGTTACCTCTACTGCCATGATTTCTTTGGGATCAGACCCTGTCTTGACTGTAGCCTTTCAGTCTCTTTCACTGGGAATGCTTTTGGTTTTCTGCAGGCCTGATTTCCTTTAGTAACTCTAAGCCTCAGGAGCCTGAAATGCTGGAATCAAGAGTGGATGTCTGTAAGAGAGTTGTTTTGTTTGTTTGGTTTGGTTTTTTTCCTCTTGCAAGCTTCTTCTCCTTTTCACTTTTTTGGTTGTCTTGTTTAATTAACTTACTTCTTTAAACAGAGCAAGTCTGTTCCCTGTTCCTAAAACACCAGTCTGAGAAAATGTAAAACATTTTATTTTAAATTGGAAACAAAAGAAGGGTTCCTTCTTTGAATTGAGGCATGTTTCATCTCTCAGATGGTTTCTTCTGTTTTCTGTGAATTTGAAACTTCACAGGGTGACCAGACTTCAAAAATTTCAGTCCATTCTGAAGTCCAAAAAAGCAGAGTTAAGATAAAAAAAAAAGAAAAAATCAGGGTAGCAGACCACTCTCAGTGCTCTGACTTTTGCTGTTAAATTTCCTTTATTATTTTTTATGCTGTCTCCTTCACATTTGTGTCTTTTCTTTATGAGTCTTTGGCTTCAGCAGAGGCTCTGCCTGGCCTTGCCTCATGAAGTTTTTCATTTCCCTGAAGATTTTGCATCCTAGTGTATCAGTAATGCCAGAGTGTATCAGCATCCTCCAAGCAGATGGATCCATTTGAATGTCACCTTACTAATTGCCTTAGCTGTCCAGTGATTAACAAAGCAATTAATTTGTCTTGTTTTCAGACAAAGTGGACTCTGAGCTGCTCCAGGGTTACTCCAGGTACCTGCCCCACGATACCATCATCGTGACAGTGAGAGCAGCCATTCTGTTTGCTGTGCTCCTGACAGTGCCTCTCATCCATTTCCCAGTGAGTATTCCTCACAGCTCTGGAGCTGGCAGTGAGCACTGGTCACTAATGTTTTGCAGACTGCAGTTCTTGAGTCACATCTAGCCTTGTGTATCTTATTCACTTGTCAAGTGATTGATCAAAGACCACATATTTGCATATGTTCCATGAAAGCTCCAAAATAACAGCTAACCACTAAGCTAATTTGTGCTCTTGAGACAGATTTCAGATTAAAACTAGCCCACAGCATTGTTTCTAATTTAGAGAATTCAGAACTTCTAAAGTTTATTTAGTTTGATTTTTTTTTTTCTCTTAAATTGAGTTTTGCTGACTTGGTTTTTCCTTTCTACATGCACGCACCCACACACAAACACACTTATACTTGAAACTCAATTTAATTTTAAATTAAAACCACATATAGATCTATTTCACCAAAAAAAACACAACACCCTACCACCCTAGTTTAGCTTATCAATACTGTGGTAGAATTGAAAATTCATTCATTTAGAACCAAAAACAATTGTGCAGGCAAAACTCTGTGTATAGAAGCACTGTATAGATGATGTATCAGTTGGCAACATGCTGACATTTGCTACCAGGCGTTTTCAAAGAGACAAAGCACTACCCCTCAGGCCTTCTTTTGTCCCTCCAAAAAAAGGGAAGGGCCAGTAATTTCTTAAGACTAATGACCATGTGATAAATCTTGCTTTAATACAGTAATAAATTACATTCTACACTACAGAGAGACAAAACATTGAATATTACTGAGCTTCTGGCATTTTGATTTTTAAAATATTCTTTCACATCTGGAATGATGTGATGCTTAAGGTTATGAAATTAAGATAAGATCAAAAAATATGTGTGTGTATGTGTGTATTTACCCACACAATGCTTGTCTTTGTATTGTGTAGGCAAGGAAAGCTGTCTTGATGGTATTTTTCTCTCATCTTCCTGGATCCTGGATTTGCCATATCCTTGTCACCTTAACACTGAATGCAGTTGTTGTTCTCTTTGCAATGTATGTGCCAGACATTAAAAATGTATTTGGAGTAGTTGGTAAGTTCTTGTGGTGGTTGGTTTTCTTGGTTTTTATTTTAACTTCAAGAAATTCAGTATATCATTCTGCAGTGTACTTCAGTCTTCTCTGAACAAAATCTTACATTGTGTTTTTTAAAGGTTCAACCACATCGACGTGTTTGCTTTTTGTATATCCTGGACTATTTTATCTTAAACTTAACAGAGAGGACTTTATATCACCACAGAAACTTGGGGTATGTTTTCTGGTTTTTCATCTGCACTAATAATATTTAAACAGGCTCATTTTAAATGCATTTTAATACACAGTGGAGCACACAATCCGAGGGCAAGGCTCTTGTTTTCATTGCAGCTCACAAAACCTCCGAGCATTTTCTTTTATCCTTCCTGGTAGCTCTGGTCTTTCTGAAACTCCTTCTTCACCAGAGGTTTTTGGCAAGCAGTGTGTCCATGTACTGGACCATTGATCTGAGTATGTGCTTTTTCCCTGTAGTTTTCAGATGTTGACTTTTAATCCAGTTCCTGCTCAGTTTTTACCTGTAACTGTTGTCTGGGCAGTTGGGACAAAGTTAAATTGCATTTAAGTGAAACAGTTTTTGTGCTTGTTTTCTATAAAAGACTTCACGAAAACATCTTAAATTCTTTTTTTGTTGTCTTCCTTTTTGTTTTTTCTTTTCTCTCTTCTTTGTGGTTTCTCTTTTGTTGTAGTAGTTTAAGTTCTGGGTTGGAATTTGTGCAGGAGCCTGCTTTTTGCACCATAACTATCTGTCTTCATTTTAACCACTGCTCAGCAGAGCAACTTCATGGCAGTGGCCAAAATGCTGACACACTGTTTATACATAGTCTTTCTGCCATTCTTATGCTTCATGGGGCTGCTCTTGTATTGACAAAACAGGGAATCTGAAAGATAATCTAATAATGATGCCCTCTGACCATCTAAAGTCATGACTAGTTCCAGAAGATTTGGGGGCTTGTTACAAATCAGCAAGCTGCAGTCTCTTGAGCTGTGGTTTTATTATCATCTGGCTATTCAAAAATGAAAAAAAAATCCATTGTAATTTTATTTGTGTTTTGAGTAAAACACAAATCAATTTCTCAATTTATTTGGAGTTGTAAAGGGCAAATTATTTTTTGTGCAGCTGGATGGTGTGAGCAGGGGAACCAGACTGCTCCAGGAGTTCCCAGTGAAAACATCCCAGGCTTGGTTTAATTTCCCACTGAGCAGATCCTTTGTGTTTGAAGACTGAGTAATTTGAAACATTAGAGATTATTTTAAAAGACACTATTTGTACCTGTTCTTGTGGACTTTGGTAAGCCTTGGACATGTAAAATGCTTCTTTCAGCAAAACATTCATTTTTGCTTTTCTTTCTTCACAGGCATGTGCCTTGGTTATTTTTGGCATTTGTGTTGGCCTTCTCAGTTTGGTTCTAATAATTTTCAATTGGGTTGATCAATAACAGCCTATTGACACAGTCTGAGCTGAGCTTCAGGAGGACAGCAAGAACCAGAGAGGTGCCAGCACAGCTGCAGTGAGTGCTGGACATCCTCAGGGAACTCTGAGCAAAGCTGCCAATGGAAGAAGAAATGCTCTTTTCAGCTCCAGTACTGGTGGTCCTTCTTTAATCTTGAGTCACTCTCTTCAGTTACTGGACAATTCATCTTTGCCATTCTAAAATACAAGTTTTTGATGATGTAATAATGACAGGTAAAAAGATACTGAGAATTTCTGCAGTGCAAAAATGGTTTAGGGCAGATGATGAACAAAACAGAAACTTGAAATAACTTGTCCTTTCAAGACAACAAGGTGAATAGACATTACATCAGTCTTTTAATGTGATATATGCACATTGGATAATGCACATTGTCCTAATCCTTGAAAGACTTCTTTTGCTTGATTAATTTACAAAATTTCAGCCAGTTCACGTTAAGAACTTGTTGATTCCAAGTGTTTACTCTAATTTATCCTAAGATGGATCCAGAGACTGACTGCCTTAGCTCAGTTTAATGGGCATGCCATGATAATATTTGTGCATTGTTTTTTAAAATACAGTTTTTCTATGTCACCACACTTGAATCATCCTGATGTAATTTTTAAATCAGCAGGCTTTGCCCATCAAGCATAATAGGTTTTAGTAGCATTTCATTTTGGTGTTTTCATTTTGCAGTTAATAATAGACATTTTTCAATTAATATTCACTTTTGAGTAGTATTCAAAGTACCTCGGTATTCCTCCAAGTGAAAGACTGTTCTCTTTTTCTCTCTTACTCCCATTTTTACAAATGTTTCATGTTTGAACTAAGATGTTTCTATATTTTTTGTTCTTTTGTATGTCAGAGAAGATTTCGGCTTAAAAGATGAAAATCTGCCTGTGCTGAAAACAAAGGGAAATTTTGCTTTTATGGAACCCTAATTTTACCTCAGATGTCTATGAACTTCCGTGTAGTCTTTTATAATTCCTTATTTTTTGGCCCCCTGAATTGCAAATGCAGTTTTCAACACCAGCAGGGCTTTGTTGGAAATGGTATTGGGTACACAAGAAAATGTAGCAGTCAATTTTAGTAGATTGAAAGCAGTGGTTGAGACCATCGTGAGGTTTTTAGCATTTGCTTCTCTCAGGTGGGATCTGATGGCCCTGAAGTGGCCTTGTATCTTCAGAGATTTCATCCCCTGAGGAGGCAAAGGCTGATGGAATGTGCTTGATCCTCTCCTGTCTCCTGGGGAGGAACAGCAAATGCAGAGCTGGAATCACCTTCTCTGTTCCTGAGCTGCCAGACTCTGATTTCTCGTGCCAACAGATCACTTGGCTCTCTCAAGGTCCAGAAGTTAGTTTTCATTTTTGATGGATGGCCTGAAGGCACCCAGGTTAGTACTGCTTCAGAAATCCTTTTTGCTTGGAAGTATCCTTCCACCCAGGGGTTTAATTTAGAAATAAACACACGTGGTGAGGCCAGGGAACTAACTCAGAAATTGTGGTAGGATCCCAAAGATAAAGATCCCTGGAAAAGACTGCAGTTATTTTTATAACAAAGTTTCCAGCAGAGCTTTCTTGACTCCAGGTGAGCAGTGTCATAGTTTGGCAGTACCAGAAGCAGCACATCCACTCTTGGCCAGGAGTTCCCAGCTCCTCCTGTGGCACTGGCAGTGGCTCCTGTCAGCATGTTTACCCAGCAGAACAGCAAGGTGACCACGAGATGTGACTTTATCTGCCTAAAAAGTGAACTTGCCTTTATTTTTCCAGTTTAAACTCCTGCTAACCAGGTGTAGCTGCCCTCCTGCCTGTGGCTGCCCTCTGATAGCTGAGTCTCAGGGGCTTTGTTACACTGCAGGGATTCAGATGCTCATGGAATCTCTGGCACTGCTGTAGAAAACTAAATATATACCTTGTAAAAGTGTACCTTGAGTCAGCACTGACAGCTGTACATCAGGAAGTGATTTTATGTCTGACTGAACCAAAATTTGTTTAGAAAACAGGAGATCTTACATCGATGAGAATTAACTCAGGGATTTTTGTCAGACACTAGAATTTAGGGTGTGTATTTATTAGAAATTTTATGGAAATTGTTTCTCATTTATTATCTGCTCTTGTGGCATACTGTTGAGTAGTACTGGTAGGTCATTATTGCAGACACTTTTATTTTAAACTCTAACCAATAATGCTTAAGTCTGAATACTTAGATTGTCTGTGAGGGGACAGAAAGTTGGCAAAGCTTTGCTAAGCTCTTGCTCTTCTCTCCTCTCCCTGAAAAAGCTGAGTCTTACCATGCACTGTAATGCTCTCTTGCCCTTGGGCAGTTTGGTTTCTGTGCATCATCTTGAAAGTGGGACTGAGAAAATACCTGAAATACAAGTGTTAATGTTACAGTGGATTCCTGTAGTGCTGCAGAAATCATTACAGTATTGTTTTTAATCCTTGGGTATTATCCTAACTAGCCTGGCTATTGACTGACTGTCCTGAGAGGTAGGCTTTGGAATGATGAATTCCACTGTATGAAGTTAATACTTGATGAGGATGAATGGAAGCAATTCACAGCTCTGCTGAGCTCTGTTATTACGTTTTGGCTGTGGTGCAGAAAGGAGAGCACAGGGGTTTACAGAAACCTGTTAACCTTTCATCTGAAAAAGAACTAGAAATGCTGCTACTTCTGAGTTTCTGAGTTCATAACTTGAAATATTGAGGGAAGGAGAGAGAGAGGGGCAGAAAAAGAATTTCTGTTCCCAAATTTAGAAGATGTGAGTGTTGTCCACAATGAGAAACCAGAGTAATTTATCCTTCTCATCTCCCATGGCTGTGCTGTGCATTATGTTTCTCAAGGGTTTTTCTTCAGTGGTGCACTCCATGAAGTTTTGGAGCAGAAGAGGCCTCCAGTCTGGAACTCTCAGTTCATTTAAGTGCTGACAAATATTTTGTTCATTATTCTTGCATACAGATATTTTTTTCTTCCAAATTTCCAGATTTATGATTTTCAGTGATTCTACTTTATTGCCTGTCATCAGCATTTTCCAACCTTCTTCACTGAAGACTTGACAGGAATGGATGAAGGGACCCACAGCATTTCTGAACTCATTTGGAAAGCTTCCCTTTCCCCCATTGAGCAGGAAGAACAATGTAAGAGATGAAAATTAATTGGTTGCCTTTAATTTATTTTCTCTTTTTCTCCTATTTCCATTCCTTGTCCATTTGGAGGCTGCTCAGGTTTCAGCTGGGCTGTGGTAAGCTGGGTGTGAAGAGTGGCTTTTGTAACCAGCGTGGCAGGAAGGAGACTGCCAAACAACAGTGCTCAAAACTGGCATTATTGTAGAACTCCTTTTCCAGTTAGATTTAATTTAGTACTTTACCTGAAATCCAGCTGATTTTAATGTTGAAACCATTCATTGTAGCTGCTCTCCATACAAAGAAACATTTGGACGTGTTTACTCCTACTGCCAGTGGGAGAGAATTTTCAGCATTATAAAAGTGCTTTGTAATTTCTGCAGTTTGTGGTGGTGGTCTTGGTATTTGTGTGCATCAGCAGTGTTCATCCAGCCACGCTTCATGGGGAAATGGAATTCTCAAAAGAAATTAATAATGATCTGGATGTAAAAATTGCCCAGCTCATGTCAGACCTGTATGTTGTACAAGAGGTTTTCTGTTTTCAGTACTCCTTGCCTCAGGGTCACTGTGGCTGCTGGACGGCATGTTCCAAAAAACATCTAGCACAAAATAAAGAACAGTTTACACTCTACACAGTTGTGTGTGATCCCCACTCTCTGGTGCAGGTGACGTTTTCAGCACATCTTGAAATGTTCCCAACTGCCCCTCCCAGGCTGATCTGCTCCCACTGATAGATTTTACTCTTTGGACTGTGCTGTCTCTTTCTGCACCTCCAGGATGCAAAAAATGAGAAATGCAGTTATTGTCCTCCCAGGTATTGGTTCATGGACAGCAAACTTGCCTCTTCTGCTCTGATCTGGTTCCCCCTGTGAACAGGAGCCAGCAGAATTTTTCTCAGAGGCTGTGGCTGCACAGCTCTGAGCCAGCACTGCCTCTGGGATGTGGGGAAAGGAACAGCTGGCCTGGGGGGCATAATGGTGTGACAGACTGCTCATGGAAACCCCTTTGGGAAGGGCCTTCTTGTTCAGCAAGGTGAGGGTCAGTCATGGGGAGCAGGCCATTTCCTTAGGGGGCAGCAGCAGAGGAGCCATGGCTGCCCAGGAGGGGCTCTGAAGCATGGGTGTGCATTTTGGCTGTAAGTCACAGTGCTCTCCAGCAGCTGTGTCCTGTGAGTGCAGCTCCAGGCACTTCACAAGGTCCAAGGGAGTCCTGGGTAAAAGCAGGCATGGAGAAAACCCTCATTGTTGTGCTGCTGGCTTGCTTGCAGAGCTGTAGGAAAGTTCCCACACATGGAAATGAGTATCAGCAACTCAGTTTACTTAACAGTGTTTGCCCCAAGTGGAACTGGCACCAAAGAGCACAAATCCCAGCGTTTTCAATGCACTGCAGAATTCTGTCCTGTGCTGCACTGGCTGTTTTGTTGCTGAGTGTGTCCTGTCCGTGCTCAGCCTTTCTCCTGCCCCAGCATCCCTGCTCACACGTCAGGGCTTTGCTCTGCAGCCCAGGACGCCAGGCTGCTCCCCCCACCTGGTTTGAATTTAAGAGCTCGTTTGCACGTGATGTCACACTTCCATTGTCAGCCCGGCCAAGGTCAGGACAGCTCGTCTTGGGAGGGTTTGCAGAGAGCCTTTACATTGCTGCCATTAATGCCTTCCCCCCCTGATTTACATTCCAGATTTCAGGCCTGATTTAATCCAAGTCTAATACTGGGTATCTGTGATGAACAGGGAGGTTGGTGTGGTGGCTGATCAGCCCGGGGTGCAGGACTACTTTTCTGGAGACAGAGTGGAAATTCCTGCTCCTTGCATCATTTAGCAAATCACAGATGTGGCCAAGGAGAGTTAATGAGCCCCGGAGGCTCAGGGAGATTGTTCTAGTCTGTTGCCTTTCAGGAGCCCATCTCGCCGCTGCACGGACCAGAGTGTGCCAGGGTTCCTGGGAGCTCCTTCTCTCTGCCCTTCCAGATGATGCCTTAAGTTTTAGCTGGCATATTTTCCAGAGTCTGTACTGTAGCTCCACTTGATAGTGGGATTTACGTGCAGGGATGGAGAAAAGATTTGGGATGTGGTTATGACAGCACAGAACCTGTTGAGCTGGAGTTGAGGGCCTTGAAAATCTCAGGCCTTACTCTCACCTCAGGTCACGCTTGGCTGTTTCACTGTGCCTTGGGCTGAAAGTAGGGCTTTAGTGTGGCATTTCCTCAGCTGGGCTTGTGCAGCTCGTGGCTGTGAATCTCCTGTAGGAAGGGGTTAAAGAGCCTCTGTTTTATAGCTTCCTACAGTTCTGGCACTGGGATGGCTCATGGGACTCACTTTTAATGTTTTGCTCCCAGTTCTGATGAACAACTTCCATCCTTGTTAAAGGGAAAGATGAGTGAATGCATGGGGTTTATTTGCCTCTCAGTTCACACTGCTACAATCCACTTCTTTCTCCAAGTATAATAATATTTGATCCTTTGGGCCAAAGCAGCAGCAGAATCAGCTCCACGTTGATGGGTACAGAGACAGCCTGGGCAGAAGCTGTGCCAAGGGGATCCCTGCCAACCTATGTGTGCATGGCACTGGGGCAAACTTGGGAATAACACCAACCTCTTCTTCTTGCTGCATTTCCATTGCTGCTTGTTGTGTGGTCACAGGAGGCTCCTCACCCTGAGCTCTGGGCAGGGGTGCAGGGAGATTGCCACTGTTGCTCACTGAGCAGGTGCTGACCAAGCTGCTCAGCACTTAGAGAGGTGCAGGGAGCTTTGGTGAAATCCATGTGAGGGGTGAGAGGTGCAGATGGAAGATCTGTCTGGAGGTGGCTTTGCTCAAACAGGGAGAGCTGAGGTCACTAGAAAGGATTTGAAGCTCAGCACTGCCACAGTCCCTTCCCCTGCCCAGGTCCAGCAGGGGGTTATGGCCCTCACTGCCCTTTTCATGTTATTGACATGTTTGAGTGCAAGGGTCACTTTGCACATTTGTATCAACAGTAATATGTGGAATCGATGCCCCTAAATTACTGCATCTTCAGAGTGGTGGTTCTTTTACCCCTCCTGGATGTGTTCCCTTCTGGGGAGCATTGCAGCACAGTGAAGTCCTGCTTGCAGACAATAACCTGCCAGGCACTAGTGGAATGGAAGAGTGGAGAGCTAAGAGCCCTTTCTTTACATAATTTCATATTTATTCATTAACCCTGTCAGGTGAGATTGGCCTGCTGTGGATTTGGTGGGCACAGACACGAGGGAAGTGCAAAAGGAGCCATTCCCATGGCACTTTGGGGTTTGCAGCTGTCACCACAGCACTTCCCAAGGACTTGAGGTGGGGATGAGCAAGAGCAGCCTCAGCTGTAGCCCAACCAGTTATACCATCAAGGGCAACGAGGCCCTGTGCACAAGTGATCTCCAGATGGGATTAGGGAGAAAGGCCCTTGTCTCAAGGAGCACAGTCCCACAGCAAGGTGCTCACCAGAGTGTCGCTGCTGGACCCAGCCCAGCAGTGTTGAAATGGTAGTTTTCTTTTTGGTATTTGCTGGCAGTTTCCATTGCTGTTTACAAGTCATACATTCTGGGATCCTCTGAGCAACAGGAACATTCATCTGGTCCTTTCCCAAGGGGAGGTTACTCTGATGGTGGTGGAGAGACATTGTCTTGGCCTGGGTAGCCAGAGATGGCTGTTTTACCATTCCTTAATCTGACAGTTCAGCTTGGTGGGTCGCAAGCCAAGGAATGACATTTCCCCAGGGGATGCAAAGCCTCAGGCTGAAACTGCATGGAAACCATGGACAGATTTTACTTTTTTTCTCCCCACCCACAAATACTGAAAGTCGATATTCCACCTTTTTCCAGCCCCTGTGCCTCGTGTTTGCCATGGCTTATCTAAACAAGGCCGTTCCCTTTGAGCAGAGGTGTTGCTGCACATTCTCCAGCACGCTGCAATGCGGGAAACATTTGGCTTTAGCACTTCCCTGCCACCCCGTGCTCCCACTGCAGGGGTGGAATACAAACACCAGGGTTTGAGGGGTCCCAGGGGAGGCCCAGCAAAATTCCTGGCTTTGAAATGAACGTTAATGCTGAGAAATCAGGTCGTAATGCTGAGAATAAAGAAACTCCGTGTACATTCATGTTTTGATAGCTCAGCATTATCCATTAAGCTCCAGCATATGAAATTCAGGGGCATGTGGAACAATCTATTGAATGGTGATTTTGAGTGTTTTGTGGATTTTATGCACATTTTAGCCCCAGTTTTGATTTGCATGGTTTGCCTCTCTTCAAGGAGAGTTGGATCAGTCTTTTGAAGGTGTTTTCTTAAGGGACTTTTCCATTGTGAAAGCGTAGTGGAGCAGCCTTGGCTATATATATCAATTTGCAAGTGACTTAAAAAGAGCCTAATTTTGCCTTCTATTAAAATTACTTGTCAGCTCTCCACTCCCTCCTGCTTGCTGTTAAATGACCTCTTGGAAAACTGAGGATTGAAGTCCTTTCCTATGCCATAGAGGGAACGTGCTTGACTGAAAAGAGCAGGGTCCAGTGGATGTTACCTGGAAAAACACATGAGGTTTTGTTGGTAATTTGGTGAATTTAAAAGCTCTTTGTTGTCTTGTTCCAGACCAGGAGCTTAGATGTGATGATAAGGGACACGAGCAGGTGAGGGGCAGTTCCCTTTCCTGGTGGCATCGTGTAGCTCAGAAAGTGTTTAGAGGCCCAAATGCCAGGGGCTTTCAGTGATTGCTGGAATCTTCAGAATCCAGGCCCTAAACAGGGGCTTCTTCTGGCCAGGCTGGGCTCTGGCACAATCAGGCTGGTTCTGGAGCAGCCCCAGAGCTGCTGTAAGTTGCTGCAGTTTCAGGAAGGCCAAGGCTAAAGATGACCACAGCACAAGAATTCCCCAGCCCTTCCATTTCCCAGGGCAGGAGGAAGGTGGCTGAGAGGGGAGAGGAGGAGGGAGCAAGGTGAGGAAGGATTTGTTGGGTTGTCTCTTGAAATTGTGGTATTTTGCCAAGATGAAAGCAGTGTCCATTCAAAAGCACGTGGCACCATCCCTGCTGTGCAGGGATCTGTGGGCTGGGAGGGGACACCAGCTCTGCTCTGTCACCCTCTGTGAATCAGCTGCCTGTGCCTCCCTGTGGTCCTGGCCTGCTTTGCCCTCACCCCCCATGATGTGGTGACCCATCCTGGAGCCTCGTCCTCCTCCTTCAAGGAAACCAGAGGAGAGCCTGAGGTCACAGCCTGTCACTCAGCCCCTTCTGAGCTGGCCATGAACACATTTGCCTGTCCCCAGGGACCTGAAAAAGCCACAGGAGGTGGCTCAGTGGGTGGGAGGTGCTCCCAGCACCAGCATGGCCCCCCCCGGGCTGCATCCCTGAAATGACTCCGGCATTAACGCTGGGATTATTTAACCACTGTCCCTTCTCTGGGGACCAGACTAAGTTGGCCATCACAGCCCTCTGTGACGGGCACATTGCATGGGCAGAGCAGCCACAGGGCTTTTGATGCATCCCAGCAGCTCCAGCTGCTTTGGTCTCTACTGAGCTTCTCTGAGCCAAAAAAACTGTGGTGAGCAGCTGTGGGAGCTGCCTCCCACCCAGCCTTGGTGTGGGGACACGTGTGGGGCTCAGGGATGGCTCTCTAGGAAGAGACCTTGGAGCAAAACAAACCTTCCTTTCAACTTTTTTTTTCCATGTGGTGACTGACAGTGACAAGCAAAACTGAGCTTCACCTGAGGATGTTGCAGCAAGTTTTTGACCTTTCCCACCCAGGCAGTTCTGGTTAAAGACTCATCTTTTCTGCTTTAATTGACACCACAGAGACACCCAGGTTGCTGGAAGGATTTCTAAAACGAGCCTGGAAAGCAGCAAGTGTCATTGTCAGGACCTGCTGAGCAAGCAGAGTTTAACAAGGTGGCACAACTGTTTTTCCCTCTATTCTCTGCAAAACAAGGTGGAATCACACAGAGTGAAGAGAGCCATATGCTGAACCTGCATATCTATTTTTACTCCCCTGCTCCATAATGTTCCAAGAATAATTTTTTAGTGCACAGCAGGGTAGGAAAAAACTCGTGCTGATGGCATCTCTGCTATCCCCATTGTGCTGGGAGGGAAGAGGCAGCTGCTTTGCTGACCTGCCACTTCCATGAACCCGCATTCCAGGTACAGAGGCCATTTGCTCATCGGGGCTTGTTTGACGAAATGGCCACCGGGGTTTATATTTAGACCCTGCCTGTCCTGCCAAGTTCTCTTAAATTCTTGTAAGTTGAATGAAGTTGGAGAGGGTGGGAGAGGATCAGCTTGAAAAATAGAACTGCTAATGTGCCAGTGCCCCCGGGGGAGCCTGTGGGATGCCCTGTCACCCCTGGGGCTTGGAGCATCTGCGGGCATCCCGCTGGGGGGGAAGCAGCTGGTGCCCCCACGGCAGCCTGGGGCTGTGGGCTGCTCCACAGAGGCTGTGGCCACTGCTGGGGTGCCAGGGGATTGAGTGATGGGGGAAGCTTGGGAGGAATATTTATAGCATGTCTCAGTGCTGAGCCTGGGGTGATCACCATCTCAAGGATGTGAAGGGCACAAGTGTTCAGGGCAGCTCCCCAAGGACAGCAGGATGCAGGGATCAGGAGCACAAGTGTCCCCACGGTGAGGGCAAGGGCTCTGCAGTGACATCTGTTGTTAGGAGAGCCCCCAACCCCTCCATCATTTGAAGCAGAGCAGGAGAAAACACCCAGGGCTGGGAGGAGAGCTCATACCCAGGGATGCCCACTGGGTGACCTCAGGCCACACCAAAGCCACCCCTTGGCTTGGACCGGGCTCATCAGGTGCCCACAGAGCTCTCTGCTCCTGGCTGGCACTTTGGTGACACACTGAGACCCTGCCCTCTTCTTTATCCAAGCTGTTCTTGAGGATTGCACAGTTTCCCTTGGATTGTGCTTCTTAGGTTATGCTGGACAAACTCACCAAAACAAAGGTTTTGAGGTAGGAAAACATTGCCCTGGACTCCAGCACCACCACAGTGGGAAAAGCCCAGAGCAGCCCCAGCCCTGCAGCCAGGTCTTCTTCTGCCCTGGGCATCTGCTCCCTTCCCCTGGAGATTTTGGGAAGTGACCAACAGTGACTGGATTAATTGCTAGTTCTTGTGTCTGCCTTGTCTCAATAATATATTTTTTTTCTTTCTGAAAATACTCAGAATAATTTTCACCTTTCCTTTGATAGAACAGATTATCTCCTTCAGAATTTGTCTGCTGATACAGTTGGTTTTCGGTCAGTTTTCTTTTATGATCACTTGTCAGTTCCAAAATCTGACTCCACAGTCCCAGGGTAAGCAGAAAAACTGTGCCACATCACGAATTTTCACCACTTCAGTAGGAATGAAAACAATTAGCCATGCCTGATCATCATATAGAGACTGTCTGCTTTAAGGTTGCACCAGCAGCCAGAATTTAATCTTCCAAAACAAAAAATCCTTTTACTTCTCGTGATTGTAGGGTGGATCTGGGACATACAAGAGCACAGCCAAGGTGCACTCAGTACATTGTTGTGAAAAACCTCATGGTGCTCAACTCAACGCTGGCTCGGGAGCAGAGCTTGGAGCTGGCTCAGGGGGTTGGATGCTTGGATTTGGTGAGGTCTTTCAGCTCCCTTTCCATATGAGATGTGAATGATGAGCCAGTGAGGGCATGAGAGGCAGGTGCCCTCAGCCCAGGGTGCAGGGCAGGGAATTACAGCAGGTCCTTGCAGGAGCACACTCCTGGGCAGGGCTCAGCAGCGCTCCTGCTGCTTGCAGGGAGCTCTGTGTGTGCGTGTCCTCTGACAGAGGAAAGACACCGAGGCTGCTTCGCCGTGGTGATGCCAGGAGACTGGGGAGGTGGGTTTTGGGTTTAGGAAGATGAATTTCAGGGAAGATGAGCACCAGGTGAAGTCCCGGAGGCTGGCGCTGCAGCACGGGTGCCCTCAGCAGCCGCGAGGTTTCGCCCCCGGCGCTTGACTCTGTTTGCTGCACGGGGATGGTTCCACCCTCCAGGGATCCATGCCTTGTTCGCTTTGTTTTTTGGCCAGCTCTGCTGGCAACTCCTCTTTCCTCCCAGGGGAAGGGGTACAGGAGACGTTTGGCTGACAAGATTCCCTGTCTGTCCCTGTGTGCCAGGCACCTGTCTGCCCAAAGATCCCTCTGATGGACGCGCGTCCGGAGCCACGGCTTTGTTCTTTGGGGATGTCTGGCTCGGATTTCAGCTCAAATTCCTCCCTTCCTCCTCCTCCTCCCCAGGCTGCCAGGCCCAGCACCAGGGCTGGCTGGGTCTGGGAGCCCTGGGCAGATATTTCTGAGCTGTCAAAATCCACACCAAGCTGTGAGTCCTACTGCCTTTGCTGCTTTCTGCAGTGAAATTTATTGATATCTGTGTGCACCAGTGGGCCATGTCAGTGTTCCCCTGCTATGGAGGTGTAGCACCTGCTGGGGTGGGCACAGTTCCCTTGAGTTTGGCCATGGTCAGTCTCCATCCAGGAAAAGGTAGGTTGCCACACTGTGGACACACTTTGCTTTTCTCCAACCTGCTGGTAGCCCAGTCTTTTCATAAATTCTGATGTTGTTAAAAAATGTGGGTAAAATGTTATTTTTCTCTATTTTTTTTCTTCTTCTTTTTTTTTTTTTTTCCTTCAAACTTCATCACTTGGTCAGTTTCCTTTGGTGTTTTCAGAGTTATTTGTCTGTGCACTTTTCCTGTTGATCCAAGCTTAGCAATCACAGACCTCTACAAGATCTGCTTGGTGGTGGGAAGAGTCCTCTGCCATTCTGCTTGCACCCCAGGATTCAGGGAAATGATACCCAGAAAATGTTACTTTTCTGAAAGGTTTGTCTTCTTGTGAGGGCTTGCATCAAAACATTTCAAACCCAGACGAAAAAATTTCTCAAATATCCCAGGGGACTGAAATGTATGGGAAATTATGGATATTTATCTTGAACCAGTGCATAATCAGTCAGATATTGCTGCTCCTTCAATGCCAAGAGTAGCTGGTACTGTTGCTGGAACAGTAAGACCAGGGTGTCCTTGATACATCTGCTTTGCTCAGAATTCCTTAGTTGTCTGCACTGGTGTCTGTGTCATAAATTATTTTAAGTGAATTTCATAGAAACTGCCACTTCATTAAGTTAAAATACAACTACATAATGAGCTCTCATAAGGTTGCCTCAGGTAAAACCACTGCTGCAGTTTGCCTGTCTAAGCCAATGACTCTGCAAGAAACACCTCAGTTTACATTTCACTTTTAGTAAATTTTTTTCTATCAGCCAGTGTTGTGAGGCCAAGAGCACAAATGGCAGAAGTGTCTCCTCACAGCAGGAGTGAGTCCTGCTGGGAAATGGGATTTCAAGGATGACTTTGAGGCACATTTCAGTCCTTTTGGTAAGCATGACTAAAGTTGTTCTCTGACCATTCCAGCCTGATGTGGCTCATGCAGAGCACAGCTCGTATCACAGAATGGTTTGGGTTGGGAAGGACATTAAAGCTCAATCCCATCCAAACTGGCCTGGAACACTCCCAGGGATGGGGCATCCACAGCTTCTCTGGGCAATCTGTGCCAATGTCTCACCAGTCTCACAGTCAAGAATTTCTTCCCAATATCTATGTTAAGTCTCACCTCTTTTGTTTTAAAGCCATTCCCCCTTGTCCTATCACTATCTGCCTATGAAAAAGTTGCTCTCCCACGTCATCTCAGCTTGGCCAATTCTACCCTTTGGCCTGGCACGGGGAGTTAGGCACTGAAACCGTTGGAAACCCCCACCCCTACATGCCTTTGTACATCCAGGATGGAGTATGGCTGTGCCTTTATAGTCTCAGGGATATCAGAGGAATGAGAGTTGTGTTCTCACAGGGTCTCTTTGCTGGAAGGAGGGTGTGCTCGTGGGCTGTAGCAGCCTTTGGAATGCTGGGAAGAGACCCCTTCTTCAGGATCCTCCTGCATGGAGGATGGGGAACATTCAGCACTGAGGAAAACTGCAAATGCTACTGAATGCTGCCAGTGCTTTGGTGGGGGGGGCTCTGCTGCTACTTCAGTGGAACCATTAGCTTTAGGTTAAAAATGCACATCCCACCTCTGTATCTCCTTGTTCAAACATTGCTCTCTGAACTGTCCACCCAGAAAAAATCTGGTTTGTTCTTTGGTGCTCTTGCCTTGCCCAGCTGTGAGCAGCAGCACATCCCATGGATCCTGCTGGGGCAAAAAGGCTGAGGTTTGCTTTTTATTCCACGCCAGGCATGTTTGCCATGTAAGCTTGACAGGGAAATAGCTCCCCTGGAATCACTGCATTTGCTAATACATGAGGCCTATGTACATAGGTGGTGTGCTGAGGTTGGTGCCCTGTGACTGGCTTGTTCAGTGCAATAAAAATATATTGGGTTCTTAAGATGTTGACCAATGGGTTTGGGAAACAGATGATTGATTCCCACAGCTGAGAAACAGGGATTGTAATATGTTTTGCCAGAGGAGACCAGTTTGATGGATGAGTTCATTTAAGGATTATGCTATAGATAGAGCTGTTGACAGAATGAATTTGTTTTTATTTTTCATCAGTAGGTATAACACAAAGCAGAACTAATTGAAAGTAGTTTCCTTGTGGCATCTGGTTGTGTTTCTTGCTTTAAGTCTTTCACACATTGTAAAATTACACCAAGGGCTTTTCTTCGCTTCCATTCGCTTTCCAAGTTTTCCATCACTGTTGTGTGTGGGTTCTCAGTGTGTCAGACACGTTGGGTAGCACAAGAAATGGAGCTGGACCATCATTCATTATTGCTCAAATGTCCTGGTGCACATCACAAATCCACACCGGCGTGTTCTCACCTTAGGGCTGATGGCAAAGCTGAAACATGAACGCCCTCACAGATATTTCTGATGGCGTTTTGAACCATGACCTGTGCTAAATTTGATTTCTGTGTGGAGCGATCTCGTTCTGAGTAAGGCCCAAACCTGGAAGGTGATTATGTTTACCCAAGGAGGTGTTCTGAGGTTGAAGGAAGGTGTTGACTTGAGTTCTGGAAACAGCTTTTCCAATCAGCCAGAGAGAACAAATCCCAGAGTTTCTTCAGGGATTTGGCTCGTTGCTTTCACTGCTCTCTTGGTTGGACTGTTATCGCCTGCTGGCTTGGGCTGGCTGAGGGGAGCAGGGGCTCAGCTCCCCGAGTGCTTCCTTGTGTTTTGTGGTTGTGTCTGTGCTGAGATCATGCAGGCTGTCAGGGCAGAAAACTGGGCTCTGTGGTTCAAACTCGTCCTACAGATTTGATCTGTGGGTTTTGGCCTGGGTATTTTTTTTCTCTCTTTCTTTTCCAGTTGTGGTCAAATAAGAGTTTTCCAGAACTGACTCAGGCAGGGCCAAAGAACAGGAATGCAGCGAGCACGGCGGCGCCTGCCAAACCAGCAGACTCACCACTGCAAGGGAGAAAACACCCCCAGGGCTCTGCCACCGAGGCCAGCACCTGAGGAGAAGAGCCCATGTGATTTCAGGATTACATTGCAGGCTAAATCCTAGCCTCCACTTGGCCTCAGACCTGAACTTTAAGCCCCAGCCAAAACATAATCTGAATCTGAGCACTGGCTGTTGGTCTGTCTCATCTCCTGCTCCTCATATGTGCAGTCATTCAACAGAAGCTGAAATGTGTTTTCTCTGCCAAGAGCCGTTGGTTTCCAAACAACTACATCAGCCTGGTGAGTGATGGAGTTTCCATCAACTGCTGTAGGCCAAATGCAGTCATCTGAATTCAGGTCTTGGCAGGTATAGAAACTTGGAGTTGTCAATGATTTTTATATGAAATGGTAATTAATTACAGTTTCTCATCCTGTGCTTTAGTTCTGTGAAAGCTCTTGGAATTGCAGATGAATGGGAGCTTTTTTATCTCTTAGCTAGTGAGATTTTCTGTTCTTTAATTGACCTTTGAAATAATTTAGTCTGGGCTTGGATCTGGGTTAAATATAGCTGGTTATTTTCACTCTGAGTATGTAATACATGAAAGAACCTAGGTATCCTTTGAATGTGTTTTGACAAGTGCCCTGTCTGTGTGCAGGTATGTATTTATAAACATTTGTGCTGCATGCACTAAAATGACACCTCCAAAAGCAAGTACTTTCTCTCCTGTAGCAAAACATTTGTCCAAAATGTAGTGTTTGGCTTCCAAAAACTGGGCAGTTCAAAGAGAGCAGGACACTTGGAGAGAAGTGAGCAAGGAGGGGATGTGAATTGAGCCCTCAGTGGTTAAGAAGTGAACATGGAGCTGTTATCCACTTTATCCCATAAAACCAGGACTAGATGGTGCCTAAAGCACTTGCCTGACAGCAAAGTTAAGGGCAGCAAAAGGAACTATCACAGAATCATAGATGCATCCTGGGTTGGAAGGGGCTCAAAAGGATCATGGAGTCCAACTCCTGGCCCTGCACAGGACATCCCAACAATAACACCATGTTCCTGAGAGTGTTGTCCAAATTCCTCTTGAGCTCTGTCAAGCTGGTGCTGTGACCACTGCCCTGAGGAACCTGGTCAGTGCTCAAACACCCTCTGGGTGAAGAACCTTTTTCATTATCCAACCTAAACCTCCCCTGACACAGCTCCAGCCCTTCCCTCGGGTCCTGTCACTGGTGACCAGAGAGAAGAGATCAGTACCTGCCCCTCTGCTTTCATGTCCAAGAGGTTTCATGGCATTGCAGAGCACCTCACTAGTGCTGTTTTGGTGGCTAAAGCTTTCCAAGGAAAAGATTACACAGGCTCGTGGAAAACAGCACAGACTCTGCCTGTTCACTGCAGAAGCTGTTTGGATACAGCAGCTGCCTTCAAAGGACCCTGAACTGCTGTGGGCTGAGTATGTGGGACCACTGCTCTTCCCTTTCCACTTGTTCCCAAAGCATTTATTACTGTCTCCTGTCAGAGATGAGGTGCTGATGAGGTCCTGAAGTCTTTTAAACATGTTGTTATTTACCTAATTTACATTAAGTCCATGAATTTTAAGGAGCTATTACTTGCAAAACAGAAGAGCAAAATCTCAACAGTTTCCTGCCATCAATCCTTTGACTAAAGCTGATTTCAGTTCAAAAAAGAATCAACAGCAACAACAACAACAAAATAATAATAAATTCCAAGTATTTGGCAGCACTTTCCTCTGTGTTTTAGAGAGACAAAGTCCAGAGATGCCTTGCACTAGACCAGGTTGCTGAGACCCCAGTCCAGCCTGGCCTTGAACACTTCCAGGGATGGGGATCAATAACCTCTTGTGGCATTAAAAGGGGGGGAGTAGTTACTGGGTTAGCAGGGTGTTGAGATAAAATCTGAGTTTAGGCAGTGAGACTCAAGGCTCAGTCCCACTCGTACAGGTTTGTAGATCATAGGAATGGGCCAGATTCCTGTAAGCAGCTGAATCTGCTCCTGGTTTTCACCATTTCTGGTGCTTTAGGAGCTACCAGGAAATCACCTGCGTGGCATGTCAATACTTGGCCAGTGCACATTTGCATATTGTATGAATACAATTACTTGGAAACAATTCCATTATTTGCAAACAGTTCCTCTCTTCCAGGGATCTGCTTCCTGGAGAGAAAAAATACCCAACTGTTGAATCTAACCCAAAAGAAAGAAAAACTGTCCATGGAAACTGAGTCCTACATAGTGGAAGAATCCTCTGGTTCTGAAAGAGCCAATGGATCTGAGTGGTGGCAGTGCCAGGACAGAGGAGATACTGACCACAGGAGCTGGTCCTTGGGAGCTGCCCCACTCACCTCCTTGAGCAGGGAAAGCACTTGAGACTCTGAGCAGGATCAGGCTGAATGGCGTTGGACTCGATTCAAATCTGGGTTGAACTCAGTGATCTTGAAGGTCTCTTCCAACCTAGTGATTCTGTGTGAATTTCACATACCCACATTCTTCCTTCCTGCCTTTTACCTGCCAGTCATCACTTCTCATCTCACGTTTGATCCAGGAACAAGGTCCCATCTTTGCTTGTTTGAGGATAATGTCCAGAGCCTCCCTGAGGAGCTGGGTCTGGTTCATCATTACACTGCTGTTTATGCAGCCATTTACATCCAGATTCCTACTCATTTGCAACGCACACGTCTCTCAAGTGTAAATGAGTGTCTGGAGTAGAACAGCATCATGTCTGCTCTGCTTCCTACTGCCTGCTCTTCTACAGATTAAAAGATTTGGCAGGCATTGCTCCGTGGGACCTCCACTGCTCTTACCTCTTCCCTTGCCATCAGGGTGGGACAGTGCAAAAAGATCAAGCCAAATCCAGAAAGTGTGTCTGCAGCAGTGGGAGTGAAGATAGGAGCATCACATGCATTCTTTGGCAGGGAAAAGGTAAAAATGACCCATTTTCAGAGGGTAAAGGAACCTCTGGCCCTCTGTCCTGACATCTGTGATATGAGTCATCAAATTCCCTTCTGCTGTAACTGCTGCCACTTTTCTGGAGGTGGAAAGCCCTGCTAGCTCAGACCTACCAGTGCCACTTGGCAGCTGTGGTAATTTACAGCAGAAAAGACTCATCTGCAACCTGTCAAGGCACAATCTCCAACTTCATTTGAAATACTTCTGCTCCTCCAGATGATTTACTGCTCAAGCACAAGGTGGTCATTTTTATCTCTCCTCTCTTCCCCCTTGGCCCACAACAGCCTGGATCCCATGCACAGACTGGGTCCCCCTTCCTGAGTGTTGTGGAATGAGGGAGATGAAAGCTGCTCCATTTTTCACGAGCCCTCCTGAGCAGTTCTGCTGGGAGGTGACCGTGTGGCCGATGGCTGTGCCCATTTTGCTGGCACCTCTAACATTTTACGCCGTGTCTGAGTCTCAGCAGGCTCCCCATGCCTGCTAATGGCTTTGCAGCCCAGCCAATCAATTGGTTATTTATGGCAGGCACGTCTCAAAACTGTCGGGTCAAGTTTTCCTACCCTGATGTATTTTGTTCAGAAGAACACATAAATCCTCTCCTGCCATTTGCAGCTTAAACCTCCTGAGTGTGAAGCCAGCGGGTTAAAGTTTCCAGCAATAGTAGCAAACTGTATTTTAAAGGGTTGTTCTCCTGACTCTTAGGGGCTTGGGCACTTTGTCTGAGTCATGAATCAGTTCACACTGCAAGATTTATAGGCATTAAACTCTCTCTTTGGTGTCCTTTAGCTCTGGAGTTTGAAGTCATAAGCAAGGAAATTGAGACTTTTCCACTGTTCCAGCGCCTTTCCGTTTAAGGTGCTCTTCTGAAGGGTCACGATGACAACTTCATTAGGTGCTCTTAAGTGAGATACAGAATTCCTGCACTTTCAGAGTCTGGTGCTGCTGCACCAAAATTCATAAGCTCATGAGTGGAAGGATGAAGGACTTGTGTAACGTGAACTCTGGATTTTATTATCAAGCCTCTCAGGACCGTAACGCTCCCATTGCTCGGAGCTGTGTAAACCTTGGTGCCAGAGCAATACGAGTCAAACACAACCAGAAGATTTCCCAGTCTTCAAAACCTTCCAATCACAAAGACTTCCCAGTTTTGAAGGTTTAAATACCAACCACTGAAGCACTGCTATCTATAGCAGCAACTACTATGCATGAAGGGCATCTCAGAAAGCATGGGGTAATTCCTGGGCACACTCTCTACAAGTGGATGAGACAGGATCACAGTCAACCTCCTTTTCAGCCTACACTGGTATATTTTCAATACATCTGCCTGTTTAGAAATGAAAAAAATGGCTACTGTAAAAGGAAGTGAGGGAAATTATAATAAACCCAGCTTCAGAAAAGCCATGAACACTGTGCTACATTTCAGGGATCTAGAAAATAATTTGCTTACAAAAGGAAACTAACTGTTAATGACACAAAGTTGGGGTTTTGTCTGGTCTCATGGCAGAACATAATTTTCCCTGTCAGGATGTAGGCAGCCTTGGAACTGGTAGCATACTGCAAGCACACCTTCAGATTTCAACATGACTACACTTTGGAAAATATTATCTGACAAATCAAAGCTCCTCATGTGGCCTTGCCCACAACACTTAAATCTAATTCAACAAATTTGGATTGATCCACAAAATTTCGTGAGACAAAACAAGGGGTTCCTCTCTCTATCTGTGGCTGGGATCCTGTGCAAGACAGTATGGGACTCATCTTCTTTTCCCCAGAGCTCTCAGAAGAACATTGCTGCTGAACACTGATGAGTGTTGTAAAAGGACAAACACGAACATGAATCCAACCTTGAATGGAGGAGGAGGAGCCCTGACTTTTCTGAGCTAGCTTAAAATATACTGAATTTGTGTCAACTACTGGTTGTCATGTGATGGTCTTATATGTTCATTTAGGTCCATGTCTGGGAATGAGGAAGGCTCATGTCCTTCTTGGCATCAGTAACGACTTCTGCTGACAAGAAGAACAATTTCCATCCAAGATGACTCAATATTTGCAAGGCTTTTGTGGCATTTCTCTGTTCACAAATGGAGACCACTTAAGCTCAGCAAATTTTTAATGCACGGGCATTTGTGTGCACAAACAGAAACTAATAAGATATAACCACCAAAGTGTTAACCCTTGAGTGACCTCTAAAACAGCTGCATAGGGAAAGTGGGGCTTAAAAAACCCTCCTTTTGTGCCCCTTTAGTGGGTGATTTGGGGAATATTTTCAAAGATGAACGGGCCCTTGTTAGAGGATGGCAATGCACAATGCATGCACACGTGTGGAAGTCCTTGCTGGAAGCCAAGGCAGGCACCTGGAGAGGCTGTGAGGACGGAGGTGCCGTGGCTGTGCTCTGGTGTTATCAGCCCCACGTCTGCGCGGGGAACGGCGCTGTGGGTGGTGGAAGTTTTTAAAACGATTTTCATCAACATGATTAAATACTTATTACATGAGTCAGCCATACGGGCTTCATTAAACCAGTGAACTCAGAGGAGCCTCCTCATCTGTTTATGAAATCCATCTGGGATCACGGATGGCTCAGGAGAAGGAGGATGAATGCAGCTCAGTGTGACAGAAGCCCATTCCCCTCCCAGGAGCCTGCCTGCACCAGCACACACTGCACTCCTCGCCCCACACTCAGGGAAAAGGGCTTTTATTTTTCTTTCTGCACATTCCCGGGCAAAGAACCAAGGCCTGCCATGACTTTGACAGTGAGACTTTAAATATACCCTGTCGGGATGTGACACAGGCACCTTTTTCTGGTGGCAGGATATAACACAGCTTTAAGGGAAAAAAAAAATAGATGCAAGCTTTTGCACTGGAGGGAAGTTTACCTTGAAAGGAAAGGCTTAATGAACTTTAACCAGCCTTCCAATATCTTTATTAGTTGCCCTTTTATCAAATTAAATTCACACTGTGCTAGGCAGGTTAAGTACTGCAAGTTGATGTCATGTGCTAAGTGCCAAAGTAGGCTTTAATTGGCTGTTTAAATGAGAAAAGGAGTCCTGCTGTGCAGCACATGCACGTACACACACCAGCTCAGCTCGCATTAAACAAGGTACCAGATTTTTCTTGAACCAGCTGGAAAGGTTTTGCTCCACGTCACCTTGAGCCTCTTCTCTACCAGCACAAATAACTGAAGGAGAAGTTGCACAAAGGTCCCTAAGCTCTGTCTCCTGGGTTATAAGGGGCACAAAATGTCTTGTCCATGGCAGATGTGCTTTAAGGTAAGCTGGATGAGATACTCCTTCCAGAAATGTCTCATAGAATTACTCAGCATTGGCTCCTTCTGAGCAGCACTCCTGAAGAATGCCTGCTGATTAACCTGGCAGGGTTTTAATAAAGATTTTTTGTATTGGTCACAGCTCGGTTTCATCGATCACGAATTAGTCACAGATGTCAACAAGAGTAGCCAGAACAGTAAAGGCCAGATGGAGACGAGCAGGTCACCTGTCCTGCAGAAGGATTTTCATCTTAAAAACACTTTACAGCAGCAGCAGTGCTGACTGCAGAGTTAAGATTACAGAAAATGGGGGGTCCTTTACCTTCCCAGTGGGAATCTCTGGCCTCCCAGGAGGAGCAGTTAGTCACACGTGGAGAAATCCTGCTGGCATTGCCTGTGTGGGATCGTCCAAGGCAACCACTTGCATGACTAACAGCTCTACCCCTTTGTGAGAGGGATGAAAAATGAAGTGGCGGTGGCGTTTCGTACTCCTGCGGCCCAGACGGAACAAGGGTGAAAGTGCTGCTGGAACTTGCTAAATTTGAACAGTTGTTTTCTGTTAACACATGGCCTTAAAAATGTGATTTGAGAAGCTTGTTAGAGAGTTAGTGTTAACATCTAGTCTCAGTGCAATTGGGCCCAGCTGGGCGACAAGCCTCCGGAGCATCCTGCTTTCCCCATCCAGCTGCATCCTCCTGTCCCACTCATCAGCCTTTGCTTGATCTGCCGTGGTGGCAAGCTCCAGTGCTGCCTGGGAACACCTTCCCTGCCCATCCTGACCCACAGGGTGAGCAGCTGAACCCTCAGCTTGATCTCCACAAGATCTGGGACTGGGAAGCAATGCCACTTGAGTGGCTGCTGTTTTCTGCTCTCCTGGGCAGAATCTCCAGTGATGCTGGTGGTGCCCGTGAGGTTTTGCAGCAGCATCACAAACCACAAATCTCTTTTTCTTCCTCCTTTGTTGAGCATGCAAAAAGCAATTTTCCACTGCTAGAAAGCCTTGCAGTAGGTCCTGTTCCCTTCCTCTCCCTCCTCTCCTTCCCCTGCCTTCCCTTCCAGCTCTTATCTGGTTTCCTCCCAGCCCCTGTCATGTCCCCATCCTGAGTCTACCTTCTCCCTCTCTTTCCTATTGCTTCCCCCATGAAGCTGGACACCTTGGGGAACTCCTGTCTCCTCTCTGCAGCTTGCAGCTGATTTTATCTGCCCCCCAGGGATGGTTTTCATGGGGCAGCAGCCAGCGCAGAGGTGCGGAGGCTTCCGGCACTCGCACTAACCTGCATTCCAACATTAAAGATAATGGATACAATGGAAAATCAATGGAGAATATGTAACCTTATCCCATTCATAGCTTCATATTGCATTACACCATGGCCTTCAGATACATAAAAGTGATATATGGCTGAACTTGGCAGCAGAAAAGAACACAGGAAACAAATATCTTTGGTAGGAATCACAGTCTAGGTATAACTTATGCAGCAAATAGGACTGAATATCTTCTGTTTTTCATGAAATTTTGCTTTGTAATTATTTTCCAGTAATATGCCAGAGTGTAAAAAATAAATCAAGGCTTTGTGCATATTACAGATTTCCCCTGAGTGAGATAAGAGAGAGAAAGAAAATGACTGCTTGACTTTCCAACCTCAGCCATATGCCAAATCTGTCAGAAATACTGCTTTTTTTACATTGTATCAGTGGAGGAAATTATAGCTGCTGTTATCTGCCCTTTGGTCAGGAGCACATTCTGCACCTTGGCTAATATGCCTTTGTGGTGCAGCCACCTGCATTTTTTTGGGGAGTTCATCTAATTACAGGGTAGATGAGTCAGGCTGCATTTCCTATGGGCTGTCTACAAACATAGGAAGTTATTAATACTGATTAGCTGAAAAAGTCCAGGTCTTCTCCACGACGTTTCCTGGCTAATATTAGACACACCTTCTGTGCTTGAAGCTGTGATGGCTGATAAGAACCAGTGCAGCCACCGAGGTTTTACGGCCGTGGGTGCAGCGTGGGACAGACTGTCGTCCCAAGAGGGTTTTTTTTCTTACACCTTTGAGTGCATTCAAGCAGACAGGCTGGAATGAGAATAGGAAACTAAAAGCAGAGAGTACAGCCCTGGATAAAGTGATGTTCAAGCCTCTTAGGAAATGATGAGGGAGTGGCACGATGCTGCTGTGCCTTAGTGCCTGGCAGCAGAAGAAAGTTATTGGGAAATTTTCCTTTCATTAGAAAGAAATATGTCCCCAAAGGAGAGCAGAAAGTTCCTAGGAGATGTTGTTGTAAGACTTGAGCTCCTTGTTTTGGAAGAAGATTAAAAGAAACTTGACTGTTTAATGAGAATTAAGCAGCTGTAGCCAAGCTCTAACAACAGGCACAACAGAGACCTGCTGGGGCAAAGGTCCCTGCATGACCCCTGGGAAAACCAAGGTTTGGAGACAGAGAGAAGGCCATGTGGCACTGAATAAAGAGATGCTGCAAGGTCTCTTTTCAGGTGTTCCATCAATCTGCAAATCCTTGCTGGGCAACCCACCAGGGCCAGGGGCTGGTGGTGGAGTCCCAGCTCCAGACAGGGCTTGGGGGGCTCCCCAGCACTCCCACACTGACCTAAGCCATGCTCCTTGTCATCATTCCATGTGAAGAGATGGAAAAGGAGATGTCCTATGTCCCAGTGGGTGAGGGACAGGAGTTTGGTGGTGATGGGAAGCTCAGCTCGTGCCTGTCCCTGCTTGAGCAGTGGCTGCGGCTCAGAGGCACCTGGCCCAGCTCTGAGAGGCAGGAAAGGGGTGGAAATAATGAGGCAGCACAGCTGGCCCCCCAGTTGGCAATGAGGACTTCACTGGTGTCACGTGGAAGATTTTCAGATGATAAACCAGAAGGCAGAAAATGGGACAAATGGGTAGAGTTACGGAGACATATCCAAGTCGTGCAAAGGGGAATACAGAACGCAGCCAGAAAACTCTTGAGATGTAAGTGATTATACCTTAGAAAATAGGTAAAATAATAATGTCCCAGCAACTAGGACTGGGAGCCAGAAGAACAGAGATTAAATGCTTTAAACATTCACAAAACAAATCTTGTATCACAGATGGCTTGATGTTTTATCTCTTGATTTATTTCACTTTTGTAAGCCACAGAAAAATGGTACGTGATGGTTTTTCCTTTTCAGTTCCCACTACGGAGCTTACTAAGCTTGCCAAGTGTGGAGAACTTCACAGAAATCAAGAAGAAAAAGCTTCCTGGCTGGCTGGATTTTCCATTGCTTTCTCAGCTGTACCACAGAGGCTTCTCTAATTTATTCTGCAACCAGAGGGGACAACTGGGCACAGCATGGGCACATGGGATGGGGAAGACTGGCTGGCACATGGCACCACAGCTGCTCTGGAATCTAAGGAAAGTTGATTTTAGGTGGAAGGACTGTGTTCTCCCTGCTCCCTGGGTGAAGGAGGAATGTGTTTGCTGAGCACCATGGCATTGCATGGGCAAAATGATGAAAGGGGGAAAGCAAAAACCTTTCCTCCCTAGGTCCCTTGGGTTTATATTCTTAGTCAGAGAATTATATAACATATAACAGGAAATTATGCTTCCTTTCTCCCTCACTTTCCTGAGTTTGATTTCAGCTTTTCCTGTGTGGCACAGCTAGTACAGGTAAAGTTATTTTACAGCATAAAGTCAGTGCCTCTCCAAGTAATTAAACTAATATTTATAACATTATCCCCTGTAAAAGGGACAAGTGTTATCCCCCATTTTACAGGTGTAGAAATCAAGACAATTTGGCCATGGTGTTGAAAGGAAATTATGTTGAGCTTGTGGCATTGAATTCATGTAACTCATCCCACTCCTTGACTGTGGATCAAAGTTCATAGAGTCATGCTCTATAAATATCTGCCAGCAAGTACATGTGAAATACAAAAGCCTAGCCTTCCCTCAAACTTTGATTCAGTCTAAATGTATCCTTCTCGTACCTGGTTTTACTATATTTGGTCTAAAAGCCCATAAATAGATTCACACACAGAAACTTTGGGGAGAAGATTGCCAGAAATAGGGCTTCTGCTGTTGGAGGCTGCTGCCCAGTCCTAACCTGTGCTTTTCATGGCTCACTTGCAGATGAGATGGAAAAATCAGAACTGCTTTGCCCAGAAGCTTGTCCTGGACTCAGATTCTCATTTTTTCCCCCCTCAAACAGTACGAACAATTACTGCACTACTTTGCAATACAGAAAAGCAAGATTCAACAGCTGGGCTTTGAAGATCCTTGTGGATCCCTTCCAACTCAGGGTATCCTATGGTTCTGTGAGGATACTCCCATGTCTGATTGATGGAACTGGGATGGATCTGATTTATAAAGTAAAATGACATGTACAGAAGTAGGCAAAAAAAAGAGGGGGAAAAAAAACAGTGAGAAGCAACTTTCAGGGAATCATTAAAAACCAGAAGACAGATTTTCTTCCTTATTGAATAGTTTTTGCCCAGGAACATTCTAGTCCTAAAGCAAATTCAGAAACTGTTGTGAGTCTGTGACATATGACTCGTATCTTGAGAGTTTACAGCAGATTGCAACAGACTGAGATGACATTTAGGCAGCTGAAGCCACATCCACTAAGTTATATTTCACAGGGAAAAATACCCTGCCTGGTGGGAATGTTGTGCTGCTGGGTGACAGAATGCATTATTATTATTAGAGATGGCAAGGATCTATGTGGCCTTTGTGCTTGAAATAAGAAATTTGCAGTTTGCAGCTTACGGGCTGGGCACTCCTTTGTTTGCTGTCTCTTTTATCGCCTGGGTTTCTGCGTGTGCATATTTCTGCTAAATGCAAAAATAGAGCCTCTTTTATTGCAACATTTCACAGAACTTTTCCAGCTTAAATGAGCCAGTTTCCAAATCAAAAGGATAAACCCTGATGAAAAGTTGGCTTCCAAATATGAGATTGTTCATTGTCCACATTCCATTGGCTTTTAAAGAAATAAAAAAGTATTTCTATAATGAAGAGAACCCATATTTTAAGGGGGTTGTAACCATTCTCTAGTAAATGGTAAAAATTGTGTCAAATTGAGAAGGGTGGTTTTTTTCCACCACTTTTCTACCACTTCTGGTTGCCTTATCCCTGCAGAATGCAAAGACGCCCTGTGAATAGGATGGAAATACTCAGGAATGAAAAATATCTTTGATTTCCAAACTTCTGCTCATCTTTGAGGAGCTGCCAGGTCTTGTGTTAGAGGTGACTTTGTGAATGGGAGAGGCATCTTGCTGATCTGGAGGCAGAACCATTGCTCACACACCGCTGGCTCTCGTGGGCATAGCCAGGTGCCATCTCCCAGCCCTGCCTGCCCAGGTTTGAACACTGATTCCTCACAGGGTGAGACAGGGCCACTCAGATTCTGTAAAATTGAGCCAGGAAAACTCTTTAAAGAGTTTTAATCCTAAAGGAGTCTTAATTCTAAAGTACCCATCTGCTTTTGCACTGATTTTATATATATTTTTTTGATGATTTGTAATAGGTCATCTGTGGCAGGTACAGGGAGAGTGCCAACACCCTGCAATGCTTCTACAGGGCCATTTGTTCCCAAAATGGGAAGAGGAAAGGCAACGAGGTAAGCAGTGCTTGGATTGTGCCTCAAAGAAGGAAAAGACATGAAAGATTTTTGAGCAAGATGCTCCATGGAAAAAAATGACTCTAACACAGAAAATTCTTAACTCTGCATGAAGAGAGGCTGAAGTCCAGCCTCTTTATCTTTACAGCACCTGCTTGACATTTTTGTGGCCTTTCAGTACCTGAAGGGGCCCTACAAGAGAGCTGGAGAGGGACTTGGGACAAGGCATGGAGTGGCAGGGCAAGGGGGAATGGCTTCAAACTGACAGAGAGCAGGATTGGATTGGATTTTGGGAAGAAATTCTTGACTGTGAGGGCAGTTAAGCACTGGAAAAAGTTGCCCAGAGAAGCTGTGGAGCCTTTTCAGCCCCTTCCCTGGCAGTGTTCAAGGCCAGGCTGGAAGGGATTTGGAGCAACCTGGTCCAGTGGAAGGTGTCCCTGCCTTCCACTTGGCTCAAAGGTTTCTGGCAGCTGGGATGGAGGGTGAGAGGCTGCCCTGTGCACTCCCTTGCCAACCCAGACTGCACCCATCTCTTCCAACAGCACTCCTGCTGTCAGGACTGACCAGCAGAAGGTGAGTGAAGTTATTATTTAGTTATTTAGTCTAAAAATAGATTGATGTAACCTTCAAAAGGCTAAAAATAAAATCTAAAAAAAGAGACTGATGTCTTTTCTTATATTCCTCCAGTTACATAGCACTGGATGATGATGAAGATGATGATGCAGCAAATTAATTCCTGATTCTGCAAGTGCTGAAAAATTGCTTGGCTAAAGTGACAGAAGGGTCAGAGAGGACAGTGAAGTCAGCCTTCTTGATGTAGGAGTTGGAAAATTTGGCTAAATCAAGACATTTGTCACACTTTTCTGTACCCATTAGTAACTCAGAGAAGTTTGAATAAGGGAGTTCATTTGTTTCTTTTCTCGAATAATGCAAAATTGCACTGCGATGGGAAGGCTCCTCAAAGGTCTTTCTGCTTAGCTCAACATTGCAGTCTAAAAGGCTGACTGGGAAGGAGGGACACACATGGGTTTGTAAGTGCTGTTCTGGGAAGAGTCAAAATCTTGAGTGGAGGAAAAGGCAATTCCCTGCTTGAAAGGATCGAGAAGCAGAGGAAAATTACTTGAAACATTGTTCAAGCCCCATAAAACAAGAAAGATTGAACTGGCATACAAAGGACGAAAAAGAGTTCTCTTACAGACTTTCACTTTGCAATTTAGAAAAGAAAAATTAATCTTAGCTGCAGAAAAAGCCTTTAACTATACAAAATAATCTGGAATAGAATTTCAGAAGTGCCCAATACAAGCACTTGTTCTCCCCCAACATGTGCTAGAGGAGGTGGCACAAAGCTGGAGAGTCAGATCATGGAGAAAAGTGCAGCATAGTTGAGACCTGCACAGAGGTTCAGGGAATCTGGGCTTTTGTGGAGCCACTATGGATTCCCACTCATCTACTGAGCATTTCTGATAAACAGCAGGATATTAGAGAACAAGGAATGACTGTAAAACATTGCTTTCAGAGATGTGTATGTGGAGGGGCAAAGGGCTGCAGAAAAAGCAAGTTAAGTTCTCCAAATTGTCCTTGGACTAATGCCAGCACAGGGCAGTACCTCTACATGGGGAAAGCAACAGTGTAGGACAATTTCTGAAAAGGAACCAGGACCTGTTTCTCAGATCTCATAGAGGCACAGGTGTTAAAACTGATCCAGGTACTGACAGAAACAAGCTCGTTAAGCAATCACTTCATTGATTAGGAACAGAGCAGGAGGCTTTATGCACTACTGAGAAAATGGATTAACTAAGCATAATTAAATTTCAGGTCACAGAATGATTTGGGTTGGGAGGGACCTTAAAGGTCAGCCAGTTCCTACCCCCCTGCCATGGGCAGGGACACCTTGGACAAAGGTCAGTCAAGCCCTGACCTTCTTCCAATTCATGCTATGGAACAGGATGACAGCACCAGTGAATGCTGGAAAATTAAATTCAATCATTTTAAATGCTGGATGTTGTTTGTATAGAGATGGTGTTAAGAATGCTGTAGTGGATTCAGGTGGGCTTTTCTTACTGGATCTGGATAAATAGTGGTGGATACAAAAGGCAGGAAGATAAAAGCCCTGCCCTGCAAGAAAAGGCTCATACTCATTTAATGAGATGGTTTTCAGCTTGAAAATGCACCATCCACAGATAAAAAGGGTCTGGTGGTATGTGTCATTTGTCCACTGTGCTGTGTCTACCTGAAATCCTGATGCATCCAAAGTCTTTGAAGGGGAACTCATAAACTTTTTAAAAGTGGGTTGTGATAAGAAATGTGAGTAGCCCTGAAAAAAAAATAATTTTACCTTTCACATATTGTGCAGGAGAACACCAGGGATGAAAAAGAGTTATTCAAGTTAAAGCATAGCCACAGTGTGGAAACAACTGGGTATAAACTGCTCAGGAATAAAATTAAATCGGAAACTGGAAGGAGTTCTGTTCTGGATATGTTTTTATAGAAGAAGTGAGAAAGAGTTTATGAAAGAGACAGCAGATTCCAAAGAAAGAATAAATATTCCTCAGGGACTCTCTCAAAAGACAGATGTAACAAAAACAAGCAGGAAGATTAAAATCCCCGCAGGAGGTTTGTACAGGAGAGAGCTCAGGCTGAGCTCGTGGTATGAAAGCATCATGACACAAAGTAGGGGCTCCTGATTATGGTCGTGCCATTTGTAACCTGCCCACAGTCCTTCCTTTTCTCTGCTTGGTGTGGACCCAGCAAGAGGCAGGAGAAGATGGGATGCTGTTCCCCCAGAAAACAGCCTCCCAAAGGGTGTGTTTGGTCTCAGGTTAGTGGTGCTCTCAGTGCTCTCTTCCATCTATGGTGAAACAGCTCCCTTATATAGTGGCAGCCAAAAAGAAAAAAAAGAAACAGAGCAGAGCACAGGGCAAATAATTAAAAACTGAGTTGAGAGGCTAGAAGGATATGGAGATATTCCCAGGACATTTCTATTTCCTATGATAGAGAGGCTGATGCTATTTGATAGAGCAGAGTGGGCAAGAGCAGCAAGGGATAAAGCAAACATAAGGCACATCCTGAAGAAGAACAAAGAACAAAAGGTTTGGGGCAGCGTGGGGGTGAGCACAGAAGCAGCCTCCTGCTGTTTGATCCCATCACATCCTGGCACACGGGGATCAGCTTGCATTTCCTAAAAATAAACAGAATGGCAGTTCAGTGGCATCTGACCACGGCTCAGCATACGTATCCTCCTCCTGGAAACACCCCGAAACCATCCGGATCGAGGGAGTTGACAAGACACCCACGTGTGCACACACAGCAGTTGCAGCTCTCCACACATCTATGATAAAAAAAAATCCCATGCTACAGGATTGTCCTGTACTGCAGCAAAAGCAAAACCCATTTGCTTTCAGCTCCTCTCCAAAGAACTTAAAAATCCATCACCTCTTGCGTTCATGAGGTGCGTGCCCCTTGCATCACAAAAAGGGAGCTAAAATAAGGGTTTCTTTTATGGTACAACAGGTTCCTGGTTGTAAAGCAGGAACATGAATTTCAGATATGCCAAACAGCCTGGAATTCCTTAGGTTTCAATATTCCCACTCTCTCCTTCTTTGAACAGGCATTTCTTTTGATCCTTTTCTGTACCTCTTTGTTGCATTTCAGCTTTTGATACCAGTGGACAACTTCTGTGTAGAAAGGGAATTTTGAAGTAGCCTTGGAATATGCTGAATTTCTTTACCCTAAAATTCACAGGGGGTAATTCATGTCCTCAGTCCATGCTAGGTCTAAGGGAATCTTCTGCATTCTGAATGACAACTCCCCAGCAAGTATTTTTCTAACCCCCCACCCAGAAGCCTGGCCCTGAGGGTATGAAGGAAGCCTTTAGATTCTTGGTAAATTTGAGCTCAGCCTATATTGAGTCTTAGCCAATATGTTTCCTGGGTATGGGAAAGATTGTAATTGTGTCTTGGGATAAACCCCAAGCACTGCACACGCAATGTGGAGAAATGTATGCATCGATCACAGACTTGCATCTGATTTTAGAAACCAATAGAGCAAGTAGCATAAACCAGTAACCTTATTTCATGGCGTATTCCTGAATGTCAAAGCACAGAATGGTGTCATATCTTTTTTAATTTGCTCCCAGAAATTAGATTTCAGCGATAATCCAAGCTATAAATGACTGCTTCTCCTTAGAAGCCACTGTGACTCACAAGATTAATACATCTTGAGAATTGCATCTAAAGAGCTATTAAATAGCTTTAAACCTTAATGCAGATGCAATAACCCTCAAGTAAGTGGTCTGGAAAAGAAGAATTTGAGCACATTTCACAAGAGTTTGTCACTGGCTGACTAAAACCCCAGAATACCTTAAAACATCAGAGGGCAGTTGTTCAGGAGAGGGTGACTCCCAATGGCTGCCTGGCCAGCCTCAGGAAAGAATGTGTGTTTTGGTTTGGTTTTTAAATGCCTACAAGGTTTAGCTGATGAATGCTCTTCTCTTCTGCGAGAAAGTTCTCCATTTCTTTTAAAGCTGACATGGAGCAAGCTGCTAAAATGAATAAAGTTAAGCTTTACAATGACTTCAAATTTTTCCTCGTCTTTTGAAGCAACTGTAAACTGCTAACTGTGGATTAAAATGTGGAATCTGGATTTTTTTTCAGCATCCTAGGGCTGCAGCTCAGATGGGAGTGGTGGTGGATGCAGGATTCCTATGGCTTTTCCTAGGTCAGAGCCTAAGGGCTCAGACCACCTGCATAGCACCTGCAGGCAAGTTATTCAAGGTAATTAGCCTGAAGATCTCCACCTGCTGTCAGCCTCCTCCCTCATTCAATCAAATGCTGAGCTGTCACAGAGGGACTGTGACAAGCATTCACCAGGAATGTGAGGGCCTCTTCTTTTCTCTACTGGAGGATTTACCCTGTTTCCAAGATGGACAAAAGTCTTAGGAATAGCACCAGCAACTACAAATGAAGTCTCTCAGGTAACACTTAAGTGCTGGTATTTTGAATTGATTTCTATTGTGGACTGCAGGGCAACACCCAGTTTTGGTCTATTCCCATCTGTGACACCATTCACACTCATGGGTCATGAAGATATCGAAATTGAGGCAGAGGGAGGAAAGTACTTTGGGGTCAGCAAAGATGGGGCTACCAGATCCTGGTGCAGGGAAGTGTGGCAGAACCTGCTCCTGTGTCTCACAGGTTGAATCCATCTCTCTGCTGCAGAAGCAACAACCAGCTCAGAGGGTTATGTTCAGCAGCAGTGCCTGGCAGGGTGCTAAACTCCCATGAAATAATGGGCTTTCTCATGTTGGAGGTTAAAATTCTGGGTCCTTCCCTGTGGCACATTTTCCTCCATTTGAGCCCTCTCTCTGGCTCTGGCCTGGAGGGCTCTCACAGTCCCCTGGCTGTGATGCCTTAGGGTTTTAACTTTCATATTTTTCAAATCCTGTACTGCATCAGTGTATAACTCCAAACTCCATATAGAGTGTTGACATTTTGGTCAGACAAAACAATCCCTCTAGGCCTGAGATCCAAGGACACCCTACTGCCTCAGGCCCCAAAAAGTATAAACAAAAGTGAGTTGGGGGGGAGCAAACTGGGGGTACATGACTTCATTACCTGAAACTGTAATTGGAGGATTAACCCTGATACGTAAATGAATCAAACTTATAATTGTCTGAAAAACTCGTGACCATTGTCCAGCTTGGGTGTAGCCCCTCAGAGGCTTTTGACTGCCCAAGGTGAACCTGTTTGAAGGCTTTTAGTAAATACCCACTTTATTCTCTTAATCTTGTCTAGCCTCTGTTCTAGGTAGCCATTCCAAGGCATTAGCTGTGTCAGGGGACACGTATTGATCCTGACACAGGCACCCTGAGCTCAGGGGCCTCCCCATGTGATCCAGCCATGGGGACATGGACCTCTCAGGAGACCTGGGCTGGCTCGAGTGATGCTCAGCCTGTGTCAGGCCACCTGACAGGGATTGCCCCTGGTTGTGAGCGCTGGCGTGGCCTGGGGCAAGGGCCTTGTGTCCTGGGCCTTATAATTCCAGAGGTGCTGAGCACAAGAGGCCAACAGTCCCCATGGTGTGGGCTGACAGCTGCTGGGAAGGATCCTGTTCCCCTCAAAGCATCCTCTCACACGGCCTGCGAGGAGATGCTGCCTCGTCCTCACTGATGTCGAGCTCTTCCCACAGAGGAGTTGGGAGATGCTTTTCTTCTGTCCTTTAGAACTGCTTTGTGCATCCTTTTTGGGGAAGATCAGGTCTCCCCATTTTTGTGGCTTTCAGTCTTGTATCTATGAAGTCCCCCACAGCTTTTAGAAGGGAGTGTGTGACAAGGTAGTTTTCTGTAAGGAAGCACAGCTCCAGGGTTTTTCTGCAGTGGCACCATATGATGATTTTTCTGTTTTTCAAGAAAAAAAAAATGTTTAGAAACATGCCCAAGCCACAGATTTCAGCTTGGGATACATTTTTTTTTAAATACCCTTAAATTGAGAAGTGCTTGCCCTAGAGCAACTAGGGACAGTCTTCAGCCTTCTAAAATATCCCTGCCCAAAATCCAGACTCTGAACCCCACCCTTCAGTCTCATGCCTTTCTTTAGCAAAAGTGGAAATAGAAATAAAATCTCATTTTATCTGAGATTTTTGCTTCAAAACACTTATAGTTTTTTTAGTTTTGCTTTAGTAATAATTCATGTCTGCTAAAACAAAATGAGTCTTTTGGCCTCTTTGCCCTCTCAACCAGCAGTTTTCCAAGCCTTGTCTGTCAGGGGTTAAGGAAAGGAGGCCTGAGAGAAACTGCCACTCATTAACTGTAACAGTCAAAATCCTTGAAATTGCTATTGAACTTGGAACCTTGTGTGCTATTGTTCTTTGCTCCTCTGCTGGAGTCTTGCATGATGGTGGTTTGGATGGAAACATTTTTGGGCAGGTCCTTGGAAAAACAATGAGAAAAAGCCCTTTTAAACCACCCTCTGAAAGCCAGCGATGGCAACACTGACCAGAACTCACAGATTTAATTTCGTGCATCTGGAATTGAAGGGAAGCTTTCTCTCAGGTTGATGGCAAAAGTCCACCTGTCTGCCAGGGCTCAGGGACCAAACTCTTTCCAGGCAAAAGGACTAACTAATGTTGCAGTACACCTTTCCAGGTGACAGGATTAAACATAAATTTTGGGAAACCACGTTGTTGTTTTCAGCCTACCAGTCAACTGCTGCTTATCATTGTGAAAACATCACTTCTAACAAGGTGTCTTGAGACACCTCTCAAAGTGTCAAAAGTATCTTGAGATGCTTCTTCACCTTTTTTTCTGGCACCTTTAGTGAGCACAGTAGATGTGGGAAAAGGCTGCAGAACTCAGCCTGAAGACTGAAATCTTCTGCTGGATATCTACCTATAATTGCTCTGAAGAGGGCACAGAGGGAGAAAGAGAAGGGAAAATTAGTCAAAACTGTATTTTCCCTGGTTCTTGGCCACTGGCAGGCAATAGTGGGTTTGCTTGTGTATTTTTTCATAGGCTGCATGCAGTGGGGCAGCCTATGAAATGGCTTTGCCACATTATTTCAGTTTTCTTAAGGTATACAGCTTGTGATCCCTCAAAAGAATGTTGTCTTTGTGGAATATTTTTTGAGCAAAGAGGACTTTAGGACTTGGTTCAATATTTTTCTTCTGGGCAGTTATGGTTTTCTGACCTTCCAAAAGAGAATACCATACCCATATGTGTACTAGTGCCACACAAACCTTGTTTTAATTAAGATGATCACCAAATTCATGTGAATCCAAGCAGAAATGTGGGACAGTGTCCACGAGCTGCCCTCTGCCTTACATCAGCTTGATTTCCATTAGCACAGAGTCTCAGGAACCAAGCAGGGTGTACCTGCCAAGAGTGGGTTGTGCTGCTGAAAACACTTCTTTTTGGGAAACCTCAAAATGCTCCTGTTGGGACTCTTGAAGGCTGCTGTGTTCTAGAGAAGTTTTCCCCAGCCTTGCTCCCTGTGGAGCAGCACTCCAGTTTCCAGGAGAAATGTATTCCCAGGCATGGGATAGATGGAAATGTCTTCCCTCCCTCTGCTATCAGCCACTGCAACAGGCACAGCTACAGAGAACTCTAGAGTCTCAACTGACCCTGGATGAACCTTGTCATAAGATAATAACAATAAAAACAACACAGGAATATGAATCCTGTAAATCACTGAGCTCTTCTGAGAGTAGACTGGATCTCTTTTAAAGTTTTTAAGATTCATTTAGCGCTGTCTTTATGGCTGCTTGTATGTCATCATGGCATGGCCAGGTCTTCAGCTGAAATAAACCCCAGAGCCTCCACTAAAACTGTCATTTCACTTTTGATTTACAGTCTCCTGAGCGAGACAGTCCCTGTGCTATTTCTATTCAGATAAGGAACTTGAGAAAGTTGTTATCAGAGCATATAACACTCTAATTATTCTGGCTTTGGAGACAGATTAGAAAGCAGATCTTTGGAAACCTCTTGAATTGGACCGAGGCTCTTTGAATTGTAAATATCTTCTGACTTGCAACTGTGATTGCACTTGCAAATTTATCAGGCCCTTAATGTTATTTCAGCATGCCTGAATAGCTGATTTTATTTGCTTGCTTTGTGATTAAAACTAATGGGAGCAGACCACAACTTCATGCTGTGTTTCTATATAGCAGAGTAATTACAGAACAGGCTTTGAAAATACATCTGCAATGCAGGTATTTCTCAGTCAGGTTTTTATTAGGGGAATATGGCCACTTTTTTGCATGTAGACTGACTTTCCATGTGTTTAGAGCATTCAGGGTGTTTGATTATCCCTTAAAGCATGGCACAGGGACACCTGTCAAAATACCACTTCTGTTCTTGGAGATTAAGAAGTAATTTATTTCTTGCCATTTGCTAACTTATTCTTAGCTTCATATCCCTGTCTTGTATTTGACATGGACATATCTGTAGCTGACAAATTCAATTTCCTGATAAACCTGGCAAGAGCATTTTTGACAGAATACAGCTCTGGTTTGATCGTATGTCTGGACATGAGAGGAGCAGTAAGAGGGGTCAAGGCAGCAAACTGAGAAGGAACCAAGGACCTGAGCTGCAGCCAGAGATGTGCTTAAAGCCTGACCTAGAGAGAATAACACAGAAAGGGACAGAGAATATGGGTGAGCAACTGACTGCAGTAAGACCAGGTGTTGTCCCCACATGTTATTTGACTCCTGCTCTGCTCGAGAAACTAGATTTGGTTAATAAAGATATTTGAGTTCATAAAGAGGTTTTGATCATTAACTTTGAAAAATAACTGAAATGAGCTTCTTCTCTTAATGGAAACAGCCACTGAGACCCCCAAAAACCATTGAACTGCCGGGAGATAGCACTGTAAGGACCACTCAGGGCTTCAGCAGCATGAGATGACTTCACCCCTGTTCTCTTGGACCTCTCATGCACGAGCAGAATGGCTGAGGGGAGGCTGAGGAAAACCAGCCACTTCCCTGTGTGTGCAGCATAGGAGAGCAGCAGATGGGATGGGGAGGTGAGCCAAGGAGCTGCTGAGCCTGCTGAGGTGATACGCAGCCCCTCGAGCGAGACGTGCCTGGCCAGGATCACCCAGGACTTGTGTCCCACCACCAAACCAGTGGGGATATAAATCCTTGCACGGACTGGACAGAGAGCTGTCTGAACACATGGAAAAGGAGCATCAGCCCCTCGTCTGGGGTTGTTGATAATGGCTAGAAATGCTCATTTTAGAAAATGAGGTAAGTGTAATGTTAGTAGAAAGTGGAAAGCTTCCAAGCCTGACCCTGCCTCATGCCCCTGCTGATCTTCAGCTTGAGATCAGACTTTAGGGGCAAGCTTTACCTGCAGCAAATGTTTACTGTGATGTTGTGGTCCCTCACAGAAAAGGAGAGTTTGTGATGGAAATGATGATGGAGTATGAAGTGCCATGGTTCATCATGAGCAGCACAGCTACAACAACCCCCATACCAGCAAATAGGAAAAAGGTCCTCTCTGTCCAGAGGGGAGGCAGGAGATATAACCCTACTGTACATAACACCAGAGACTTTCCAAATCCTACTCCAAAGCTTCTAATCCCTTCAGTCCCAAACAGTTCAAAATTACATCATCATTTCCTCCATTTCAGACAGAGCTTTGCCCCTTCTGCTTCTTAGTTGCAGTGTAGCTTAATAGGACTCATACTTCTTCATCTTAAATGGAAAAATGTATGTCAAGGCAAAACAAAGCACAGTTTCTAGATCTCCACAGGGGGTGAGGGGGGTGTCCCATAAATCTGTGTGTGATTAAAGGCAGCTGCAGATTGACATGGACAGTTTGAGCTTGTCAGTTCCTTGATGGATGGCTGTTGGAGCAAGCCAGCAGTGGCAAGCTCAAGACAATGAATTTCCTGCACTTCCTAATCTCATTGCTGAGGACTGGGAAATAGATGCCTAATCAGCCCTCTATTGGTAAGGGCCCTAACCCAAATCCCAGCATAAGCACTGCAAGTTTTCAGCCTGGCCATTTATTCTCAACTCTTTCAATCTCTTGTTTCAATAGCAGCAAATGTGGAGAAGTACAATGAATTCCTTTCTGGTAACCTGAGAATATCGGCTAATGGAAAAAACAAGAAGTGCTCTGCAACTATATTAAATTTTCAGGGATTTTTCCCTCCTGCCCCCAACTGGCTGATGTTAACATTTTTTCCAGCGTCCTTGAGACTGCAGCAAACAGCTTGCAGGGAAAAGAAAAACCAAACAGCTTGAACCACATCCTCAGCTGGCACAAACTAATGCAGCTCTCCTTTTTACACCAGCTGAGAAGCCAGGGTACCGCTGCTTTTATATCAGATTCACAACAGAGTTACCATCATAAAAGTAAGATACTGAGATGAGTTTTGTTCCAAGTGACATCATAAATTTGTGGGGAGCAGGAAATGTCTTGGCAGAGCTGAATGGGGTGCTGAGCACAGAGCCCATTTGGCACAGGCAACTAAACCCAGGATCCGTGGGGATGCATCCAAGGACACAGTCTTGCATTTTGTCTCCTGATTTTATGAACATCAGACTGATCTGTGTGTTTAGAAATGGAAGTAGGAAAAATAATGATGAAAACACACATCCAATATTATGGTTGCAATATTCTGGTTATCTAGCATGTTTCACTATGAAAATTGAGTGAGAATAGAATAGAATATTTCAGTTGGAATGTACCTACAATGCTCATCTGGTCCAACTATCTGATCACTTCAGGGCTGACCAGTGCATTAAGGGCAAATGTCCAAATGCCTCCTAAACACTAACAGATTTGGGGCATCAACCACCTCTCTAGGAAGTCTGTTTAAGTGTCTGACCATCCTCTTGGTAAAGAAATGCTTCCTAATGTCCAGTCTAAACCTCTCCTGGTGCAGCTTTGAATAATTCCCATGTGTCCTGTCACTGGATACCAGGGAGATGGATCAACATTTGTCATAGAAAGAGTCACAGAATGGTTTGGGTTGGTGATGCTGGTAGTGTCCAACAGCATCTGGAAGGAGGAGGAGGCACCTAGTCTGAGGTGTGAATTTAGGGAACTTTGCTGCTGGGCACTAGGGATCCTACATAGTTTCAGGGTGTGAAGTTTATGGACAGGAGTTTGGGGATTTCAAGTTTGGATTTAGATACAACTCCCACATCTCTCAAAGGTGCTGTAAATACTCATATTTTCTCTGGGAGAAGAGACTTTTGGAGAAGTGCAAGTCTGGGGCTTAGAAGGTGCAGAGATCCCAAGTTACCAGGGATGTACTGATGTCAGTAAAAGCTAAAACAAAAGAGCCTGTTAAAGTAAAGAGAACTCTAATGTGCTCCAGAAGATCTTTTGGAAAAGCTGACTCCAGAATTTAGTATTTGCTAACTGAAGACCTCACAGTTTGCATTTGGAGGACTGAAAATTACTACATGGAGTTTGGAAGCCATGTTTTCAGAGGTGAATTTGAAAGACAAAAGGAAAGTAAGTAACCTACAAAACTGCTGTTTTGTATAAACTGACTAGTAATTGCTTTTTGAGCAGTCTCTCTCTCTTCTGTTTTTTAACAGAACCACAATACATATTCCAAATGGCTGGAGTATAAAAACACTTTGGCAAAGAAATCAGGCTTGGCAGCAACTTGTTTCTGGACTTTGAAAATGAGATTAATGAGGAAGAAGGTGTTGAAAAAGGGGGCCAGAGAAGATGGGGATTGATGCTATTGTAGCACAGACATCCTTGTACCACTTATCTGGATTTCCTGCTTTTAATTTGTTTTTGCATTATTCACCTGGAAAGGAAAAAACCCTTAAGTTCATGCACTTCATTGGAACACACTGGTCTCGAAGAGATATGTTTGCTATTTTCACATGGGAACAGTTACTACTTGGCATCTACTCTAAATTCAAAATGCGTTGGGTCAAACTCGTCTGTGTTGTAGCCTTCTCAAATTGTGGGATTTCCAGTCAGGATGCATTTGGCCCAGTGTGCTCTGCCTGTTTTGGCTTCACTACATTATGAGATTGTTAGTTCCATATCCCCTGAAGGATTATATTCTTCCTTGGGCACAGAGCCCACTCAGGTCTCTGTGTTTCACTAAACCAGACTATAAAGAATAGGTGCAAACCCTGCACAGGAACTTCACTCGTCCTATCAATACCATTTCAAGCTGCCCTTGGAAGGAACTTATTTAGTGATGGGCTTGGTGTGCTCTTCCCAGTCATAAAAAATCTGAGGATTGAGTCCTTCTACACAGCTATCCTTAATTTGGAGGGTAAAATCCTGCCAACCCCTTCAGCACAGTGCCCATTAACTGGTGTAGTTACAGCACCTGCACTGTTCTGCTGTCTGGGAAACATCCTGCCCGTCAGCACCTCCAGCGTGCCCAGTGTTCAGCTCCTGTTGGGAATCCTCCAAAGCAAACTCCTCCATTCCCCTTTCCAGGGCCACACATTCCTCATTCCTGCACAGGGCTCAGGCAGTGCTGCCCCCATATCAGCATAGAGCCACTTACAGACAGATGGGCAGAGGTGAGGAACTTTGGGCAATGGGAATTTCGGGTAATGTGGTGTGGATCTCATGTGCCAGATTCAAACATCACCACACCACCATGGAATTCTTTCTGTAACACACCACCACAGATTCCTGAGGTACAAGGAGGAGAAGAGGACCACAAGCCAGGGCCGGGTGCCTTACACTCCGTGTACATGACTTTTCTGAGCTCACCCTGCAGGTTACAGCCCAGAAATTCTGAAATTACCCTCTACACTGAACTGCCCCCAAATCTCCCTTGCTCATGCAAGTCTGATATGTCTCCAAACACTTGGGAAAGGAGAAATAACAGATAAGAGCTTTTTGGTTGCATTTCATTGCTGTTTGATGAGAAGGCTTCATCAGGATGAGAAACAGAGCCTTCTGTGATTTGGGTTCTAGACTGGCATGCAAAAGAAGCATGTATGAGGTCTCTGGGCATAGCTTTTCTACAGCCTTGAGTAAATCATTCATTCCTCCTTTGCAGGAAGCATTTAGAGCCTGTTTCTATCTCTCTTACCCTGGCAGACTCAAAGGTGCTTTGTCAAGGCCGTGGTTTGGAAAGTGTTAAGCAAATTTGGCCAAAGCTTGTAGGTGCTCCTGTAACACAAGGCAGGAAGAGCAGAAACATTTAATGGAATTCTCCCTCAGGAATGATGGAGGAAGAGAGAACCTTTCTGGAGCTGAACACTGCCATAGTCTGTATTACTACAAAACTAAACTGAAGTTCAAGGTAAATCTGGTTTCTTTTGTTGCCTTTATTAAAGGCAAAAGTCTGATAACTTCTAATAAGCATAATATGTAAATCTAAATTACTTAAGCTACATTAAAAGACTGGCCTCCCATATGGGAGTAGCCTGTGCAGTTTCCAGTGTAAGAAACAGGCCATAACTCCTCCATAGGCAATACAATTAATAAAATAATACAATTATGCTAAGCCAGTGCTGACGATCATTTTAAGGGATAAGTATAGTTATTCTGGCTTGCAAATAAAAAACAAAAGTAGTTGAAAGTTAGAACACAGAGCAAATGGACGACTCTGAATCCTCCCTCTATTGTTAAACTGTACAAATCCATTGCTTTTCTAATAAATATTCCCACTGCAGAGCATTTTCTTGCCAATATTTTCAGCAGTGGAAGCCAAGCCAGAAGGTTCTGAAACCAACATATTGGCATGGGTGTTTTTTTTTCTCCTTCTTCTAATATGCCATGGAATCTAGTTAAATATTTTTCCACTTCTTACTTCTCTCTGCGTCTTCTGGAGAAAATGTGAGTCTTATTTTCTCATAAAAATATCTTAGCAGTTGACAGGTTGGGTGTCTTTGATCCTGAAATGTTTTTGGATGATTTTTCTCCCCCACTTTGACTTTGTAATATAACGCTCCATAAAAAGTATATGCATATATGCAACTTTAAAAGGGGATCCTTATTTGAAATTAAACTTTTACACCAATTAACCTCCTCCCAGTGCTCTATAAAGTGCAGTAAAAACAGTGCTCTTACAGAGACCCTTGCAATTCTCAGATTGATGCCTCCCTGGCTGTGGAACCCAGAACATCTGCTTTAAATTAGCTCTGATGGAAGGTCTACTTGTAAATGCATGACTTAATCAGCCTTACTAAAGTAAATGGCACATACTGTAGCAGAGGGTGCTTCAGAGTCAGACTCAAACCTGTCTTTCTTTTGAAGCAGAGAGGGGGAAGAAAGGGGGTGGGGGCACAGAGGGGGCAAACGTTAAACCAAAGGCGATTTCTTTTTTTTTTTTTTTTTTTTGTCTTTTACGAGCTGACATTAGCAGACGTGTGGCTGTACCATAGCCAGTCTAACTCCCAGCACCATGTGCAGCTGTGCAGGGCAAGTCTGCCTTGCTCCTCCCCATGCTCATGTACCCAGCTTTCAGGCAGGCCCCATCTGGGTGAAGGCTGCAGAGAATTCCGTGGAGGCGTGCTGGGGAAACTCCTCCTTTGCCTGAAGGCTCTGAGCATCCCCAAGAGTGCCCAGTTTGTCCTGAGGGAAGTCTAAGGGCAGCTAATCCAGCCCCAGGATGAGTCTCCCTGCATTGCCTAGCCCCTGCTAACCCTCCCTGAGCAAAAGGAGCCACAGGCTTCCTGTTGGTTTTTAACAGTGAGGATTGTGAAGGGTGAAGAGTTGCAGAAGGTCCTTATGAGGCTGAGTGACTGGGCAATAAAATGACAGATGAAATTCAGTGTATATAAACAGAGAGTGATGCATGTGGGAAAAAACAACCCCTAGATTCATTATAAAATGATGGGCTCTGAGCTGACTATTATGACTGAGAAGTGAATCTTGAATGAAAACATCAGTTCAGGGCTCAGAAGCCACCAGAAAAAGAAAAAAGTAAATTGAATTTTAGGAATTATTAGGAAAGGAATAGAAAGCAAAATAAAAATAATTTCATCACTTTCTGTAGCTATGGGTCATCCACATGTCAAATAATGTATGTCGTTCTGTGGCCTCATATGGAAAAAAACCCAAAATACCCATGTAGTAAACTGGAAAAGGTTCTTAAAAAGGGTGATTAAAGGCTTGGAACAACTTCCATATAAGACATGATTGAATCTGGAAAAGGGACAGATTGGGAGTGGGGGTATGACAGAGATATAGAGTGCCACAAATGATAAGGAGGGGTTAAGCAGGGATAAACTGTTCACTGTCTTTTCCCTGGAATTCTTCAAGACAAGGCTGGATGGGGCTTGGAGCAACCTGCTCTAGTGGAAGGTTTCCCTGCTCATCACAGGGGAGTGGTATATGATGATCTTTAAAGTCCCTTCCAACTCAAACCATTCTGTGATTTTTCCAGCACAAGAACCAGTGGCCATGATAGAAAGCTTGTAAAATCCAGGTTAAAAATAACAGGAAGTTTTTCTTCACACAAAGCTAACAGAGCTGTGGAATCCCTGCCAGGAGAACTTATGGATGTTCAGTGATTTCAGGAGAGAATGGTGAGAATTTAGAGGAGATGAATAGGGTAGGGCATCACTAGACAGGACCTGAAGAAACTGCTGACAGATGAGCAGAACAGTCTGAGCTGTTTAAGTCTATGTCCATCATTTCCTCCAGCCTTTGATAAGCATCATGGTGCACAAAAACTCAGCCTCCAAAACCTGGAGTGGCTACTCCCACTCACTTTCTGCACTACAGACCTCCCACCCCAGAGATGGATTCAGAAATCCTTCTGATGCACCATGCTACCAAAAGGCTTAGATTTTATTTCTTCTAAAAGGAAAGCTCTGTAAGTTCAGCTTGTGCAAGTTTGGCAAAGCAGCTTTTCTCCCCTTTCCTCCGTTGAGATGCTTGGGACTCAGTCTGAATTACTCTGCACATTGCAATATAAAAATATGGTTTCTGTGAAAAGCCCCCTCTCCCTCTGCTCACTCCACTCAAACCAGGATTAAACCAGAGTTCAGTGGGAGCTTTCAAACTCCAGCATTTCCTGGGGGCTGCTCTCTGCTATCATCCATCATTTCTTTACAGCTCATTTTTAGATGCATTTGTTACAAGTTACTTTCTGGCTACACCCTTTTTAATGTCATAAATCTGTTGCTTTTGGCCTGCCTGGACACTGCCCAGTCCTCCCAGTGCCATTACTACAAACCCTCCAAAAATGCAGCAGACTGAGTCATACCTCAGGAAAAGGTCTAATTGCCCAATTTCATGTTATTTCTTTTCCTTTAGAAAGCCAAACTGGAGGTGACCATTTACATTTTTGGGGTAATACATATTCTAAATAAGGCCTTGTTGCCATTTTCTTTTCTTCCTCTTCCACTTCCTTTTTGGTTTATTCATTACATGTGATTCTAAAAACCCATTTATTTAGCATTGGTCTTTAGTGTTAGAGGATGGGAGACATATTGATTGGTAGTTGCTCATGTGAAGTTGTTTAAATAGTACTTTAAAAGACATTAAGCAGCATTTCAAATCAAAAACCACTCAGACACGTGTATTTGGAAAGATACTGACTAGACTCATATTTCCTGTATTAAAATACTTGTATAAAAATATGTTCTTTTCTGATTTATCAAACAAGTAAATGACCCTCTGGAGAGTTTCTGGTTCAGACATGAATACCTAAGCAAAATCTTAGTGAATCATTTGAACTTGCTAGAATTTTTCCATATGAAGATTATTATAAATGTATCAATATTATGGTGTGATCTTATTCAATACATGCCTGAAATCTGTATCACTACAGTGTTGGCTCTTGAGATTTAAAAGGAAAAATGCACACAAGAACATCAAGATGTATGGAGAATATCAGTTCCTTACACAGATTTGGTTTGTTGCATGCTGACAAAATGTTTAGCTGAACTTACCTCCTTGGCTCAGCACCATAAAATTTAAGCTTTTATTGTAATTTAATTACAATTTAAGCTTTCTTCCATTTCACATTATTGTTTTGCACATTTAGGGACAAGAAAACACTAGGGTGACACCCACTGAGCAGATCTTAGCAGATAATTTGACCCATCTGTAGGATTTAGGAGTAGGTTGGGAGATGTCAAAATATTTCAAGCTATTTAAAAGTCATGTGTCTAATTCAGCCCTCAGATAGAGATGCATTAAAAAAAACTCTACCAGATGTTGTAAGAAAGGCAGGGAATTGTGGCAGACATGGGAAAATCAGAGAAAAAGGAGAGGGGAAAATGTAGAGATTTGGGTTAGACCAAGAATTCAGGTCCTGATCTGAAACTCAAGGGGATGACAGAAAGATTCTTGTTGTTCTCAAAAGCTTTTGGATAGTATTTCCTAATATTACCGAAAAAAAATTAGAGGCAGGGAAGCACTGACATATCACACGGGCAACATTTACTGTGCCTGATGTGATTAGAAGGATTTTAGCTTAAGCCTGAATAAAGCTGAGAGAGAGAGACATGTGGGTGATAAATATGTGTGTATGTGTGTGCATACATGTATACACATATTTATAATGGGGTTTATGGAATTACTGGCTTGCTCTGAAGCCAGAGAGGAGTTTGCTTCAGCCCCAGAAGTGGCCAGCCCAGAGGAAGGGTGATGGGCTGGACGTACTTCTGGTCCCTGGCCTTTTGAGAAGGAGGTCAAAATGAGTCCAATACCAACCTTACAATAAGACTGACAGAAGGAGGAAAAATCCCCCAAAATATATGTTCCCTGTGCTTAAATTTTTACACTGTTAAAATACTTCCATACTCCAAGCACTTGAACACCAGTTGATTTTGGACACTTTAACAAACACAGGAAACAGCTCAGAGAGCAGCTGAAGGAGCTAAATTAGAGGAATTCATAGTACTACCTCCACAGCAGAAGGAATTTCTGAATTCAGGGTGCTGTGCCCTACCATAGATGGAGCTGCAGACTGGATGGAGAGATCCTCCCTTGTCCTGCGGGGAAGAGAGATGAGATGAGGGACTGCACATCCCACTTGGGCCCTGCTCAGGGATTTGCATCATGGTCTGGGCAGCTCTCTTGAAGTCAGGATTGCAAGTTCAGCTGTGTGGTGATGGGGAGAAGGGGTCTGCTTGCCAGGATTCCACAGTTTCTGCTCTCCAAGTACAGGTTTAACATAAGGGAACGCAATTATTTTTAACAGGCACAGCGGAATCGCAGCTAACCCCACACAGAAGTCAGATGGGATCATTATTTCTCTTCCTTCAGGATTTTGGGGCAAGCAGGTCCTCCCTTGTAGTGTCAGAGCTGCAATAAACTCAGGATCAGTTTGGGGCTGTTAACAGCAGCAGAATAGCATCACCTCCATCACTACTCCCACCATCCACAGGGGTCTCTTCCCATGGGATTCCCATCCCCAACTCGTCCATCTCAGTGGGCTCAAACACAGGTTGTTCCAGGGTGCCTTCCTGGGTAGGGACACTGTTGATGCTTTTTCAGGTCTGTATTTCATTTGAATATCCACCTTGGGTTAGCCAGGAAAATAGTACCAGGAATTAAATACATTTTTCTAGCCAGCAGTGAAAAATATTCCCTTATGGATCTTTAAATTTCTAGACCTCTGTGAAGGCAAGGCTGGTCGGCCACTTCTGGAATGGCTGTTACCCACAGGGTTTCATTCAGACTAATCATAATGGAGAGGCATTGTAGGTCAAATATTAAATGCCTCCCTACAAAAGAGTTTCTCTAGTAATTGTTAGTGCCAGCATGTGAGAGCTTAGCTGAAGTATCCTGTGGTTCTGCATCTGCCATGGGTGTTCCTTGATATCCCTCATCAACTGACACCTGGTTATACTCATCTGCACAGTGCTCTTTACTGTGTTACTGAAACATGAGCACATCTAAGTCCATGTGGGTGTGTGTCTATCCATGTGCTTCTGCAAGTGTAGGAATTAACTCAATTTCTGTATTTCCCTTCATAGGAAGGGCCAATTTCCTGCACTTAATGTCCATCAGGAGTTTATCTGACTCTGCAGCTTGAGAACTCCAGAGTTATGAGTTGTAATTTGGGAACTTCAAGGTCTGTAAACTGTCAAATACTTCACTTTTGCCTTTGTTGTTCTGTATTTGCCTTCCCTCATATAACTCCCTGCTTTCTCTTGGTTAAAATCCATGCTGTGGTGGCCTAGGATAAAGTCTGTCAACTGCCTCTGTGTGTGGAGTGAGTGGAAGCTACTCCAGAGTTCCCCTTTCAGCGAGAGGGCTTTGAGTTAGGAACATAAATCTTTGAAGTATGTGTTGAGCCAGCTGCTGCATCATTTAAAAATAGTCAGGTTGGTGCCAACAAGACAGATCACTCAACTTGGGGGCCATAAACAGAAATCAAAGGCATGCATTAGCAATGCCCCAGTGTTTGTGTGGTTCCATGATGAGCCCTCTGCCCCCTCCAGCACGTATATGATGGTGTTAGAGAAGAGCCTGCTGTCACTGCTACCACAGATCAGTGTCACCCAGCCCAGGAAGGTGCCTTATGTTGAGGGCTGTGTCAAGGGGGAAGATATTTTCTGACTTTTTGTGTTAGATTGCAGCCAGTTTTCTCAACTTCACAATAAAAGACAGGTTTTAAGAGTCCTAATAGCCCCAGCAGCTCTGGTGACCTGCCATTTGGGTATTAAATACTTGAAAAGGGTCAAAACCTATGAAGTGGTCAAAGGAAACAGAAACAAGGTCAAAAGTTTAAGCCATGATACACAGTAGGCAGGGAGAACTCATATTTTAAGGAGTCTAGACAGCATATTAGCAGAGAAAGCTTACTGTGTTGTACTCTGTTTATGGGAGTTTTCCATAAACTGCAAAAATTATTAGGAATGCAGCATAACCAAAGCTTTGCTTTTCCCTGTTGAGAATAAGCTGCTGCGCAGTTTTATGTCCAAAGAGCATGGCACCTACACACACTTAATTCAAGTACAAGGGACACAGGGCCTTAGGGAAAAGGATGAAATTAAAAAGTTTATTTAAGATGGTCTTTTCCTGCTAAAATCCCCCCAACATTAATTTATGTATCTGTCCAGAGACAAGTATAACCTAGCTGTTGGTACTTTAGATTTAGGAGGCCACTGCAGCACTTGGGCACCTGCATTTTTTATGTTCATGCATATATGTTTTCTTGTTTTCAGAATGAAAAATCTGCAGTCCTGATTAATTTATTTTGCTCGCCTTGTTTCAAGCTTTTCTCTTTTTTTTTCCTCACTGAATAAAAAGCAAAGTATGTGGCATTTTCAGCCCATAAATCTTGCTTACTGTGGGTTAAGTTCTGCCCACAGCTCTTATTCAGAGTAAGTTAATGAGGCCAACATGTACCCCAGGGCAGAATTTGGACCTCTGAGGCTACCTAGGTAAGTGGAAGGATGAATAAAGCACTGACTTGGGACTTGGGTTCATCTCAGGGAGCCCAGCTCTGTGATGTGACCTCTGAGATCTTGGGGGAAGCTGCTTATGGTCTCCCAGGCTCCATGGCTCTGCTCCATGATGGTTCTGGATTAAAGCACACACTTACACCCTTTATTTCCTTCAATTCACACTCTTACCTGACCCTTTGCATCACTGCAGAAGTGGAAATGATCATTATTTTTGTCTGACGTGATTGATAGTTCTTTAAGGCAGAGAGCACTCTTGTTCCTTTGATTCATTTCTACAAGGAAGTAAAATTGTCTCAAATATTCTGTAAAAAGTAGTGGCATCAAAAAATTATTATGGTGTACCATACAGTTAAGTTTTATTAGCTCTAATCAAGGAGTTCTTCCCAAAAATAGTTTGAGAAATACTGTGCTTACCCTTGAATTAAAAAGGGGGCAGAGAATCAGCTGCCCACAGGGGTGCACATCTAAAATACAGCTGTCAAGACACTTTTATGCAAAACAACTCAGCTATTCTAGTTCTGTCTCACTTGGACTGACTCAGTGTCTAAATTGTGAATTCATTGTCCTCCTGAAGTGGAACCTCCTTCCTGGACTCTGGCCTAGAAACCAGCAGCATCAATCACATATTTTGAGAAGAACAGAATTTTTGGGAATAATTTCTGACCCTTAGATCAGGAGTTTTAGATGTTGCAGTGGGATTTTCAAAAGCCCTCTTTGGGACCTGTGCTGGGCCAGTGCAGAGCAGTTTTGTAAAGCCCAGGGTAAGTTCTGAGCCCAGCTGCCCTCCTACCTGCAGGTGTTTACCAAGGTTACAGTGAGCATTTTGCCTAATCTTGCATGTATACAAACACTGTAAGGTTATCAGGTTCAGTCTGACTGTGGCTGGGTGTGTATTTTGTAAAAGTGGGGCCATGAGGAGAGGGGTCAGGGAGAAATATTGATTGAGAAAGAGGAAGGCAGGAGGATTGGGAAAGAACAAAGAGGTGAGAGCTAAGTGAAAGAGCAAAACAAGGATAGAGAAAAACTATTAATTAACAAAATCATCTATATGAAGTCCAGCCAGCACCAGTGTTATGAGATACACCAGATCTTATACAAATGTTATGACACAGCAGAAGAGTCTTTTGCTGTAATGCAAAATATAAATTTGTATGATATTGCTTAAGTGTGTGTGGCCTTCAAGCATCACTGAACAAGGACCCAGCTGCTCTCTGCCGGGAGGATTGCTGGGGTTTGAATCCCAAATAGGATTCAATGCAACAAAGCCAAGGTGCTGCAGGTACAGTCACTGGGATGGGCAGGCTGAGTGCCTGCAGCTCAGAAAGAAAAGTGAATTTTCATCCCAAGAGAGTAAAGATGTGTGAACTTCTAGCAAGGTAAGCTGAGGAAATTCACACGGAGCAGAAATCTCCCTGTGAAGATGAGATGAGGAAGGATTTTTAGCAATGCGCACTGATGAGTCATTGCAACTTCTATTAATATAATTGGCACGTATGTAAATAAATTCACATGTGCTCCTCTGGAAAGTTAGCTCATGAGATCAGTCAGCAATAATAAACCAAGAAGAAATGCAGTTTCATAGAAACAGTGACCCATGGCACTATTTTCCAGGTATTTTGGAAAGAAAAGGAACAACTTGGTCCTTCGCAGTGGAATAAACGGCCATGAATCTCAGGAACTCTCTTTTAGCTCTTCACAGGTATTTGCACGTGGTTCCATAGAAAAATTTGCTGAAGAAATTCCTGCACTCTCTGATTTCTTAAAGGCAACCTATGGTGTGTAGATACATGGCAAGATCTGGGAAAGAAAATCAGCACAGCACCCTGGGGGTCAGCAGAGTTTCAATACCCATGGAGGACCTGCCCATGTTCACCAGGGACTGGATGAAGCCCTTTCCTGTTCCAGGTAGTGTTAAACATCAGCAGCCCAATGTAGGGCTGCCTTTCTCCCTCTCCTTGTAAAAGTCTGAAACCTGCTGCCTATTACACCCTTAGCCACCCATTCATAGCTCAGACACCCTTGAGTCCAACACCGTACAAGAAGAAACTTGTATTTTCTGAACAAAAGCTGCTGCTGCTCTTAGGGTGGAACTTTCCAGACTTATGGGTTATCCTAATAAAACCCAGGAATGTTTTAAAGGCAGTAGCATTAGAGACCACCAACTATTTTATTGTTCAAGTCTAAAAGAAAAATCTATTATACCTGAGCTTGACCCTGTAGGTGTTTCTTTCAGCAGGCTCCTTAGAAAAGTAGAAGGGCTGAATTTTTACAAGGGCGTTATTTTAGATTGCATGAGTCTGGATTTTTACACACAACCATACAGTAAGCATAAAGTAAGAAAATAATCTGGATTTGGCCCCACCACACCTCCTTTTTAACACAGAATACAGAAGAAACAATATAAACAGAGTGGACCAAATCTTGCCTGTTCAGCATGGCTATTTTTACTTTTCTAGATGGTTGTCTGTCCTGTCCTCATCAGTGTAACATGTGAGCAAAACATATCTAAAATACATCAAAACATGCATCCTTCCTCACAGTCTTCCCATGAAACAGACCACAGCTAATAAACAAACAGGGAGTTTTGCAGGTTGAAAACTGGGTCACCTAAGACTGAAAACCTGAAACACCTCAGGGTGGCTCAGTGACAATTTCCATTGCCTTAAATGGACTGACTGTATCTGGTGGATCTGGGTTTCCCGTGCCCAAGGCTGTGTAAGAAGGTATCAGGTAATGAGCTGAGTTCTCTTGAGAGCCAAATCATATAATTTATTTCAATGCTTGTCCTTCTGAAGGCAATAAAACAGGTGATGTGAAAGCAACCTGTGATCCATGGCTAGTGGCCCTTTGTGCTAAGCATGTGGCTTTTAATTTTTGGAAACATTGATGGCAAGTTTGCATATGGTACTTCAAATTAGATTCAGTGATCCAGATGTCTCATCTGGAATCCTAGATGGTCACATGGCTATGCAGAACTTCCTTCCCTAGCCATAACCTTTGACATGAATTTTAGTTTGGTGGTCACTGTGTTCATGTTTCCACCACAAAGCACTGTCTGTGGGGGGTGTGAACATCTAGTGCAGGTTTTCAGGGATGAAGATTTAATTTTCCCAGCTCTTGCCTTCTTAAAACAGCAATGTCCACTGTCTCTCAGTGTAGGCTGAATATGCAATTGGGAAGATCTAAGCCATAAAACTCGTGTAGCCCTGACACTAGAGATGCAGGGCCAAGTTGTCCAACTCCCAGACAAAGAGCTGTTGTTCAAAATACACGGAGGGAACCTGGATCTCCACATGGAATGTCCGCCCTGGCGTATGAGGTGACCTCATTTACACCTCCCAGTCCCCGGCAGTATTTGTGCTGTCTGCTGATAGGGAAGGCTCCAGGAACTGCTCTGAAAGCAGGCCTACAGAGCTGGCTCCTTGCCTTGCTAGTTTAGAGGAAAATTCCTGCCAGTTTGGCTGGTTTTAAGTTATACTTCAAATAACAGAAAGAAAAAAAATTGAAAGTGTTGAATACATTTTGGACTAAAGTTTGACTTAAATTAAAATGAAATGCTTGACATGGTATTACCTCTTAAAATGCCCTTGCTTGATTCCACTTCTACCTCAGAGGGAAGAAAATCAGACACAAAGAAACAGCAATTGAGATCCAGAGATTTAAAAATCAGCTGGTGTGCTTAGTCTGATATATTCCCTGACCTACCCCTACGTTTATACTCCTGCTCACACACAGACAGAATTAATTCATCCCAAGATGCAACTGTGCATCTGTTTTATATATTTGACCAGTCACTTCAGAAATATTTTTAACTTGTGGGGAGCATTTAGAAGTGTAAGAGCAGGAAAGGTGACAAATAAAGGTGAGAGTATACGTTTGCCAGACAAGAATAAGGAGACATAACAACTATGGACAAAAATCTCCTTCTCTGTGATCCATCCTGTATGTAATCCCCAGCAGGGATTCAGTGATTTCACCTGGAAAGTATTGAGAGGTTGTAAGGAAATCCTGCCTGTTACTAGGCATAGGTAGCAGTCAGGTTGTCTGTATCCACAGCTGCAATAGCACAAATTTCTGCTGCTTGGATTGAAGGTAATCTCAAGATATGTAAATCAGGCCAGCTGCTGCACATCCAAACCAGCACATGACAATATGAAGTAATAGAGAGGAATGTACAAGGTAGGATAAATTCTAAATAAAGGAACCTGTCACCTTTCAAGCTTTTTGTTTCCCCAGGTGAACCTTTGCCTTCATTCCTACCAATGAAATCTTCCTACTAAAAATCAAAGGTGGTGTCCTCCCTCTGACAGCAATTGGGTCTTAAAAAGTTTCCTGACTTAATCTGCCCTCACATATATGCAAGTTGAAGGTCTGTGTCTGATCTGAGCCCCTGCCCTTTCCCAGTTTCTTAAGCTGACAGGGATTTCTCTTTCCTTCTAATCCGAGGATCTCCACTGACAGGGCTGCAGGAGAGGAAAGGAGGCTGGCCACAAAATGCTGGAAGGCAAACTACCTCCAGCTTGCTCCAAATCCTTTTCCCAGTCCCAGAGGAAGGCATTCAGGAGGCCAAATGTCTGAGGAAGCAGCTGCCACACTAAATATTTCTAGATGGGGACCAGTCCTGAGATGGTGAGAAAGTTGAGCTGGTTTGGAAAATGTTGGTGAAAGGCCCCAAAACCAGTTCAGCAGAGAGCTGCCCCCCAGCTCGTGTTTGAGTGGCACGGGGAGATAAGAACCCCCTCACAGTGCAGAGGCAAGGAGGTTTTAGCACTTGATATGTCAAATCTTGTTTAGGGTAGATAAGCAAAATCACAGTGCTTCCTTGCTTTGGAACTGGGATTTTTTTTTCTCTCCCCCTGAAGGATGAGGGTCCCTTTTATGCAGTATACTTAAAGGTGCAATGTCAGGAAAAGGTGTCTGCAGTCATGCATTTGGGAATTGTGGAGGTACAGGGGGATTTAAAGCATTCTGTAGCCTCTGAGATTGTGTTCTGGTACTGCTGCAGGAGCAAGGCTGCATCCCAACATGGACAATGTGTGTGGCGTGTTACAAGGGAAGAAAAGCTGATTGCAGTCGTGGCTTGCTTCATTTTTTATGTCCTTGGTTAGTGCAAGTGCAAATGTTGGGCTGAAAAAGGCAATAAAAAGCCTTGATTCAGCATATTTATACCAAAACTAGCTTATTCTCCAGTTACCAGAATTTTCTTTGGAAATAACTTTTATCCTTTCCTTGTCACATTTCTTTGGATAGATGATACGACTTGGGAGGATCGTCATCACTTTTATTGTTTTGGAACATAAATTCTTGTAAAAAAACTTGTATCTCTGTTTTAGAGAGACACTTCAACAAATCTTTTTTGAGGAGGAGATGAAATCTTACCAAGTTCTAATATTCCTAATCCCTGAAGTGTTTTAGGAGGAGCAGACCTGCTGTCTGCAGTGTGTTGCAGGCAAGACCGACCTCTGCAGGACAAAGTGGGGCAGGTCTGAAGAAAATTAGGCTGAATGTATCTTGCAGAAATACCAGTAAAAAGTAAGTGTTCTCCCCTTTTTTGGAGAAAGTCTTTCCTCCTTCCTATTTTATTGAGTCAAACTCATAGTGTGAGTTTACAGAAAGGGGCAGGTGAAATTTTTGTGTGAGCTCCAGCTCTCCCCAAAAAAGGGTTTCCTCTGCTCCCCCTGATGCACAGAATGGCTGTGAAGGGTAATAAACTCTTGCCATTAGCTCTGTTCAGGGTGAGAAACTCCTTGCAAAGTGGTTGTGGGGGCCTAGGACACTTAGGTAAGAATTTTGAAAGTTGCACAGTGGTGAAACTCAGCCTAACACTGAAAAGGGAATTAACATTTTTCCAAGACCCCTAGGACCAAACTGAGATGGGGGGACAGGAGGTGTGATGTGTGTGGCAGATTAGGGAGTGTTTCTCCTGCTACATGCTGAAACTGAGTTGAAATTTTTTTTTTTTCTTTTAGGCATCCTGGATGAAAAATTTGCCTTTACTGTTTTAATGGCTGTCCTGGTTCTTTTCCTTCTAATTACTTGCCAGCACCGGAGCGTGTTGTTCTCATACAGTCATCACTGCAGATTCTTTGGAGACCCCAAAAGAGCTGAATAAAAGCTCCTCAGCCCAACAATTTGCTCAGTGAGCAGTGGAGCTTGTGAATCCAGGCTTCCTGTGCCCCTGCAGTGTGGGTGCTTTGGTGGCCAATAACACCAATGTCTCTGAGAGTGGCTGCACACGTGGGTTCTCTGATGGCTGATAAAAAGCTGAGCTCACACCGTGGTTCTCCTCCTCTGAGGAGTCTCTGACTGCAGTCTCTGCCCTTTCCTGATGCCTGATGTGAGAAGCAGGAGCTCGGTGCGTTTGAGCCCTCAGCCCTGCTGTAAGGTTTGGTGGAGAATCGGTGGCCAGACAGATTTAAGAGCTGTACAGGGAGAGGATAACAAAGACTGATGAACACATGTGCACACATGGAGGGATTTGGCAGCCCTTTAAGCTGTCCCCTGCAGAACCCAGCACCCCTCACCCTCTGTTCTCCCTGCAGGAACATTGCTCCTCTAGGTGTTGATGGCACAGGTAATTTCATAGCTGGGTGGTGAACTGATCACACCTAAAAATGTGTGAAGAACTGAGTTTGGGTCTTAGGTTAATAAGATTTCATGGCTTATCTTTTCTTTCAGCAAGCACTACTCTTTCTGCTGCTTTGCTGTACAAACCTTTCCTGCAGAGGCAGGGTTGGGGTGAGGGGGTGCAAATATTTTGTTTTCACATTGGCATCTCTTGGTTTGAATGCACACTAAACCACAGGCACAGACATCAGGAAAACACAACTCTTCTTTCTTAAGAAAATAAACCTAAAATTACCTATTAAGAAAAAAATTAAAGTAGTGGGTTTGATACCTATTCTTCCTAGAGGAAGAATAAATATAAAACCAATGGTCAAAACATGACGATTTATTTTTCCAGCAACTCTGACTTACACAGAGAGATATTCCTTTTTGTAAGAATAAGAAAGGGAGCTGACAAAGAGATTTTGCAGCTACATGAGACTCTCAAATACAGATCCAGGCATGAGATTTTTAACAAAAATTTCAAATTACAATGCAAAAATAGCCGTGGGGAAGTCATGGCAAGAATACAACACCCCTGAGGAGAAAATCACACCAAAAGCACGGCCTAAGAATGCTTAAACCTTCATCAGTTGGTATTGGATGCTGTTCCATGGAGGAGCTAGGGTTTCTATGAACACTCAACAGCTCTACTCTATGTCCAACTTGCTTTTCATTAGATTTTTGAGCCTTTCTCCCTTTTTAAAAATGACATAATAGCATAACTGAAATTCTGTCTCAGATCTAGGTGGATTGCGTATCATGTTTCTGGCTATGGGAATGTGAGGGAAAAGTCCTGTACTTGTATAATACAGGAGATTTAATTTGTTTGTCACAATAATTCCTTATGGCCTAAAAAAAATCTGTGGGTTGCTATACTAATTACAAAGGAGAAGAAGCAGTCTTACCCTTGAGAGGTGACACCTGTGCCCAGTGAGGATGAGTGCTACAAAAGAGGGGGTTGGTTGCCCCAGGTTCAGTTGGACTCTGCTGACTGTGCTGTGAGGAGGAAGGCTCAGGTGGCCGTGCAAGGGACAGAAAAGGTAAGATATTGTATGAGGGACAGAAAATAAGTTAGCTGGTTAAGCAGAAGGAAGAAGGAATCAGAAGGCTGAGTGGTGCAGCTGGGGGAAAGTTTAGTCCTCTAATCTGTGTTGTGTCCGTCTTGACTGCAACAAAAATCTGTAAATGCATCACTGCTTGGGGTTTAGATACTGAAAATTCCCAGGTTTTTTGTTGAAATGGAGCTTTTGAGACTTGTTTTCTAAGCGCTGGAAAGTTCTCAATTTTCAGGTGTATTTTGTACGTGGAAGAACCTCGAATTCTGCTTCTTTTGTGATGGAATGGTAATCTTAATTTCTGTTCCAATTCATTGTTTTTCAGAGCCACACCTGGCAACAAAGGCAGACTGATTCTGGTTTGGATGTCTTGTTTCCGGAACTCTGCAGAGTTTCAGGTCTTGCATCTTGAATGGCCAGGAAGATCTTAAGTCCTTGCTATTATTTCTTGTTTGCTATCTCTCTTGCTGTCTTATTGTTCTTGTTCTTGTTCTTGCCATTGCTGAAGCTGCATGACCTGGAAGAGGAAGACAAGCTCTCTCCTCCAAAGGTCTGCTTGTTTCCACTTCACATTACATTCATGTTATGGCCATCAGCACTTGCATTCGTGCTCCTAAATCTCCACTGTGCCACAGGAGGTAGCTAAAAAAGAACTTGTGCACAAAATACTATTTTGGGAAGAAGTGTTACTTAAGGTAGAACAAAAATGACAAACTCTGAGCACACATATTTCCCCTTCCATAAACATTGTTCTGGAGTTAGAAATCAGGAAAGCCTACAGTGTTGTGGTTGGTGATCACCTGACACCTGCCCTGCCATAACCAAGGCAATGGAAGAGCACAGCAGTGCAATGTCCACCATTACCTACATCATTCCTCATATTCCTGCTTTGTCTTTTCACTGCAAATTTAATTAGTCTCAGTTACTCTTCTGTAGTCTCTGTGCTGCAGAAACACATTGGAATTGATAAAAATGCCTATATTTTTTGACCGAGTCAAAGTACTTAAGTAATTCATTTCGAGCAGGATTTTGTTTGATTATACCCCAGTCACTGGACTCTTGAGCTGCTTCAGCTCCCTGCTTGCTTCCAGGAGGCTTTCATTTTGAATAAGGTCAGTCTCTGCTCCCCACCCATCTGGCTTTGAGCTCTTCAGCATTTTCCTCCTAATCCCCTTCTTATGCAAGCCCAGAATAGAGGAGTTTCTTCCAGCTCCAGATAAGTAGTAGCTGGATTTTTCTCTCCTGGTTGCCAAAACTGCCACAGTTCACCACAGGAAACAGTCCAGCTACCCATTCTGACCTACTGGACCTTGGTTGAGGTATTTGGCCTGCAGGTCCTACTGCAGGAGGAGTTGTGTGAGGGGGGAAATGAAAATCTGCAAAGTTGATCACAGAAATTGAAGTTTTCTTTGCTGAAGACAGCATTTTTTGTTATTTTGCCAGAAAGTTTCAACTAGCACTAGTGAAATGTGTCCAGGTGGAAGTGCCTACAGTGCAGTCATCTGCATGGTGCTAATACTCTGCATTTCTTTACAGTCCATGGAAGGAAAGGCATATGGAGTTTGTGATTTATCTCATTCAAGACATCTGAAGTAATTCAGGTGAGCTAGACCTGGAAGTGATGTTCCTCATCTTCATTCTCTCCAGTGATTAAAGGGAGCTTTTAGTGGTTACAAAGCAGACCTCTAAGTGCAAAATCCTTTCTAAGTCCTTAGAGAAATAACATGTCTGGAAGTCTGAACTTTGTTGATTCCAGGATTGCATTTCTTTCACCAGGTTCAGGCTGAGCTCTACTTGCTTTGAGCATCTTAGGGAGATTGTAAAAATCAGGTATTGTAGCTGTGACATTATTACCATAAGCTGTAGATCAGAAATGCCTCCAGGTCAGCTGAAATGTGATTTCCATCAACACCAGGCAGGGACAAGTCTCTTTCCCTTCCTTTTTGTCTGCAGGGAGGGCAAAGGGGAGCAAACCATGTCTTTTGCAATTCAAAGCTGAACAGTCTCCACTTGTTGTCAGTGTTCCCACATGACTTTCTTGTAGTACAGTGGGATCTCATGGAACAGAGGATATTGTTTCACACACATCTGTCTTTTTCAAACCCACGTCACCACAACAGCAAGCACTTGGTTTTAGTGACCTCCTGTGCCTGTATTTGTGTCTCAATGTGGAGGGAAAGGATTTTCCTCCCTTGGCAGGTGAACATCTAGGTGGTGTCTCATATTCCATCTCCTCAGAGGCAAGGCCTGCAGAACAGGCACCAGGAAGGCAGCAGACTTCAGGCCTCAGGAGAATGAGCCAATGTTATTAAACCTGTGCTTTTTTTTCCCCCTTTGCAACACTATTTTTCAGCCTGTGGTCTGTGTGCCTCTGGGAGTCTGTAGAATATTCCAAGAGGCCCATGAAACACAGCTAACAGGAGCAAGCCTATTGTCAGTAGGTTTAAATTCCCTATACAAGGATAAATACCTCTTTTGGAAAAAAAAAAAAAAAAAAGAAAAGAAAAGAAAAAAGAAGCAGCTTGTAAATTGAAAACTGTTGAAAACTGCAGCTCTGCAGTGTTCCAAGAAATAATTTTTCTGAACACTTAGATGCATGAAGAGTCAGAGGGTGATTTATTCTAGCCTGGTGGTTAGGCAGTTGCTTTAATAATAATTTAATTATTTTGTACAAACAGGAGAGGCTGAAAATTTCCTACCTCTGAATATCCTGTAATGCAGGAATTAGGAAAATGTCTGGGAAGGTGAGAGGCTTGAATTGGGCAGGGAAAAATGTTGAAAGCTTAGCACATATGTGGGGAAAGTTTCCTCCTCTATAGTGGATATATAAAAGCAACACCTTTCCACACATCTCCCTTCTCAATGCTTTGTGCTGTGTGGACTCTGGTAAATGTTTCCTTGGGGCTGAACATGTGCTCAGTGTTGGGCTGGTGTCCTGGAAGAAGAGGCTGTGAGGGTGCAAGTCTAGAGGTGCAGCTCCACTGGCACTGCAGTCTGTGTTTGTGGGCTCAGCACCAAAAAAAAAAAAAAAAAGAGCTTTTGTGGCTCACTCAAGGCTACAGGAGGTTCTTGGTAAAGAAAGGGTGTGAGCTCCCGTTTACCAAACATAACACCAGTACCTTCACCACAGGATTATGGTGTCTCTGTTAACACAACAGCAGCAGTGACCAGGTTAAGGGTGAGCAAGAGATGTTTATTTTCCACCCCAGAGAATTTTGACAGAGAACCAGCACGTGGCAGTGCTGCCACCAAGGAAGTTGTGCCAAGGGAGGAGAGGGGGAGGCCAAAGCCCTGTGTTGGATGTGGAAAGTAGAGGTGTGGTGCAGAAAGAAATGTAAGGTCAGATTTCCAAATCAGAGGAGGGGTTACAAAGAGGGTCACTGCTGTTCCATGATGGGCTTCCCATTGGATTTCCACACACAGCTCACAGCATCCTAAGGAGAGGCAAGGATGGGCACATGGCTCTGGTAGAAATGACACCCAGTTTAAAGAAATGGATCAGCTTAAAAGAATGAACAGCTTCTTACTCCTCTGAAGAGCTGCAATTCAAATCAAGACAAATCTACTATTCCTGAGGGCTTTGTCATATCCTTCAGATATCCTGAAGGTCCATAATTGGATTTTTGCCGTAAACAAGCATTGAGAAATATGTTTCTTATTTAGGATGTTCATGTCCTTTTTTCCTTCCCTCTTAGTCAAGAGAATTTCTGTGGACGCGAATGGGAACGGGAAGGGAGTTTGTCATGTGGGGAAAGACAAACTTCCCAAAGCCCACAGAACTCAAAACTATTAACCTATTTTGGGTATTTAGAAAACAAAATGTTTACCCTCACAAACTTATTTTGTCTGCAACTTAAACTCATTTTCTCTCCCATGCCATTTAAGCAGATGACATTTCAAAACCAAACAGATTTTCTAGAGAGCCTGCTCATGTATTAAAGAAGGCTGACAAAAGCAAAGCAGCCACAGATCAGTCCTATGGAAAGGATTTCTGTATGCCTTCCCCTCATACTTTCTAATCTTTCTTATGTTGGAAAGTGTTTTAGATTTGTTTGTATTACATTAAATATTAAATTATGTATTACATAAACTCAATAATACACATTAAGTAATTATAAATCTGCATTTGTTATCTTTATTGCCTGTATTTATTTGTATTCTGGTTTGTATGTATTCTATCCACTGGAGCTTCTGTTTTTTTCTCTCCCTTTTAATTTATTATACCTCTGTCAATTTCTCCCAGCAGTGCATGTCTTAGTGAGAGGTTATGCTCTGTTTAGAAAACATGAATCCAATAATATGGAGAATAACTTTCAAACCTAATTTATTGACATTGTCAAAGAATTTGGAAAATTTGGGAAATTTCAAACTTTAAGCTCAAACCAGCTGAGAAAGCAACTATTTAAATTTGCTAAATCTTGGAAGACTGTGAATTATTCTTCAAACTCCCCTTTCTTGCTGGTCACACTCTGATGCTTAAAACTGGTTCAGTTTTGCAGGCAGGGTACTGTGAATGGGAGTAAGATTCCTGTTTGTATTACAGTGACAGCCAAACAGCTGGTAATGATAAGGGGATTTTCTATTACAAGTCAAGAGGTGCTGGAGGGAAGAGCCAAAGCTGAGCTTTCAGATCTAACTTTCAATGTTCTGACAGTTGTGTATTTGATTTTTCAGTGTTATGGTTTATTGCTAGCCTAAAAAGACTATAACCAGAGTTTAGAAGCACAATGATAAAATTGGTTTGTACTGTGATCCTTCAAAGTAAATAGCATGAAAACAAATTGGCTGCAGTATTTTAATTGAATTTAACTGAATTGAAATACTTTATTTTTTAAAGAACAGGACCATTTGTGAATCTTCTAATTTTTTGACCCACATGTTGTCTTTTGTGCTTGTTATGCCTTCTGAGGACTTACGTTTTATTCTTTTATCTATTCAGAAAGTTTTTGAACATATCACTCCCAAAAAACTCAGGGTGGGTGGTTCTGAAAGCAATGCTGATGAACAAGTCCCATGGAAATCTGTGGATATATCCTCACCCCATGGACATGAAAAGTAGGTCTGGATTCCCAGTGGGTCTGAGTCAAAAGCTCACAAAATCATTCTGAGCTTTCCCTGTGACTCCAGTTATCTTTGGCTCATGTTCAGTGAATGGGGAGTCAGTTGACTTGTAATTCTGACCCCAACTTATTTTTATTTATTATGAGCGGACACCAGCTGCTTCTTTTTTGTCAGAAATATACTGTGTGCCTTTGAACTTTGACATCTTCCTTCCAAGAAGATGATTTAGGCTTTGTCCAGGGTTTGCCAAACCAGCAGGCTACCCCATACTTTTGGACTTCCGACAGACCACGAGGGACCAATCCCCACCTACCTTTGGAGTGATGCATAAAGTGAAATCAGGAAAACCTGAGCGAGGCCTTGTGAAATGGAAATATTGATCGACAGGGCCACAGCTTGTGCGCTACCTTTGCTGATATGTTCAATTAACAGTCCTGTCAAGGAGAACCTGGCTTTGGTCACTCAACCTTACTTCATTTAACTTGATAACCCTCGATATCCAACAGTGGGATAAACCAGATTCCTCAGCTTTGTTTGCTTTGGCCTACCGTGTCTCTTTATGAGGAAAATGGTCAAAGTAAAGTGCTTCCTCTGTGTATTTTGACAGGAAACAGTACTAATATGCTTTCCTTTTGTCGTATGCCTTGGCTCTTTTCTCCCGGTGTTGTCTAAATATTTTCAGTCCAATGACATATTTATTAACCCACCACTCTCTGCATGGGGTAAGACTTTGATTGGCCCATCTGTAAAGACTCTCGGTTAAGGTGGTTTTTTCAGCGAGAGTTAATAATATTACTACTATTCACGTAAAACTCTGAGACAATCTCTTTAAAAATGGAGCACATTTATCTAAAACAGCTGGTTAAGAGAGCATGAGGGCCCAGCTAGAGTCGGCAAGGTCGAGGGTCAGGGTTAACACCAATCTCTCTGGAACTTTGAAGCTGACATTTTACAGATTATATGTGTCTCAGTGCACAGTGGGCATGGCATATAAATTGGTCTTAGAGGCCCCTATTTGTTCTCTGCATTTTTATGAGCCCACAGAGTTGTTCTTTGAAGCAGCACACACAGAAAATAAAAACTCATTTTAATGTTGTGGAACTATTTGCAGTAAATCATGTTAACATCCTGGCTTTTCTTTAGAGGGATGCAGGGTGTTTTTCCATGTTCTTGGGTGCTGTGATTGCCTCTGATTTAATCCTGTATTTTTCCTTCTAATCTCACTTCATACATCTTCTCTCCTGTCCCCAGTTTGGTGTTTGCACAGTTCTCCTGTGTGCCTGGCTGATTTTAAGCTCCAAGGGCATTTTCATTTTGCTTCATGCAGTGACTTAGTTATTGTAAATGCTTACTCCCTCCTCTATCAAAAATCCCCTGGCACTATAAACCCCTTGCTATTGTATGGCACTGCAGCCTTAGAAGAAAGCATCTGATTTCAAAGAGACCAAGTTCCATTCTGGAACTAATTATATCATTTATTTTATGATTTTTTTTTAATTGCTAGGTGTTTTAACTGGAAAATGCTGAATTCTGGAGAGCCACAAGGAACAGACACTGTTAACAGAATCTGCTGGAGGTATTTTAGCCACCTAATTAATTTTCAATAAATGCTTCCAATAGGTAATTTGCTTCTGGCCAAATGTAAATCAACTGGAGACAAATAGGGTTAAAATTGGAAATGTGTGATGGGGGCAATGTTTATGGACAAAATAACCTGGCACTCCTAGAAATAACTTGCTGACAGTAATAGAAAATTGGACCACACAGATGTTACCAAAACCTGAAGACTGTGTGTCACATGGCCCTGGCAGATTTTCTCCAGCTGGACACACAACTGGCTCTTGTGTGTGGGTGTCACCACACAAAGCCTGTTTATCCTGATCTTCCTTTGGAATGGATTGGGAAAGACATGCCTCAAGTCCTCTTGTACCTGGCATCCTTCCTAAGGATGGATCCTCTTTTGCAAAATTGACTTTATTGTCCTCTTGAACCTCCATGAAGCCTCAGAGACACTCCAGAGAGTACAAATATCCTCTGCTGAGCTCCAGGCTTCTGTGTTCTAAAGGCTTAGGTGTCATGTTTTCAGAGGTACATAAAAGGTGAAGCAAAAACAATTGATGAATAAAGTTTTGTAATATTTAAATTAATAATGGCACTAATCTACACCATCTTCTGTGATAAATTTAAAATTAAAAATAAAAAAACATTAACACTTCTTGCATATTTGCTTTTTTAAAGTTTCCTCACCCCTTTCACATATTTTTCACTGCTTCTAATTCTGTGATAAATCCCATTGTCTTCTACAGAAAATGAAGTCAGTATTTGTCCCTTCCCAAAGGGGCTGGTAAGAGATTAATTTTGTACTTCCCAGTATTTCCATGCCAGGTGGCCCTTGGACAGCGCTGTCTCATGGCCAAGGTCCCCCGTGGAACAACACACTGCCCAAGTCCCTTCCTGCCCTTAAATCCAAACTGGAAAAAGCCTGACCTGGCAGAAACAGATCCTTTGTCCATGGAAAGCTTCATATGAAAAGAGAAGTGTTAAGGTTTGATGCCTTTTTATTATGGATGTTAAGTCACTCACCTTAATAATTTAGAGTAAATTAGACAATTTGGTTGAGAGATAATGACAGGATTGGTGTTACTTGCTCCTGATGTGCCTGTGGGTGCTGGGAGAGACTTCAGAGCAGATGCCAGGTGCTGTATGAACAGGGAAATCTCCCAAAGCTGGGGCTCATGGGCAGACCAGCAGCAGCCCTAACGAGATGTGGTGGAGCTGCAGCGACATTGTCATCCTGAAAAACAGGCCACAGATAACCTTGTGGCATGAGGTGTGACAAACATAGGCTGCTGCCAAGTAAACATAAGGACAAGAGACCTCTGGAGATATTTGATTGCCCATCTTGTTTAAATCCTTAGCATTTTCTGAAAGCAAAACTCAACATGTGGGCTCACAACTTTTATAAACTTCTCTAAACATAAAGGTGACAAAGCAAATAATGACAATTATCCTGCCATGCTACTGAAAAGGAACTCACTTGGTTTCAGCATTTTCCTGATTTTAGTGGCTTTAGGTCTGGTCATGCCCTATAGGTAGAATCTCTGTCAACTTCAGGAAAACGCCTTGGCAGCAAGTTTATTGATTGATCTAGCAAATCTTTTAACACTGTAGTATCCTGAGGGGGTCTGGAAAATTTTGTTCATCTTTTTGAAGTCCCACAAAGTTTATTTCTGTCACTTTTATTTTTCCATGATGGCCAGTGTATGGAAAATGGCACCGTATCAGGCTCCACTCCTGTCTCCAGCAGCCCCAAACAAGGCTCTGTGCTGGCTCCCACGCTGGTTTCCTTCTTTTTCTTGGCTGTGCTGGCGGAGGCATTTTGCTGACACTGAGAGAGGAGTATTTATTTAGTTCTATACCAATGGAAAGTTTCTCCATCTGCAGTGCTGCTCATCAGAGATCTTAGTTTTGTTTTTTTTTTTTTTTTCAAATGGCTCAATGCTGGCAGTGTCTTCAGTCGAAGACATTTGCTTGGTGTCCCTTTTGCTGAGCAGGCAGGCGAGTGGGTTTCATGACTGGACAACAGGATGGGCATGTCCATCCTGCTCCTGCTTCTCTCCAGTCTGGAGAGCTTTGCTGGTTGGTGAGAATGCTGTCACAGGAGCTGCCCAGGAGATTAACCCCTGCAAGGCTTTGTGTATTGGCTGTGGCCACATCTCTGTTTCAACATTGTGAAACTAAGCAGTAATGACAATATCTGTCAAAATGTCCAGCTCATGCTGTTCCTTCCTCCTTGTAAGACACACTGTTGCTCCATCAAAACCCATCCTAAAGAGCCTCTATGCTTTGGTTTCACCTATTTGTGAGACTACATGGTGGGGTGAAATACCTAATACACAAATCCTTCTATATTGACAAATTGTTCTCATTGAAAGCAGAAAACGCCTAGAGACCTTACTATACGGCTTGAAAATTCTTAAGGAAATACTTTATGATCAACAAAACTAAACCAGCTGTTCCCATTCTGCTGGGATAATGCAAACCCAGCTGGAAAGTGAGCTGGACTGACCCCTGCCCTGAGGAGGCAGCAGCCCACAGCAGAGCAGGGTGGTGGCAACAATGCTGCAAACATCTTCACAAAAAACCCTGAATTGTACAAAACCAGAGCACCGTCCCTTGATTTGATAATTCTGCTTTTCCTACATCTAGCTACCCTAAAGACTTTTGCATAGCTCCAGTTTCCAATGTACCTGTCCAAGCTGGGTGTTTTCTGCACTCAGGTGTTGCTGAAATCAGCGTGAGTTTTCCCTATTTTTGATGAGATAACAAGAAAGGCAAGTAAGAGCTGAATTCAACAGGATTGTGCAGCTTGATGAAGAATCCCATTACAGATATTTTAGTCATGTTCCCCAGAGCAATATTCTAAAGTAGTTAAAAAATTGGATAAAGGAAATAACTGGGCAAAAATAAAGATGAGGATAGATTCTCAGCTCGCCTAAATTTCTATCGCTCTGCTGAAACCAGTGGAGCCTTTTCATATTTTGCTATACTGATGTTTTAACACATAAAGTTGTCATCTTATGTCCATCATTAATTATGAGCTGTATTTTTGAAATTCATAGTCAGACAAATAATTCTGTACTTAACATTGTGAATAAACCTGCATTTAGGGTTGCAGGAAGAGGGACCAGCTAATCTAAAGGCCATTAAAAGAGCAATTCACATGAGGAAAGAGAACCTGATTATGCACGGCATTTTAGGAACTTTAAGAATATTTTTCTCTGTATCATGAAGCAGATTGGTTAATCAACCCTGAATCACATTTAATAAACAAACAATCAATTACGTGTTCCAGGAATTTTGATTTTATGACCCATCTCCCTATAATAGCAAATTACCTTTACTAACTGTGTTTAAGATGGAGCTATTGTAAATTCTTTTGACTGCTAGAGGAACTGATGGTCATAACATCAGACAGATCAATCAGTTTTGGATAATAATCTTGAATTTTGGAGGAGGACAGTTCTTCTACTCCTAGAATTCTATTAAGATAAAAGATAGCAAGTCTTTCTTAAGCCTAGTTCTACCCAGTAGTACAAGCTGGTTAATGAGGGACTTAGAAGTTGCTGGAAATACTTTATTTTTGAGTTTATGGACATTTGATACAGTGCTGAATCTATATATTGCCTTTAAATCTAAAAAGCATAACAAAACTCTACATTTTCTGCATTAATCTAGATGTATTTAATTAGCAGTAAAGCATGAGGCTGGGAGCCAGGAGGTCTGGGCTGTAACTGCTGTGGGGATCCTTTGCCAGCCTTGCCTTTGCCTGTCACCTGGGAATAAAAGTCTCTCCAGGGAGCATTTGCCACAGTGGAACTTAATTTACTGATGTTTTTAAAGTGCTTTAAAGGACTGACATGGGAGGCACAGGAGAAATGAGAATTGTGAGGATCTATTGTGCATCCCAGGACCCTGGCAGCTGTTAATGATGGACACATGGCAGAAAGTTTACAGAATAGCTTAGATAGCCACATATTTGGGTACTTACCAAACACAAAGCCTGTTCCTGCTGAAATCAATGGAAGTCCTGTGCTAAACCTGTCATAAAATTTTCCCACCAGGATTGCCCTCATCATGTTGAACTAGAAAGTGCAAAGAAAGAGGGAAGTAAGATATGCATCTCTTTAAATGAAATGGAATTTTATTTTAATCTCCAGACAGGCCTTTCTTGATTGCTGTGCACAAATTTGTTTTACTTTGCTATTGCCAAATTTCTTGAGCTACTGCCAGTCGTAATTCATCCGAGCTCCCATGTCATGATTAAACACGTTGAGTGACTGAATGAAGATGGGAAATGCCAGTGTATATAAATCACAACAGACTGTCAGTTGTTCTCCATTTGCTTCCTCATGCTCCTCCTCGTTGTCTCCCAACACCCATGATCAGTGCTGTTTCCTGATTGCTTCACTCATGTGTCCTGATCCTGCCTTTCTTACAGCTTAGCTTACAAAAGCTGCTCTCTTGTTTTGCCAAGTAATCCTTGTTTCTGGGGAAAACCCATCCGGAGCACTCAGGTGAGTCAAATCCAGTGGCATTGCAGGAGTATGTCCATATTACTGTGAAAAACCACCTGGAAAAACCCATTCCGCCTGACATTTCAGCCAGGTGAGAAATGCCTCTAATCCACACCTCTGTTCTCATGGCTCTACCCCAGCAATGGCTCCCACCCCAGGCCCAAGAGTCTTTAAGCTCACAGCCAGTGGAGGAAAGTGCACAGAAAACTGGTGCTACATTTCAGCCCAGGCTGATGAAGATGAAGAATCGTGCTCTGGAGCTGCTGACAGCTGTTTCTTCTTTTGGCAGAAGGTCACAAAAATGATAAGCGAAAACACCGAAAAAAAGGTAAATCACTCAAGGAAAACTACATCTATTTTGTTTTGTCCTGAAGTGTTTCATTATAATCATAAACTATAAGGTGTTAAAGGGGTTAACAGGCTCTCAACTCATTGTCAACTAATTATCTTTAAGGTGTTGTCATCACATACTAATCGCTGGGTGAATGCCAGTCCCACCACGGGGAGGTGCCCAACCCCAGGGTGACCTTCTCTCACCTAACAGATGCTTACTTCATTAACTTCAACCATCACTTGCACGGAAAAAAGCTTTTAGGGGCTTTCATCTTTTTAAAAGGGCAGGGAAAAAAACCCTAATAAACTGGTAGCCTGGTTAGCAGTAGGGGACAGCTTTAGCTTCAGGCACCATGGGTGGCTAAGATGTATGAGAAACAGATGTAAGGCCTTTGGTGATAGGTCTGCACTTTCTATTTATTGACAAATGAAACAGGCAATAGAAGGCAATTAAAAGCCAATGATTGCACACAAACAGTGCAAACCACAACAGCAGAGAGGAAAGAAAAGCAACAGCACAGTGCAGCTCAGCTCGTTCAGGGCCAAGTGACATCGATTTGGGAAGTAAAAATGTGATTTCTTTGTGAAGAAAATGTTTTGAGTTTAAAGCTGAAGAAGTCTGATAGTTGCTCTTGCTTTTGTATTCTGTTTTTCCCTAGGGGCTCCCCAGTTACAAGGTACTTCCCAGCTGTGTGACTCTGGTTCTCTTTCTGGGGTTCAAAGAGGAGTTTCAGTATTGGTTTTAATTGATGGAATGGATAAGAAAGATAATCAAATGTGAATAGACAGCAAAGGGACAGTCCTTCATTGCTGTGACTGAATGTGACAGTGTTTTGATTCCAAAGCTCAAGTTTGACAACCTCTTTATATCTTAATGTTTTCTTAACAGGCAGCTGAGACCTGGACACGAAAAGATAAATCCAAATTCCTCTACTCAGGTTCTCTAGAGAGACAGATTTATCCCTTTTCATTACTAATCTTCTGTCCTCAGGGAATCAGCTTGCAAGATAGCTTATCTATGAAAGAACTGGAGGAGTGTGTGTCTTGCTTGTAGGCTGACCTCCTTGATCCCAGAACGTATAGATAGGTAATGCAGGGAACAGGAGGATCTTCTTTGTAGGCACTTTAACAACCAGACCTGGGATAACACCTACTTTTCACTTAATATGATGAAGGTGCAAATCCATAGGCCAAATTTAAGTGAGTCTTTATTCTGAAAACTATAATTTTGCACCAGAGGCAAGGGGAAAACCAGCTCACCCTCCCAGGATGATGTTATGGCCGAGCAGAATCTCATTAAAAATCAATTCCTCATGTCCATAAAACAAGTTTATTTTATCTTGTGAGAGCCTGCTGTTAGCACTCACACAGTCCCATTGTGTGGAATTCCTGCTCCTAGTTGTATGCCAAACTGCACAGTGTACCATTAACAAGTTTCAATTTTATGCTAAGCTTTTCAATATTTTTGGTGTCATTAACCGCAGGTTATTTTGCCAGCATGTGGTGTCTTATAACATATGTTATTAATAGTGATGACATGTTTAGGTTCTGAAGGTTTAAACAAGACCTCCAATATTTACATTTATAAAAGGGGGAAATGATGAGAGTAGGGCTGCCATTGGCCACTGAAGGCTCCAGCTGTGCAGGTATTCATCCTAACCCTCACAGGTCAAGGCTTGCTGGCCAACTCTTACAAAAACATAATGCAAACCACATTTTATAAGCACCACAAGACAAGCTAATACATGCTAATTATCTATTAATCTGCCCTTTTTGCAGAGGTAACAAGAGGGACATGTGTTTGGCCTTGTGCTTTGCAGTACCCCACCCACCCAAGGCCTGCAGGGATGATGGCACCTGGTGCCATGGGCTCAGGTGTCCTAATGACTTACACTGGCTTAACACCACAGATAATCACAGAATAACCTCAGCTAGGAGGGATTCACAAGGATCATTGAGTCCAATTCCTGCCCCTGCACAGGACAGCCCCAAAAATCACACCATGTGCCTGAGAGCATTGTCCAAACACTGGGTGAACTGTGGTAGTGCTCAAGATGCTCAGCAGCACTTCTTCACTGAGACCTTGCCATGAAAGCAAGGTAAAATACACTCACATCTCAAAAAGAGAGGTCTGAGTTAATGCATTTTATGCCTTACTGCAACAGGTTAAGAATATGCATGTGCTCAGTAAATAGTTTTGCTGACCTGTGGTGATTTAAACTTGGGTAACTTGATTGTGTCTCTGGGCCTTTCATCTACAGAACCTTTACATCTCTCTCTCTCTGTGTCTTCTGGTTGAAAAATGGCATTTGGGATTTTTAGGCACTTTTGTAATTAACGAATAATGGTTTCATAGTAATTTAGAAATTTCACTTTTGCAAGCTGTGAAGAAAACATCTTATGTTCAAAGTATTGCTAATCTTGCATGTGCGTGTTTGCAAAGAGAGAAGGAGGGAATTGCAGTCCTTAGTACCAGACATAATTAGGATGATTAGTCAGGGCTGACTACACTGCAAATTATAGGGAGCAAAGAATGGTGCTTGAGTGATGCTTTGTGGTGCTAGGAAATGATTCATGTCTAGGAAGGATAAACACAGAGTCTTAAATGAATTATCATATAATGTATTTAGTTATAGTGACAGAAGGAGTCTAATTTTAATTTTTTAAAATTTTTGGTGCACCTAAGATTGCAGGCTTAGGATTTTCAAAAGGACACATTCAGCTCTATTTAGGCAACCAACTGACTTCATTTACTTGATTAAATTTTCCTTAGAAATTCCAGTGGCACTGGTTTAGTTTTTTGGTTCACAAAAAAGCACAGGCATGGAAAAGTGCTGCTTAAAGTGGAATTTAACTCTATGTGAACACAGAATTGCTGTGTTGGTAACAGGTAAGTGTAGGCAGCAAGGAAGTGATGGTCACAAATGTGTCTGTGGGCCCAGCTGCTGAACAGAACCAGGCATGGGCATGGGAATTCTTGGGAGAAGACATTCACTTTTCATTCTTTACATAAACATTGTGCTTTTTGTAACAGTGATGTTATTCGCTGTAATCTCAAATGCTTCAGTTAAAATGCAGGTAATTAAAAATACGACATGACCTCATGCTGCTATCTCTGAAATGAATGGTCATAGAGCACAGATAACTTGGTGACACAACACTTGTTTGGGTCACCAGGGAGCCCAAGATCTCTGTTCCTCAAACCTGTCTGGGCATAGAAGATGTCATGGTCAGTCAATTTATTTTATTTTCCCATTATCTTGAATTGAAATTTCACAATAAATAAAGTGAAGGGTAAAATAGAGCTGAAATTATCCTTATGGTTTTGTATAAGGAAACAAACAAAGTTACCTAATACATCACATATTCTCACACCTGTATTTTGGGCTTCCATTCACCCAATAAAAGCTGTGTGAATTTTTAGGGAATTTCAACCAAATCAGAAAAACAGAAAGAAGATTTAAAGTAAGGATTCACAGGGGACTCCTACAGGTTTTATGGAAAGAGATGTCTGTGTAAAATGAAAACTCCTTTCAGCACTTCAAGGGAGCTTATACAAAAGAGTGAGAGCAACTTTATACACAAGCAGATAGAGATAGGACAAAGGGGAAATGGTTTTAAACTCAAAGAGGAGAGGTTTAGATTGAAAGAAATTCTTCCCTGTGAGAGTGCTGAAGCCCTGGCACAGAGAAGCACAGAGAAGCTGTGGCTGCTCCATCCCTGGAAATTTTCACGACCAGGTTGGATGAGGCTTGGAGCAACCTGGGATAGTGGAAGGTGTCCCTGCACATGGAATGAGATGATCTGTAATGTCCCTTCCAACTAAGCCACTCTGTGTTGATTCTGTGAAAGATGTAAATGAAAGCCCTCCCTGAGAGAGAGGCATCAGCACAGCTCCTGCTCTACTGAGAGAGATGGGAAATACTTGTGAAACAGCTGTTCAGGTTCAGTCACACTGACCACCCCAAGAAGGGAAGAAGCCTGTGCTGGAGTTCATGCTGTGTTAGACACAGGGTGATCCAAACATGAGACACAGCCACAGGTTTCACATGTTGTGGTCTTTACAGAATGCCTTGGCTTTAGACCCCCATCCCCAAAAATTAAAATTCCATTTGAATTCAGCATCATAAAATAGCCTCTATGAAATGGAATACTTGCAGTATGGTCAGGAGACTGAAGAGTGATTCTATTTTGTTTAAAGGGCTTGTTTTTATGAGTTCTCTCAAAGGTTACACAGAAGAAATAATTTGTTGTTCAAGTTCTTAAAAGTCAAGAAAAATCACCCAAATTTTATTTTCTTTCTAGTTAATGAATTTCAAAACAATATTCATCAGAATTTTTCAAGGCAAATGGGCAAGTCAGGCATGCATCTCCTGCTGGCTTTCAGTGGGGACTCAGCAATCCACTGCCATATTTTTTTTTCCTTCTTTCTTTTTCTTTTCTTCCTCCACCACTATGCAACTATTCATTTAGGCAGGACTGATTTTGTATGGAAGGAGTGCCAGAACATTAACACAACTTGTAAATAATAGAGGGCTCTGCTGGGTGGTGAACTAGGTTCTGTCTCACCACGCTGCAGCCCTCTCACAGCAGCTAACCCTGGATTCGGGCATCCAGCACTAGGAGTGCAAATTGAGAAATGCAGCTGCTGACTTTTTGCTTCATTTGTATTTATCTCCTCCCCTCAGAAGTCTCCAGGCCAGCTAGAATTCCACAGCAAGGCCTCCTGCAGACAGCAGGAGCAAAGCAGTTAGTGGAGTCAGAAAATTTTGGAGAACCAGAATGATCCGATCTTCATCGTTGATCCTTGTGGTTCATATTTATTTCTGGTTTGGGAAGTGTCACTGCCTCCCTACAGCATCCCTTAAAGATCACCTGTGGAACTCCTCAAAATTTTAAGAGCCCTCAAATTTCTCCAGTTCATCTGGTGACAAAAGGATGGGATGGCACAGTGCTGTGCCCAGGAAGGCTTGGAAGGAAGGTGTGACCTGGGCTCGGTGTGCCAGCTGCTGCTGGGACAGGAGGGTGTCCATGTGCACTGAGCTGGCCCTCCCACATCTCTCAGTCAGTGAGCTGAGTGGGGTCTCTGCCCTGCTCTTAACCTCAGCACAGGCTCTTGCCTCTTTGCTGATGTGGGATTTACAGTACAGCAGCTGAAGAGCCTGAGGACCAGCATTTTTCTGTTGCAATGCACCCCTCCAAGGATGAGGTGGTCAAATTGGGAAGGGATTTAAGGTTCTCTTTGTCTCCCTTAAAAGGTGAAAAAGCCAGAACTTTATTTCCCAATTTGAATGTGTTCTGAACCAGGACACCTCACTGGACCCCCTGGACTTCACCTCAAACCTGGGGCTGTCTAGTTGGACGAGTGCCAAAGGCTCCACCTGGACAGTTCCTACTAAAAGCATTGAATAAAAGAACCTTGTGGCACTTTTGGGGTGTTTTAGCAGAGACAAGGACCTTCTTGCCTCTGGCACAGCTTTTTCTTGGTAGAGTATGTTATTTTCGTTGTTAATGAACCTTTTTGTTTCCAACACTGCCTTAGATGTTGATCCCACTTATTTTTATGCCATTGGGGATTGCAGGACAAAACCCAAATGGTGATAGACCCTCTGAGAGCTCCTAACACCTGGCTCAAAGAGTATTCTATCATTTTTCTTCCTCTTTACCTAAAATTACCCTTTCCAAGGGCTCTAACCATGCAGGTCACTGTTTTGGAGGAGCACACCGAAATCTGGCTTTTGCAGCATGTTCTAAATTCAATTATTGCTTTGAAGTCATCACAGCAATCAACACCAAAAGCACACAGACTCAGATGCACTTCCCTGCTTTCCTCATTTTTGGGTGCTCTTTGGGATCGAGGCAGGTCTGGCTCTTTCTCATTCTCACTATGTCTTCTCTTCAGGACCTGAGAGCCTTTTCTGCTCCTCTCTTGCACGCTTTCTTTATCTCAGCTAGTCCTGAAATCAACATTCTTCAGGATAAAAGCATCTCCTGTTTCCTGCACATTGTGTCTTTCCCAGAACCTACACTCCCTTTGGTCTCTTTATTTGCAATTCCCTGCCACTGTTTTCTGCTATTCCCCCTCTTGTCAGGTGGCCTCGAGCAGCCTCCAAAGTTCTCCAAGTCCCCACCTGATGATCAGCAGCTGAGTCTTCTTCCCTCCCAGTCCCTGAGACGTTCATCATGTTCAAGAAGTGAGGTAGCAGCTTTCTCCTTACCCATGGCTGTTGCAGTGGAACAGACTTTTGGCAGCATTTAGTGACCCCTTTTTTTATTAGCCCTGTGAAAAGGCACTAAAGTTTCTCTCATCGCCTCCTGTGGATTCTGGGACACTCTAAGCCTAAGGGAGCCAAGAAAGAAAAAGATTCTCTGCTCAGAGTAGGTTTTGTAGCCTCTCAGACATGCAGAGAGAGTCCCAGAGAGCAAGCAGAATTCACAAGCTGTGCATGGAGAGATTGCCCAACTTGTCACTTAACATGAAATTTTACAGTCTTTCCCTAGGAACGTATATTACTTTAACAAAATAAAAATACTTTCCCCTTATCAAGCATTATTCTTTTACATTTACAGTTTGCCTGACATACAGGAGTAATATTCCATGGTTTGCTACAACTTGTAAGTTTATGACCCTTCTGTGGCAGATCAGACTAAACATAATTCATTCACAGCTACTTAGTGTTCTGGGAAATAAACCCCTGAACTTAAATAACTATAGTGTGACCTCTGTAAAATATTATTTATGGGTTAAGAACTGTTATTATGTACATATCAAGATATGCCAAAGGTTATAAAACAAACACTAGTCAGCAAACTGCACTGTTCACTGGCCAAGTCACTCGTGGCTTGCTTTCTGGTTATAGTCCTACAAATTCTATAAATGGAAAAAAAAATATGATTTGGCTGCCTTGGTAATTAGAATGAAGTTGAAGCTATTGACCACTAAGGATTCGATAACAAATAATTCTCTGTCATAAACAGAATGCCAAAATATAACCAGGCAGTCTAATGGAAACATGTGGTGTTTTCCATCGAAAGAACATTGATTGCCACAGGGGTGCAGCCACTGTCCCCATCAGCAGGGAAACGACAGCCCTTCATCCTCTACTCATTTTGTAAATCAGTCAGGAGAAAGCTCCAGGCACGTATGTAATGCCTCCAGAAGGGAATTCCAGGTTCTGGTTTTGATATCTGCCATCCCACAGGGGGCTTGGGGAGCACGTCAGGGTGTATTCACTGCTCTGCTTGTTCATGTGTAATTTACCTTTGTCGGAGCACATCTTGTGCACAAGGCTCCTGAAATGTTTTACAGGCAGGGCTGTACAGACACATAGATCAGAAACGTTCATATCATTCAAAACCACATCATATAATTTTATGTGAGAAATGTGTCATGGTTTATTTCCCCTTCCCCTTAATCTCCCCCTTCCCCCCCAAATAATGATAACGGTAATAAAAAGGTTTGAATGAAACATTAACCACCAACTTTATCTGGACAAGTCTTATAACAGTCACATTTAATGACATAGACAGACCCTTTCACCCCTTTTTCAGACAGAGAAGTTCCCCAGGAATGTCAAAGGGATTTTAATAATTTCTGCAATAAGGACAGATGTAAGTACCTGCATACAGGTTTTCCTGGCTCTCACATCGAGTCCAGTAGTGCACAGCTCACAAAGATCCCTTTCAACTTGCTCTTTAGACATCAGGGAGGGTTTTAGGCATGTAAAGTAAATTTGTATGGGGAAATAATCTTTTTTTTCCCTCTGAAGAGGAAAATTTTGTTATTAAGTCAGGATTTTTTTTATTCTCTTACTAGAAAACTACCATGTTAGAGAGCTAGTACCAAAATAGCAAACAGCCCTGTGGTTAGGACAACCCCTAGAGATGATGAAGACTGAAATTCACGTTCTTTTGGAAACTTTGGGTTTGCACCTTGGTGTGCCACATCCCATGAGAGTGCCCAGCCTGCTGACCTTTCCCTGCTGACCTAAATCCCATGCTGGGCTGAGCCAGCTTTTCCCTGGGAGCTGGGTGGAAACCAGCACCTTTCACTGGAATGATTGAATCCACCTTGTTCAACAGTTCTCTTCTGCCCTAACAGTTCATGCTTCTTCCAGAGTGTTTGCACTCAGTCTGCTACTCATCCTAACATTTCCTTCCTGACCCTATCCCATGACAGGAGTGACACTGGCAGTGACTCAGGGTATTTACATAAACACCTTTTTCATTGGATTGAGCCTGTTGAAAGATCCCAGTTTAGCAGAAAGGAGAAACCAGGTCTTGCACCAATATGATGTAGAATGGGAGGAGTGAGTTTGCTGCTATATTGCCACCTCTGGATGGAGTTGCATGAACTCCAGGATGATATCCCTAATCTGGATGGAAAACTGGCTGTTACCATGTGAGCTAAACTGCTCACTAAACCCTCTGAGCTTCCCTTGGAATATGGCAGGTGCAGACTTAGCCACCAGTCTCCAGGGATATGGGAGGTACTGGAACAGACAGAGTTTGAAGTTGAAGGTGGGTGTGATTTTCCTTTGAAAAATTGAAGAGATGGCATTTCCAAACATTTGGTTCCTTTTGCTAGGTCACAGTTTAAGTTAATGCTTACTCATGCTCAGTGAGTAAACACTTCCTGCGAGCTGCTTTAGTTTAGCTGAAGCAGGGCTGGGGTGGCCTGGCTTTCAGTAGAGCTGTGCATCCATGTCTGGATCCCAGGAGGAAAAACCCAAACCGTGGGGAAACCAGGGCACACTGTGAGCACAGAGCACCTGAGACAGTGTGAGCCAAGCACAAGGACCCTGGCAGGGGAACTGGGTGACCTGTGTCCTAGTTCTGGTTCTGTCCCATCTGCAGGGTAGTCCAGGCCACCACTTTTGCCCTCCTTGGTCTGTTTTCCTTCTTCTCTTATGCACTGTCTGTTTTGATGGCAAGCTCTGTGGGACAAGCTGCGTCTTTTTTCCTAGGTGTTCACCCAGTTCCTAGTGCAGGGCAGTCCTATGCTTATTTCACTCCCCTGAGGCACCACTAAAAAGCAAATAACGTGAGAGATCTGAACATTTTTGCTCTTATGTATTTAATAAGACTAAATGTGTATTTTAAATGTGAGCTGCTGCGGGTCTCCTGGGTTTTTTTTCATTTACACCCCTGAGTAATTTTCGTGTTTGATTGCACAGGAGGCTTTAACATTTATGTCCTTGGAAAAGGCTGGGGCTGGTAGTTGAAAGCACAGCCCTGTGCTGCTCAGTGCAGTCCCAGCCTGCCCAGGGGGCTGGTCTAACTAACCAGAATCAAATTAAAGCGCATCATAAAATTACAGCATGCTTTTCTGTAAAGTTTTATTTTTACTTTCCTGGGCCTGGCCTTCAGGTTTCAGTAGGAGCAACGCTCAGCAGAGCTCCCTGTGGGCTGAGGGTACCCTCTAGAGGAACAGGCACTGGCAGCAGTGAAACACAGGGATGCTCTTTCTTCCCAGAGGCTCTTCTAAGGCTGATAAGAAATTAAGGAATATTTAAATATATAAGGAATGCTTATTCTGAATCCTACCCATTTGAGCTGCTCACTCTATGCAAGGGTGACAGGGTGCAGGTGGTTTTAGGGGTCATGTTTAAAGGGAGATGTGTGCTTCTTCAATCCTCCTAAAATCAGGGGTTTGTGGTTCCCAGGCCTGACGGGAATAGCGCAGTGCAAACAGGAACACAAGACTTGGTGTTTCCTCCTGTGCATAGTGCTGGCAGAGAATCATTTAGGTTGGAAAAGTTCTTTTAGGTCATCAAATCCAACCACTGTCCCAGCACTGCCAAGCCCACCCCTAATCCATGTCCCCAAGTGCCACATCTAAAAGCTTTTTGAACACTTCCAGGGACTTTATTACTATTCCACCACTTCCCCAAACAGCCTGTTTAGGGCAGTTTGACCACCTTTTCAGTGAAGAAATTGTTCCTAATAGTCAATCTAAACTTCCTCTGGTGAGGCCATTTCATTTTGTCTTATCACTTGTTCCCTGGGAGCAGAGCCTGACCCCCACCTGGCTGCACCCTCCTGTCAGGAGTTGTGGAGAGTCAGAAGATCCCCCCTGAGCCTCCTTTTCTCCAGACTGAGCCCCTCCAGCTCTCTCAGCTGCTCCTCATCAGACTTGTGCTCCAGATCCCTCCCCAGCTCCATTCCCTTCTCTGCACCAGCCCCTCAATGTCATTCTTGTTGTGAGGATCCCAAAACTGACCCCAGGATTCGAGGTGTGGCCAGGGTGGTCCCCTCAAGGCTTGTTCTCCAGCCTTATGAGATCCTGCAGGCTGAGCATGACATTCAGATCTTTTCAGTCTGGCCAGCCCTGCTGGGAAAATTGCTTCCACTGTCCATGGAATGGGATAGGTCTTCCTGAAATGAAGCACCACTTCATGGGAGGAAAAGGAATTCCTTGTTCTCCAAATTTTTGCAGCCTTCCCCTCTTCATAAGGATCAATCTCCAGTTGAATGTGACTCTTCACTCCCAAACAATTTGAAGGAATGATTTTGGTGAGCAAGGGCATTGGCAACACGGCTGATTTCTCAAAGAATTGTGAAGAAGCTGACAGTATGTAATGACAGCACAACGTGTATGCAAAATAATGCTCCCATTCCATCCTCCCGTTGCAAATGCCTAAGCTTCATATTCCTGTTGCCTTGCCTTCTGGCAGTACCTCAGCGGCTCCTGCTCGGTTTGAAAACAAAAGAGGCAGCTCCATCTAGAGGTCTGTGACAAAGGAGAAATCCTGGTTTTCATAGCTCTGCTCCTAGGAGTTTCTGTTGATTTCTGTCGATGTGGGAGCGCTTTCTCCTGATTAGCATGGTTTTTCTTTCTGGTTTCTAAATGTTTTATAAGTTCTAAGATTTTTGGTGCAAGGTCTTGAAGTTTTAGAGCAATCCTGACCTATTCTTATTCCCCCATCTTATTCAGAGTGAGTTGCAGCTCAGCAAGAGCATCCCTATATGTAGTTTGCTGCCTGTGTGCAGAGTTTGGGACAGAAATGGGGTGGTCAGGGAGGTCCTGAGCATTGTTTCTCCCTGATTCTTTACAGACATCTGAGAATTTCTCAGGTCAATGTGGGAGAGAGGACTGTGCTCAAGCCTGCACTGGTATTTCTGGCTGAGTGCACACTCTGATCCCAAAGAAGGGAAGAGTACCACTGAGGGAACCACCATGGAGTGGGGATGGGGACATGCAGGTAACTTTTACTCCTAGGTGTGCACCAACAGAAGTGTTATTTTAAGTAATTAGGAGTCTAATAGACTGAATCAAAGGGTCCTTGGCATGGCATCTTCCTATCCCAGATCTCTTGTGTTCAACTGAGATTTTTAAGATCGCAGTAAAAATGCATACAGAGCTTTTTTTTCTTCCTCTCAGTGATGATTAAATCAAAAACACAGAGATACAAGCCCTGCACAGCACATCCAAAGTGCAGCACTGCAATCCTATGCTGGGGGTTGTGTTGGGCTCTGAACCAAGAGGAGAGTTCTTTGTAATGGACTGAAGAATAAAAATCAATACTCCTTAGATGGAATTCAAAGGTTAATAATGCCCAATACCTCCTATGTGTTTCTTTTTCTTCTGATCATCCAGTCCAGGTAATTGTTCCCTTCTCCCTTTGAGCATCCTTTATCATCATTATATTCTCCACAGTGTACTCTCATTAGAATACTTTTAACTCCATTATTTCTAACCCTTTCCTGCTGCCTTTTCAACTTCCACCTGTACTATAGGTATTGAAGATGACAGATCTTGTGGTTACTAGAAAATGTACAGATAAATAGAAATTATTGGTCAATGCCTGCATTTCAGGAGAACAGAGTTCAGCTCACGAGATGAAGAAAGAATATGCAGTTCTTGGCAGATGGGACTTTGTTCTAATGAGAAAAAAAAATTTATGAGAGACATGGCAGGAAACTGAAAGATCAGGCTCAGTCTTGACTGAAAAAAGAACTTTGAGAGCTTGTTGATCCTTTGCCAGTGTTAAAGGAGTCAACTCAGTTAAGTATTCTTAGCTAATACAATGAGTCTGCAACATGTAGTCATAATAACCCCATAACATTAATACATTTATTTTTTTTTCCTCCTCTTTAGTCTCCTTAGTGTTAAACAATGTCTACTATTGTTTTAGCTCAGCTCATAGTTCAGTCTTTGGAGGAGTTAAAAAAATGCAAAGTTAAATTATTCAAGAATAGAACAACACCTTACTTCTTAAAGAAGAACATTAATATTAGATAAACATTGCAGTGAGCAAGGACATCTTTAACTAGATCAGGTTGCTCAGAGCCCCATCCAACCTGACCTTGAATGTTTCCAGGGATGAGACATCCACAGCTTCTCTGTGTCAGTGTTAACCAACCTTGTTGTAAAAAATGTCTTTCCTTTATCAGACCTAAATCAACCCTCTTTTAGTTTAAAACCATTACTCTTATTGCAACAGGGTCTACTAAAAGTTTGTCCCCATCTGTCTTCCAAGGTCCCTTTAAGTATTAAAAAGTCTCCCTGGAGCCTTCTCCAGGCTGAACACCCCCAACTTTCTCAGCCTTTCCTCACAGCACAGGAGCTCCAGCCCTCTGAGCATCTTCACGGCCTCCTCTGGACCATCTCCAACAGTTCCATGTCCTTCCTGTGCTGGGGATCCCAGAGCTGGATGCAGCACTCCAGGTGGGCAAAGACTCTGGGGTCTCTTCTGTGTTTGAACAGTCCTGCTGTTCCTCGTGGAAAATCCTGGGTTTTATTATGTTCCTCATGGAAAATCCTGGGATTTATTATCTTCCTCATGGAAAATCCTGGGATTTATTATGTTCTGAGTTGACCAGAAGCTGAAAGAAGCAGAGACGCTCTTTTATTCTACCCCATTCCCAAAAGATGAAGAGAATGCACACACCTGACAGTCTGTGGCCATTCCCAGCAAGCCTCTGCTGCTTAAAGGCATAAAGTGCACATCCTTGGGCTTCTTAAGTACTTCTGAATTTCTTGTCCAACTGGTTCTGTTGCACAACATGTTAGCATGTGCTGGCTTGGGAAAGAGGGTAGGAAGGAAGTTGTTATCAGAAGATGATAGGAGGGAAGCTGTATCCCAAGTGCCTTGTTTATAGGCAGGAGCAGATAAGCTGACTCATATCTCTGAGTCCCCAACACTACAACATCCCCACGCTCACATCACGTGAGACACAGGCACAAACATACACAAAGGACTTTAACCCCTGCCCCAGGGATGACATAAGCACTTTTTAATCCTTGGTCATACAAACCAGCAGTATTGTGAGCCTGTTCTTAGCAAAATCTCTCACCTTTTTCATCTTGATATTGGATCCATTGGCTGCCATTGCATCTGAATGGGCTTGCAGGTAGCACTGGGCTGATGTAATTTGACCAAATTGAAGTCCATGCTCGTCCTCTGACCACTTTGTGTGTAGCCAAACCATGATAAGATCCCATTTCACAAGCCAAATGGGAATGGGGTTGGTGAGGCACTTCCAGTGCAATGCATTCAGATCCTGCATTGTGAATCACTTTAATTGGAGAAGTGTGACCTCTCCTCTTCAGAGGGTTAAGCATCACATATGCCACCAATATCCTGTGCTGGTTGTGGCCCTATCTGTGATCCAAGCCTTTAGTGAACAGGTTGGATCACCTACACCAGGTGTGCCTTTGTAGGAAAGAACAACTTTAAAAGTAGCATTAATACCTGCAGTGCGGTAGGAAAAGACCAACAGCTCAGAAACTGAGTTATTTCAATACCATTAAATATACCAAATCACACAGAGGGTAAAGCACAGTCATTCCTCATATCTCCACCTCTGAAGAGCTGAAAGTTGTCTTGCAACAGCAAGGTTGGGTCTAGCACCAATTGGAGGAAATGAAAGATCCTGTTCCCAAAGAGCACTGACAACATATTTCTGGGTGTCTCCCCCCTCACGTGTGTACCATGGCACTGCAGGTTGGAGAGCACTGCTCAGACTGCTCCATGAAAGCCACTTCCATGACAAGCTGCTGCCAGTCCTTCATGGCATTTTGACACCGGTATTGTTTTAACAATGCTTTGAACTGCAAAATGGGGAAGAAAGCAGAGAGAAGAGTGGATCAGGGGGTTTCAGCATTCAGAATGTGGAAGGGAAGGCCTTTCATATCTTGGTTATACTGGGCAATATTCCTCACCTGCAGGCATTTGCAAGATTGTGGCTCTAAGCTTATTTGTAAGCCACAAGGCCAGAGGAGAACTGTACAATTATCTGGACTAAATGTTAATGAGGGACAGAAAGCATTCACCCTTAGTTGATGCATCCGTCCCCACGAGGAGGAAGTAAAAGACATTTTTAAACTTGAATGTAGGATTTTGATGGATTAGAAAGAGAGAACCGTGAATGAAGCAGGAGATTTTCCAGCCTCCTACATACACATTACTGGATCTTTTACTTAAATCCCATTATGATGTATGTGGATGGAAGCTGCTGCCCAACAAATAAATACAGATAAACCAGGGAAGCAGAGGGCACTGCAGATGCCTGGTGCCTCAGAGCTCTGTGGTTTAGAGGAAAGGTTTGTTGGCTCAGGGGTAGGGGGCTGGCATGTGAACTGAGTGTCCACATGGATACCTTGAACCCATTTCTGAGTGTGTCTGTCATGTTCGGGAATAAGCGAGAAACTAAATTATAAATAATAGAGCAAGAGTGCTGGGAAAGAAATAAACCCCAGTAAACCAGAACAATCAGTTTGTTCTCCAGTGTTTCCTGTACAAGTAATAAAATCTAATAACTGAGTTGCTGTTAACAGTTAATGACCACTGCATTTGTTAATGGACCCAGACAAATGAGAGCAGTTTAATACAACAAACAGGCCATTAGCTGTATTAATGGTTGGCTTGTAGGAGTTAGTGCTCTTATAAACTATATTCTGCAGTTTATAATACCAGCACTTTATAAAATGACCTGGTGTTTTCCAAAAAATAAAAAATAATAAGGATCAAGTGAGCTACAATTTAGTAGTGGAAAATCAGTATGCATGGTAACTAGGAAAAGCTGATATTAGGCTACAATCTCTTTTTCTGCTTTGCACGGGAATAAATCAGGATCAACAGCAAACATACTAACCAGTGCTGATTCTTGTATAGCTTAAATGAGTGGCAGCTTTGCTTTTGACTTCAGTCAGTTTTGGATTGATCCTATAATTATTATCATTAGAGAGGAATTTGATCTTTTTTTTTTTTTTCTCCTTCTTCTCCCTAGACCACAAATGATTCCACATATGGGATATTCAGTCTTCAGCAGCTGTCATTGTTTAAAGGTTTAACAAGCAGTCTTATAGAAAGAACTATAAAAGGGAAGTGGTATAAATAGACTAAAATTAATAGAGGAACAAAATTGAGTTAGTTCCTACTTCAATTGCCTCTACAGTTCTCTTAATTTTTGTATTTTTTATAGTGTATTTAGCTGCAGTTTCAGTTACAAAAAGTGTCACCGGCACTTTTTTGCAATGGTAGTTGTGAAAGACAAAATTCTTCCATTGCTTTACAAATTCACTGCTGAATGTAACCAGTGTCTGGTAGAAATTTAATGTGGAACAATTTAAGACTTTGCCCTTAACTTGCCAAATGAGGATGACACTAAATTATTACAGAATTATAGGTTGCTGGGGAAGGGAATAACACACTGTTTGGTAGGAAAAAGAAATGGAGATTTTTACAGGGTGCATGAATGGGCTCTAATTTGTGTTTATCTGTAGTGTGAGATGAGGCCACGCTTAAATCATAATGTTACAACAGGACTTGGCCAAGCTCTTTGGCTTTGTTTGTGGAGCTGAACTGGAAGTTTTTCAGACAGATTCCCAAAAACATAAGAGAGAAGTTGCATAAACTTATTTTTAAGGTTACTGTGACCTGACGGAAGAATGAAGGAGTAAACTTAGAAGTTGTTCCCACCTTTGACCATTCACCCACCTGCAGGGAATGGTGCCTAAGCCAGCCTAAGGAGGTGTCATTCTTCAGTTTTTTACTTGGATATGGAAATTACAGTTCAGAGGAGCATAGCATGCTCACTGTCTCTCTCCTAGATCCATCATACCTCAGCCATGCTGTTCCATGTCCTTCCTGCTGATTCCTTTCAGCTGGCAATTTGTGGTTTAAGACATTCCTGGGCCAGGGTTTATCTCATGGTCAGTAGTCACTATTGAGTCTATCCTTCATTAGCACCTAGTCCTGGATAAGGCTGTTTATATTTCTGGTCTCCATTTTTTGCAATGAACTCCAAATTATAACTATGCATTCTGTGAAAAGGCATTTGCTTCTGCATGTCTTTAAACCTCTGACCTAAAACAATTGTAAGTGTCCTTTTGGTCTTGGCTGGGAAAGAATGAAAAATCCTTTCCCATTCATACACCTCGTGGTTTATGATTGTACAGATCTTGCTCATATTTTCCTTTTCATTCATTCCTTCCCAGACTCAGAAATATCAAGCTAGGCAGTCTCTTTCACTTCACAACCGTGTTCCATGCCTTTCATCACCTTTGTAATCTTTTTCTGTGCCTTTCCTAGATCTATTCTGCATTTTTTGAGATGGAGGGAGCAGCAGGCTTGCATACAATAAATGGTATGAGTGTGTCATTTATACAGTGCCTGAGTGACAGTTTTGGCATTGCTGTCGGTTGTTTCCAACAATTACCAATAGTCTGCTTGTCTTTTTGATTGTTGGTGAGCTCTAAGCCATTTTTTTTTTCCAGGAGTTTTTTCACTACTACACTAAAACCTTCTCCCAGACTGGCAGGTTAATAAGATTGCCTGTAACCTGGCTTGTTTATCCTGTAATTTACCCATAATTCACATTGCACTGCCTTTCTGCTTTATTTTCTCTTTGTTGCCACTGCATGTCTCCCACCACTGTGGGAGCACTGATGTGCTCAGGCACATCAGGAGATCTGTTCACTCTTCTCAGTGGGTTCCTTGAACAGCTCTGTGTCACCGAACGACTCTCAGGGAACCAGCCAGCTTGGCATGAAGCACTGGGAAGAGCTCAGCCTCCCTGAGCACTCAAGGGCACAGAATGAATCACCCTGCCATGCCTGGAGCCTGGTCTCCGAGGTCCTGCTGAGGAAAAGAAGAGAATCCACACTTCTGCAAACCTGACTGGTCCCCAGAGCTGTGCAGGGAGGATCAATGCAGCCATCACCAGATGGTGCAGCTGCATTCAGCCTTGCAAGGTCATGGTGTGCAGGGATGTTTTGATTTTTGGAAGAAAATACCTAACTGGGGATTTTTTTCCACTGCATGGATGTCTGGAGAGTAGGCAGGGTAGGTTCTGACTTCATGTCGCTGCTCAGTTCTCTTTGAGAACAGGACATGTGGGCTTTGGCTGGGAGTTCAGAATAGGGGTGTGTTCAGATGCTGTTTGAGATGATCTGTTCCAGACTGGTTTGAGTGGATAAACAAAATTAATTAGATTCACATCATATGAGTCCACAGGATTGATTTTTTCCTCCAGCAGAAAACTGGCTTGCACTGCTGTTCACCAGAAATACAACTGAGGCTCACCTGCTTTTTCCATGAGTTTTACAATACTTGCTGGGTTTTTTTGAAGTCTGGGTAGATGGATCATGTTATCACATAAGATTCCAATGAACCACTGTATAGAAAAAGTTCTTTAAGTCCTCATTCCTATTGCTATTATAGATGAAACTCCAGCATGGCAAAGTACTTCACCTTGTGTGATTAAGCAGAAGAAATGGCACTGTCTGAGCCTTTAACCAGCAGATTTTTGTCTTCTCCCTGTTTCTGACAGTAAATATGTGAGCCAGCTATTACTTCTGACAGGTAATGCTTGGGATGACTTTCATCTCTGCCTGCTCAGGAAACTGAGGAAAAGGTAAAGAGAAATTTTGACACTACTATGGCAGTCTGCAATTGTAATTCACGTTTATCTCTTTAACTATAGTCTCCTAGTGCCATACATTCTTCACTGCTATTGCATTGAGCCCTTTGAAAGGGCACTAAGCAAAGTAAAATCTAGATTTGATGATTTGGAATTGAGAGTGAGTGCTCCAACCTTTCTAAGGCCTTCAGCCCTAGTTTTTAGGCACCCATGCTAGGTGCTTTAAAGTTTAGGCTGTCTTTAAACCTTGTCTGCAGCCCTGTGTGAGTCCTGGTGAAGTCTTCAAAGAACTCTGGGTTGCCCATGATGGTCAGTATGGCTTCTGCCCTAGCTTCAAGTGACAGCTCATAACTAGGAAGGAAAGGAGTAGTAAAAGTACAAAATGACAGATAGTGGTGCTCTTGAAAAGGTAAATGAGGGACTTTTTTATTTTACAGTGTCATGAAAGAAGAAGTGGTGAATCCAGACACGAAAGCAGTGGCAGATACACAGCTGATAAAAGGAAATATTTATTTCTGACCAGCTCACTGCTGTGGGATACCAGAATCCGAGAAGGTACGAACATTAAAACCAGAGAAAATAAAATTACCTAGAATGATCACAGCTAATGCTAAAATGCATTTCAGAAGGAACATCAATACAAAAAGCCTAAATCTACAAGTCTTTTACGAGAAGACAGTACTCTGTTTATTTGGCGATACCTGCTCTTAAAAGATCTGGAGCCAGTCACTCCTGGAAACAAAATCCCAGAACCTGGGGTTAGCAATTTCTAAAACTAAGCCTGTATTACTCCTCAGGATGAGCTGTCTTAACCAAGCTCAAAAAATTCTTAAACACTTGTCTTCTCCAGCTAATAGTGATAGAGCAAGGAACTTAAAAGCTTCGAAAGGAGACCTGTCAGAAGTCTGATTTAAGAGTCTACAAGTTTTTCTGGCAGAACAATTGCTTGCATGTGAAGAATGATCACATTACTGAACCTGTTCCACCTGCTCTCTCCAGAGGAGGCAATCAGAGACAACCTGCTCCGTCTGAGGCTTGGAAGGAGCCTTGGCTTGGTGTTCCTGCAAAGTTTGGGAGTTCTAGAAGCAAACAACGTGGAGAAGGGGGCAAGGGAGGAAAGGGGATGGGAGAAAACAAAGACAGTCTCCTAGGGAATGCGAAAGATGGCAGAGCTGAGGTGAGAGGAGTGGTCTGGAAAAGAAAAAAAAAAAATCAAAGAAACACACCAAAAAAAGGCTGCCAGCTGTCAGGCAGTCTCGGCACCATCCAGCGGTGGTGGGGTCACTCAAAGGACCGCGTCTTAGGGAGCGCAACCTAATTCAGATGATGCCGGCTGAGCAGTGCCACCGGGAAGGCAGGATTTCATTGTTCCCTACCCAGTTCACACCGCTTCGCTGTGAAATCTGCAAAGCAATTAAAACTAATTAAATCCCGACTTTATTAAGTACGATCAAACCCCCGAAGAAATCCACCCTAAAACCAACCCCGCACGCCGAGTGCCAGGCACGTTAATCACCCTCAATTAACCCCCGAACGGCGGAGCTGTTAGAACACGGCAGAGCCAACGCATCTTTGTGTTCTCCGCGCACGTTCTCCCGGCTGAGCGGTGCGGGAAGGGCGAGGCGCGGGCTGTGGCGGCGGCAGCGCTCCTCTGGGTCGCTCCTCTGCCCGTGCAGCCGCCGAGGGGCCGCAGGTCCGAGCGGCGGCCGCAGCCCCAGCCCTTCCCGGGAGGGGCTGAACCGGGGCTCGGAGCCCCTCGGGGCTGTCTCGGAGCTTGCCCCAGGAGCCGCGTCCTCCCTCCGGGCAGGGCAGCGGCCGCTCCTCGCCGCGCTCGGGGCTCCGGGCCGCGCCTCGGCAGCGGCGGGACGGGCAGAGCCGAGCGCTCCCCGCCCTCACGGCGCGGCTCCGCGGCTCCTCCCCGCC